>CM042144.1:25341742-25379242 GCA_023376005.1 Doryteuthis pealeii
TCCGTGGTTTTCAAGTTACCAGACTCCAATGAAAGTAATATTTAATAGAATGAAGAGCGCTGGATACTTGGATAATTGCCTTTACTTTAGGTATCTGCATATAAATTACTTCCTCTTTCTTAAACTGTTATTCGTCTAAACTGACTTCTTCCATCTTTAGAATTGTAACTGGCATTTCATCGTCGATTGCGTAAACTATTAGCAATTGCATCCTCCTCCTTTAACAAAATAGAACTTTTAAACTACCAAACGCGCATATGACAAAGAGTATTCGTTGATGTCTTGAGTTCAGTATTCCATAAATGGGAAAGTCCTAGATATCTTCCTATTATTCTGTTGGCAGTCCGGTCAATCATCTATGCATTTCAAGAGAGAATCATAATGTCCCGAGGCAACAGAATTCAAAATGTACTTTTCATAGCAAATAAATCAAGAGCAGCTGTATGAGTCAGTTTCCTCAAAAATAGGTTAATCGAATGATTGATTTGTGCCTATAAGAAAAGTATGACGGATATATGAATATTTCATATGAAACTACTTATCACTTATTATCTCTTTCTGCATATATATATATATATATATATATATATATATATATATATATAGGGTGCGGCATAAGCAACGCCCTTTGTTTAAGTGGAACAAAAAGCTTTTTTGATTATCCTGTATTTTTTCGAATATGAATGTACTGCCACAGGTTAATGGATTTAATATAATATATTAACAAAATTTATATAATGCTTATTCGGTTTAATAATATTCAATACAAATGAAATCAAAGCAAATTCAAGAAAAAATAGTTACAACAGATATTAAGTTTTAGAATTTAGTCATTTATTTGAGATGTTCAAAATGTTCCCCTTCATGTTCCATACAATTCTGAACTCTACCAGCAACACTTTTACAAACTTTTTGACACATTTCAATGGTAATTTCATGAAATTGTATTCTTTAATTCTGGAATTAATTCGGCTTAAGATTGTAAACCTGATCTTTCAATACACCCCACAAAAAAAGTCCGGTGTATAAAATATCTGAAAAAATGAAGATTTAGCAAATTAATTAAAGAAAATAATAAAGAAAATATACATTATTAGATATGAAATTAAAAACGGCGTTACTTATGCCGCATATACGAGGGTGAGTAAAAAAAATAATGTTTGTTTCAGACTATCATCTCTTCGCCCCCATGAAAGAGGGTTTGAGAGACAAGCATTATTCCAGTGACGAGGAAGTGATTTAGTGAATAGTGAAGAAGTGGCTCAAAGAACAGTCAACATAATTTTACGGGACAGAAATACATGATCTTATTCGGTGGAAATTTGCTATTGATATAAACGCTGACTATGGAGAGAAGTAGGGATTTGATTCAAAGAGGGACAGCTTCAATTTGGTGTATGGTACATATTCCTATCTTGATACTGATACCTGTCGTTTATATATATATATATATATATATATATATATATATATATATATATATATTGTTTATGTTCCTCTGTTGGTTGTTTACATTTATGGCATATCAGCCCTTCTGGATTTATTTAGTGCAAACATTTTTTATATGATTTGTAACCAAATAGTTTCTTGTACCAATTTCTTTTTTAATCAAGTAAATTGGTTGATTGGATTCTACGACATGCCAACCCTTGGGCTATTTCCTGTCGAAGACACTTTGTTCCATTCATTCTTATCGGGTATTCGATTATCTTTTTAAACATATTTTAAGGCTCATTTTTTAATTTAACACATAGATCTGATACTCTACATATACTACCTCTCTATGAACCGGGTTGTAATGGCGTTTAAGAGGTACTCCACATTTCATAGGTTATGTTATATACCTCTTTACATCTGGTATATAATTGCAAGAGACAGAGAGACAGAGACATTGTATAAGTCTTATACACTAGATGTATTTGTGGGTTCATTACCAAATTTCGCTTTATTCATTACAAGATTTAATAATTGAGATTATATGATCTTGCAATAACTATGATAGAAATGATGATTCTTACCAGAAGGATAATACGTGGTGTTTATGACTTCTGTGTACGTTTATAAATAATTTAAAAATAAAAACGAGCATCTAAGCCACCGTCTGTTTTCTTTTGCGGGTCGGACTAATATAATATTTTACTTAGGGACTGCTGGCAATTTGGAAAATACATCTTTAAGATGCGCTGGGATGCATCATCAGTAATGTTTTTCCTGTGATCATTACCAGTTTCGGATCTTTCAACATTATACCGATTCGTACAGGTGACCCAGTCCAAAATGTTAAAATTTCGGGCTTGCATCCCAGCAATATCCTGCTACTGCATTGTGTCGCCTCGCTTTTTGTATATGGCATTTTGTGTCAGTGTTCTTTTATAAGAGATTATTTGGCCATGCCGAGGCTCGGTGGTGGCTTCCCATTGGCCAGTGCTACTTGCTTCGAGTACCGCCAGCCAAGATGATTATGTATTGCAGGCCGGATCTGATCCGTGGGCTGTAGGTTGCCGTCTTCTGATTTAAACCATAGCTCAATGATTAGGAGATTCATACTTTTCCCAATTTTATTTGTCCGAAATTGAACATAATAGCATAATTGAAATCCAAACTCGCTTACTACGATGTCGCAGTCCAGCACATTAGCCACTAGGCCATGTGGACTCCTCAGTATGATTTAAAGTTTTCTCAAATCAAGGTAGATTCATTGTTTTAACAAAAGTGTGTAATGCAAAAACTGTTACAGTTTCTTGTCTGAGAGTTGATTCCTTTGTCCGAGTACTAAGAGGAAAGAAACTTTCCCGAAAATACCAATATTTTTGTTCGTTTTTCGCGTATATCCGTTTGAAGAAAATATTAGCAAACAAAAATGAATCAATATACAAAGAAAACTGTCAGCGAAGACAATCTAATAAATCTACATCCGCCATTAACTTCGACTTTAGACTTTTCGATATGTGACAGCTATTTATCGATTTACGTTCCACTAGTCTGTTCCTTTTAAAACTCTTTATTATTTTCTCCGCCTTTTACTTCTCTGTCATGTAATACTTAAGTAAACCATCTAGTTTATTTGTATTTGGTGTAAGAGAACAAATTGTTAAAAACGAAATGTAAAAATGCCAAGAGTGACAATAACATGACTATTTGAACTTAGTGTTTTATCTTTTTCTTACTTTTCTTTCCTTTTTGCTTTTTTGTAATCACGTAAACTTTTTAGGTTACCACAGAGAAAAAGTTCCATCCGTGATATTTCAATCAGAGGTTTACTTTAGTGGTGTAAAGATACTAGCCTATCACAGACGATAGTATGAATTCGACTATTCTCCTTCTAGCTATGGGTAATAGTTAGTATAGCAGAGATTGAACTCGCAACCTCCTGATTGTGAGTGGTGAGATTGCTGTCACCCCTGTTGGCTGAAGTGGTTCGGCCGCTGAATGAAATCAATGCCAAGGCGAGTTCTCACGTGGGTAGAACGTCTTTTTCAGTGCAGAGATCCGGCTGTGCGACACGATGAATTTCTGTTCTCTTGGCAGTTGGGAAAACTGAGCTCTTTGGTATTACAAACGGTCTATGATTCAAACATGTTAAACTCCTCTTAAAAATAGACCTTGTATTGGATCCTGCTGATGTGGAGGGTTTGAATCAATACCTACAATATACAACTACTGTGCCAGAATTTTACAAATACTTTTTACATTTGGTTTTAGATTTTACATTCTCCATATTAACTTATGACTAATATGCCATAACAAGCTATCACCCAAGATTTTTTTTTAAGTCTATTCATGGTCTCTAATTATTAGACTAATACGAGGGTGAGTAAAAAAGTAATGTCATTTTTTTAGGTCAAGTATAATTGCCAACACAGTAACATGTATCATACATAAAAAAGGAAGCTGGTCCTCTGTGGATTACATCCCTACTTTTCACATAGTACCCATTTCTATCAATCGCAATGTTCCACCTTGGAATGAGAACATGTATCCCTGTCCAGTAAAGTTTTGCTGACTGTTCTTTGAGCCACTTCTTCACTGCATTTCACTTGTCAAACTCACCAGATCTCGCACCTTCAGACTGTCATCTCTTCGGGTATATGAAAGAGGGTTTGAGAGGCAAACATTATTCCAGTGACGAGGATTAGATAGGATATGACACATGCCATGGATAGGAGTGACACGAAGTCGCAAGCCATGGATCGGATATGACACAAGCTCGCAAGTATCGAACCCGTTATTCAGTAGTAATGAATCTGCGAGGCTAGCTTGCAGGCCATTAGTCTACAATGTGATGAAATTTTTACCCAACCGGTTCGCCACAGTTAGAATGTGACACAAAGTCACAAGGATGGGGTATCCAGCGAGAATCGAACTCGATATTCAGTAATAATGAATCTGAGAGACTAGCCTGGTAACAATTACAATACGATGAGACGCAATGGTGCATTACGCTCAAATCAGTGTGTGTGTGGGGGGTATGTATATTAATATGTAAATAATCATTTTGCATTCACTGAAAATTTAAGAAACGTATTTCCTTTTAGGTTATTATTGTTCTGAAATAATGGAAATTGAAAATTTGCTCAAAATTGCTTACGTATTCAATTGTAACAATCGATTACTGAAGCATCCATTTATTTTCATCTGCAAATTGAACGGAGGCACGTGGAGTAATGGTGTCGCCGAAGAAAATGGACTCCGTGACAGTAGCTCATGTCCTGGACGAGGCTCTTTGTATTTCATATGGCACTTGTTGTAGGCGTCCTTCCGTTTGCGAGAGACGATGGAGTAGTCTTGTTTTTTTATTGGAACTACGTAGCCTGGGCGGGTTCATATGGAGGATGATCTGTTACCCAAGTAGCAAATTTTCCCTCTCCAAACTGCCACTGTGATCAAAGGAAAGGTAAGAAGCATATGCAGTTTGACAGCGGAGTTACTAGGTAGCACTGGATTTCAGCATCACACCACCTTAAGGATTCTGGCCCTGGTTTCTTTTCGGGGTTTACTCCCTAGCCTTTCTCGGAATGAGGTAAAGCCGCTAGGCAGTGGAGGTTTTTATCAGACTTTTCCTTGTCCTAGATGGGTTGCCGGCCAAGGCTAAGGAAAAAAATGTTGATTATGAATGAACTCTATGAAAAGAAAGGTCAGTAGAAGAGACAGATTTGCAATACGTATAATAATACAGATAATACGTACCTTCTTCAACCATTTTTCAGGAAGACCAACAGTAGTAGGATTGGGGTACTTACTACTCGCATAAATCCCCAGAAGGGGCTCCTTAGCGATTAGGCGCTTATAAGTAAGGAAAGTCGTCGGGGTGGCCTAAAGTCGGTATCAGCCAATTAGCGAGGGGGTCTATTCCCTTTTCACTAGCGCTAGATCAAGGAGATTATTTTTGCGTCTGAGGTGGATCGCCACACTTACCATCAGCTTCTTTACCGCACAGATCCCTGTGCTACTCATACGCCGAGTTGGCGAGGGCTGGTATCGAACTAGGAACCTTGTGGTTTCTAGCCGAACGCTCTACCGACTGAGCTAAGCCGATGCATCCTATTCTCCCTCCAGCTATAGATAAATTGGCTCCTTAACCTTGGTTAGGCAACCAGACTAGGTGAAAGAAAACTGTGAATTCAAACTTATTAAACTCCGTTTAAAAAATACTTTGTGTCACATACTACTTACGTGAAAGTGTTGGATGGATGGATGGATGGATTTTAGGGCATGTCAACCCTTGTTGGGTTATTTTATTCCGAAGACGTTTTTATCTTATTCATTCTTGATGGATATTCAACACTTTTAAAACTTAGTTGTTTAAACACATTTGTAAACTCATTCTTCATCTATTTAACCCATACATGGGACCCTAAGAGGTTCTACGACTCGGAGTCAGAGTGGACCAGGAAGTAATAGTGATGAAGGTGAACTCTACACTCACCCGAACTCTAGAATTGAAACTTCACCAATTAGATGCATTTTAACGACACAAAGGACACGGAAGGGTTGGTAAATACATACAAATTGAATTCAAATTTGATAATTCCAAGTCCGAATTGTATTTTCTTCAAAGCTATTAAATTCTAAACCATGTCGATATAGTTTAAAATATGCTGACCGTATCCTCTATAGAAAAAAAACCCTGTGTATAACACTAACCTGCATCCGGTGGACAGGTTCCAGTTCTGGAGCTCTATGGAGTGTGGAATACCACTTTAAATTAGGTTTGGTTTGGTTTATTTGTTTAATGACAAATCAACCTACGTGGGTTATTTAATGTCACCCTAAAATTAAATAAAATCATGGAGAATGTGACGTAAATGTCTAAGGGAATTGTGACTTGAGTAGTAATATAATTTCGGTTACAGACAGACAAAACACACAATCTCCTTTATAATAAGATGTACATCTCTGTCTGTTCTGAATTTTTACATGGAGCTAATATTAACACTTGGCAAAGTTCGCAACGATACATAACACGAAAAAGACGCCATTAATTAAAAAATGACTTTTGTTATGTATAGAATAAAAATGAGTTGAGGGTCAACTGGCCGATCACCTATTGAAGACAATCTAATCTCATTGTAACAGACTTGAAAAAAAGGCTATTTTTCACGTGTCATCTGGAGAGAAAATTAATTAGTCCCAGGCGACTTGACTAGTCGGGCTACAGAGATTATGTTAACCGTTCAAGACTTACAATAATGCCGTTGCCGATAAGAGCTAAGAAATATTTTAATGTCAAACTGGAACGTTAGGCAAATTATTCTACGGAGAATGAAAATGACGCATGGCATTGGTTTCCAATAGATGAAGTGAAGAACAATAATAATAAAAAAATACCCGGCTTTTGTTCGTCGTGCGTTAGAAAAAGATCGTCTGAAATAGATTCAATTTTGAATACTAAACACCTTTTTTGAGGTTGCTGTGGTTGAGGGGATTTATGTGCTGTCACAATAAATTATTAATGAAGATCAGCAACCGAAATTGGAGAGGGAACAAATAGATTTTTTTCCTCGCCAATGTTAATATATTTCTCAGATAGATATATCATTCACGGTAAAAAAATAAAGTAAGAAATCTCTCCCCATCATCTCTCTCTCTCTCTCTCTCTCTCTCTCTCTCTCTCTCTCTCTCTCTCACACACACACACACTCTCTATCTATCTATCTATCTATCTTTCTATCTCTATATCTCTCTCTATCTATCAATATTTCTATGTCTCTCTACCTCTGTCTGTCTGTCTTTCTCTATCCCCTCTTTCTCTCACTCACTCTCTATCTCTGGCTGTCTCTCTCTCTCTCTCTCTCACACACACACACACACACACACACATATATATATATATATATAATATATATATATATATAATCTGTGTCCCTATCTGTCTCTCTCTATCTACATATATATGTGTGTGTGTGTGTGTTTCTCTCTTTCTCTATCTCTCTGTCTGTCTGTCTGTCTCTCTCTCTCCCTCTCCCCTCTCTCCTCTCTCTTTCTCTCTCTCTCTCTCTCTCTATATATATATATATATATATATGTGTGTGTGTCTGTCTGTCTGTCTGTCTGTTTGTCCCTCTCTCTCCCCCTCTCTCTCTCCCCATTTTACCGCTCCTTATCTTTCGTATATTTTCTTGTCCTGTTACTTTGGCTCACTTTTCTCTTACATATTTTGTCGTCTTTTCCCCCTATGAGACTTAAACTACGCCCACTATCACCTGCAGAGGAGGTATGATTCCCCCAAAAGGGGGGAGTCATGGATACCACATAGAACTACATCTGCTAAATGTTATTTGTAGTTTTTTAAATAAATGCTTATATATATATATATATATATATATATATATATATATATATATATATACTGCACTTGCAGTTGCTTAAATGGTCACCCAATTAACTACTGAACATGCTCATTGCTGCTTAATTTGCTAATCTAGCGTGAGCTAATTGTAGGCCATTCGGTAGAGCATCCACCTAGGTACCACAAGGTTCCTGGTTCGATATCGGTCCTCGCCAACTCAGCGTATGAGTAGCGTAGGGATCTGTGCGGTAAAGCAGGAGCTAATGGTAGGTGTGGCACCCCACCTCAGACGCAAAAAACAATCTCCTTGGTCTAGTGCTAGTGAAAAAAGATAGATGCCCCCGCTGTCAGGCTGATACCAACTTTAGGCCACTCCAACGACTTTAGACGGTGAGCCTTGCTAAAAGTTAGTGATACAAACAAAATCCTGAGGGAAATAAAGTTTTCTGCGTGGAAGAAATTTTAGTTACGATTTCGCAATTCTTTCAACCAATCAAAAATACCACTTTCACATCTTCTTGTTTTTTACCGGTCCATAGGGAGTTTGAAACACAGTGATAAAGTGAGTTGTATATTTAATGTGAACTTATGATCTATTCCTTGGTCAATCACTGGCAGTACTCTGAGGCTGATACAATACTTAACCCACCCTACTGGTCATAATTACTGCACCATTCTTGTACGACGGATATAGGATTAAATCACTGGACCTTTACCAATACGCGGGATAGGATTTATACGCTTACCAAGGGATCACCAAAGGATTCCATAACATAGAACTTTCTTTAAGCCCTTTTCAACTGGCCAAGGATGGTACTTAAAAACTTTACAAAAAAAACTACACAAAAAATGTGCATATGAATGTACACTAAAGGCAATTCCATAACATTCTAGGCATACAATAACCCTATACGGATTATCATGCCATTAAAATCAATCAATTAGAAAGGAGGACAAAATATTCACACAGAAATCTGCAACTTATTTTCATCGATAAGTATAGCTTATTATTTATCGGACGTTCTGAAAAGTGTTTGGGAAATATTTTTACTTGCATTCTCATTCTTGATATTACGTTCACTAAATCTAAGCCGATATGGTTGGCGGACATTCTCACTGCACGTTGCATCAAGTTAATGCTCAGTTTCCCCTTTTTGTTAATCTTTCCTTTCTCACCTGACAAGCGAGAAAGATTTCTCAGCAAAATAGCGTTTTATTTCGAATAAAATACCTGAATACGGACGTTGTGAAGATAATATGGAAAGGTCGGAAATATCACCGACCGAAAATATAATGATTGAAATAGAAAAGCAAAGATCCTAGTCGGAATAAGCCATTGGAATGAGAAAGTTATTTATCGTAGCAAGATATTTGAGCAAATAGTGAACTTTTCTCAATCTAAACATGGCACGTTTGTGAATAAGCAGCAAATCGTAGTTGACATCTATATTTCTGTGTCAGTGAGATAATCTCGTCAATCAAACTTGGCTATGATTTCCAGTGATAAGCAAAGAATCGGATAAAGCACAGGGAATAACATTACAGAAGAGACCGTTTCTATTGTGTATTGTTAAAATCAAACATCAAATACGTTTTGTTTTACAATTAAGCAAATAAAATCTTGAAATACAAGATGTAATGAGGTTAAAATATATCTATGCAATACTAAATACACGGTGAATAAATAAAAACAAATGTTTTAAAAGAAAGTATTTTAAACCGTTCTAAAAATGATTTCAAACTTTATATGAGGTTATACTAGTTTCTCCTCAGCACTGCGCCCCCCCCCACGAGATTGTCGAGCCAATCCCGGCCGCCGGAATCCTCATAGCTATCATCCGGGCACATGGCGCTTACATCCGGGACTGTAGCATCTCTACTTCGGTGCCAATGTGTCGCCCGTTCGCATTCTGAAGGAAGCGGTTCGATTCTACAGTCATACATGTCAGCCAAAGAGCCCGCTTCCTTCGAGAATACGACAGGCCTTGATGTTCGCCACTCACCTCGTGTTCTCTGTCACATATTCCCAAACGTAAGGTCTGGAAAGCACTGGGGACTTTGGTAACACTATTTTTGTGCATGCACCTGCGCCTTCTTCCCCGTACGCCCCACTGCCGCACTCACTCTGGGCTTTGCAGTTGATTCTGATAGAAATTGATGATTGACGCTACCACCAAGTGTGTAATACGCGCAGTTATTCTATTTTCATTAACGCAAAAGTCATAAAACTGATTGAAATTCATTGCCAATTAACGGAAGTGTTTGTCGAGCGATACATGGATGTCAGTAATTTCCCCAAGTGTTTTAGGAGCTTTGCAACGACGACAAAGTTCAACGCTTCCTCAACGACGTGGGACCGAGCTAGGCATACAAAAACTGGCATAGCGTCTACAAAAATGCATCGTCCAAAATGGTGGCTATGTGGGAAAAGAGATACACATTGAAAATATAATCAATAAACATTTCTGTGATTTCTAAATCTTTTGGAGATATTACATTTGAGATTACCCTCATACACTGCCAATATGTATCATTTTTTTCTAATGATTAGACGAAATTGTACAAGTAATAAATTGCCACCAACCCTAAAAGAACTATTCTAAAATTTTCGAAAAATACTTTAATCTTTAATATATATATATATATATATATATATATATATAATATATATATATATATATATATATAATTTAATATACCAAGCGTGTTGGTAGATCCTTGCGGAGAGAAAAAAAACCAGCAGAGAGTTTGATTGTAAAAATATACTACCAAACATCAACCAGGAAGAAAAACATTTTTGAAAAAAAGAAAAGACCAAGATATTCGTACCAACAAAAAATAATCTATTGGTACATTATTTGGCCAAAAGAAAAAACAATTTATATGTATATATATGTATATAAGAGATATATATATTCATATAACCGCTAGGAGAAGCTAATCTGTAAAAAGTGCTCGATACCTAAGTAGAGCCAAGTAAGTAGTATTTATTGGTCTTGCTCCTCTTTCTTCTTTAGTCAGATTTTAGCCCTGAAGAGCTTTATGCGAAACTAATAGTAGGTTCGTCTGACTCAGTAGATTATCTATTATATATATATATATATATATATATATATATATATAATAATAATATTGATAATATATTGTGCCATCTTTATAAGTAAATCATTTCCACACTACCCTAATTCTCATATATATATATATGTGTGTGTGTGTGTGTGTGTGGTTTTGAACACATCCTAGCAACAGTTCCAGACTTTCCTAAATCTTCTGATGAGTGGATATCAACAATCACTCATAGGTAAACAATATCATAGTTACTTCAATTTTTTTTACACTTGCATTATAACAGCCTTGAAAACCAACAACCAAACTAATATAAACTCAATGCTTCAAGTAAATTATAAAACTCACATATATATATATATATATATATATATATATATATATATATATATATAGAGAGAGAGAGAGAGAGAGAGAGAGAGTAAGGGAGAGATATAAGATATTTAATTGGTGACCTGAGTTCAAATTCAGAACAAAGCTGTATGCCTTTGACTTCAGTCAAATGACAGTGGGAAAGAAATGCATCCATCTCGCCCCAAGCAATGTGTAAATAGTAAGACAGACTGCGTTTTCTAGTCTTGGTAAGGCAAGCAGTGTAGGAGAATTCAAACCAGCAGTACCTTGCTTAAAAATTGAATTTGACTCACACACTTCTTGTGATGATGTGGTTGGATATATATGTATTTGTTGTGTATGTGTGTGTGTGTGTGTGCATCATATGACATTATATGTGATTATATTGTTTTATGCTCTATAGTATTATATACGAGTTTCATTTTGCATATACTGTATATATATGTGTATATACATATATATATATGTGTGTGTGTGTGCATATATATATATATATATATATATATATATATATATATATATATACTCATACTAAAGTATATGTTTTCTGCCTGATATGTTTCTTCTATCTGTAGGCCAATTCTTTCTCTCCAAGAAAGGATTTGCCTACAGCCGCTGTTCAACACATTTGACACATGATTTTTTGGGTTTCTTTAACCTTTAAACAATTCAATAAAACTGTTCCTCTCTTTTGTAGCGCTGCACACACACACACACACACACACACACATATACATATATATATATATATATATAATATTATTATCTATATATATATATATATATATATATATATATATATATAGTATGAAGATAAAAAATAATGATGTCAAAAAATCGCATACAATAACAATAAGTCAAGTCGTCGGCGTAGCCTAAAGTCGGTATCAGCCAGACAGCGAGGGAGTCTATCCCATTTCCTTAACGCTTGTCCAAGGAGATTGTTTTTAGCGTCTGAGGTGGAGTGCTACACTTACCATCAGTTTCTCACTTTACCATACAGATCCCTGTGCTATTGATACACTGAGTTGGCGAGGGCCGGTATCGAACCAGAAACTCTGTGGTTCTCAGCCAGACGCTCTACCGATTGAGCTAAACCAGCAAAAAAACACGAAAAAAGAGAATAAATCAAACAATACAACAAATGAATGAACAAATCACAAAATGAATACAATACAAGCTAGAATTCACCGAAACTAAACCACCCTTCCAATTATTCTCGACGACCTTGATCACCCTTCCCATGATGCATCACGCAAGAGTATATACAGAAAAATATGCTCGTATATAAATCAGTTGGTTTGAAAATCGCATAGGCTAGAAACTGACTGTTACTGTGCGCCGTTGATTTTATGTGAAAGGGCATCAAGACCATAAATAGAAATAGAATCCTGTGGGTCAGTCAAACTAAACTTAGGAATTTACCAACAGACTAGGCAGACACATAAAAACACTGCCAACCATGCAAAGGATGAAAGGGAAAAAATCCACCAATAAAAAAGACACTTGAAAAGAAAAAAATGCAATATAATCACCCCTGAATGAGGGAGGTGAAATGTATGAATATAAAATGAGTTTGGCCATGTGCGTGTCTAAATAAAAGAAGAAGCTCGTGGGCATACTCGCGAGTGGAAATGGTCATAACCACGATACCTATGGTATTTAAGGCCTTTTATTCCCATATATATATATATATATATATATATATATATATATATATATATATATATATATATATATTACATCATATTCATTGTATAATCTTATATATCGATATATGTACTTGAATATCCACAGCTATAGCTCTGTAAGCGTGAGAATTAAAAGCTATTTCTTTCGCTATTTCCATATGTATATATATATATATATATATATATATGGGGGGGGGTATCGTGATATTTATGTTGTTTTTTCTCTATTACCAAACTTTGAGAAGAAAATAGACGAAACAGTCAGAACAATGATAATATAAAGCAGTAATTTAGTAAGCTTAGTTTAGATATGGCACAAGGCCAGATTATGGAGTACCCAGTGATAAATGAACTCACTAACAATGGTCTGTTAATCTAACTTGCTAACCATTTCACCACATGATGGGTCTTTATAAAATAGAAAGATTACCGATTTTTTAAAGCGTCATTCGACTCTTACATGGATAAGCAACTATAAAAGACTATAATACTAATATTTATCCGTTTTATTTCCTTATATATTTCAATCATTGTGACATATGTCGCTTATGCAACATAATATTTTTTATATCCTGTTGTTATGTGTTGTCTCGTCGAGGTGGAATGATACACAGAAGAAATTAAGTGTTTAATATATTTATTCAGCACCAGTATCCGGTGCTAACGGATACATACAAAAACACAGAACAATAAGGTACAAACAATTAACAAGACAACTTAAAAGAAATAGAGGAGGGTGAAATGCAGTATAGTCAAACGCAGTAAGATCAGTCCGAATCAGCTTATTAATCCACTGCTGAAGTCCTTAATCGTAGACTATTTAAAGCTATGAGCCAGTCCATCTGGTAGAGTGCTGAAGGGGTGCTAGCTACTCTACAACATTATGTTAAAAAGAAAAGATTATTAACCATCTGAAAAATCTTTACAGTTCTCTAAGCGCAAGTTCGTTTGTACTGGTATCTTGTCCCCCATAAAGCTGATTCTTTGTTTTGTGGGCTGGTAAGCTGAAATGGAACTTAAGGAATGAAAACGAACGAACAAAGGTAATAAGTAGTTTTTCATGACTTAGGCTTTATTGAACGGAGCATAGTCGGTCGTAGCAAGGGGACATGCCCCTGGTCAGGAAAACAACTGCACTCAGTTGCCGCATAAATTCAAATGACCGAGGTATCCTTTTTAGGGTAGGGAGTTAGTCCTTTTTGTCGGACATGCGCAAAGGTGTTCTTCCGGTCAAGGGCCCATGGGAGTTTACTGTTTTTTTTTTTATTTTTATTTCTATTTCATTTTTATTTTCGTATTTTTTAATCCCCACAATATACAAGTTGTCCGTTGCAAATATTCAGAGAACGAATTTATTTTTTTTTTTCAAACACTCATAACGTCACCTCATTTTGAAAAAGAAAACATTAATGCTGTTAATGAACCAAATATACTTGTCACTTTTTCATTTTATTTTCTACTGATTTTTTTTTTCTGGGAAGGGCCTCATAGCATCACATTGTAATATTGCTCTGATGGTGGTTTCTATATAAAACTCCGAAAACCTCGAACGTAGGCACAACTATTAATTCTACTATTTATGAATAGATACATCCTCTGATTATTTCTTTCATATTTTTATATTTACACACACACACACACACACACACACACACACACAACACACACACACACACACACACACACACACACACACACACACACACACACACCACACACACAACATGCACACACACACAACATGCACACACACTTGCACATACAGACACACCTACACTCATAAAGATACACACATATATATGTGTGCACGCGCTTGTGTGCGTGCGTGCGTGCGTGGCCGTAGAAGTGTAAATATATGCGCACAGGAAAGCCTGTGTATGCGTGAAACACATAGTAGTAGTGGGTAGCAAAACGTACACATGGGGCACACACACACACACACACACACACACACACACACATATATATATATATATATATATATATATATATATATATATACGAGTGAGTGTGCACTATTTTTCACCAAAGCCGATACCATGGGAGGAGCAAGCCATGGATGAATACGGGAGCAGCTCAGCGCAAGGTATACACCTATATACATACATAAGTGAATTAAAATTCCTTGGAATAATTTTCACAGGCGCATTGTCCTAATGATAAGTTACTAGTACGCTGCCTGGTAACAATCGCCTATTAATTGTATATATATATATATATATATATATATATATATATATCAGTAAAGAAATAACAAAAGACTTAGAGATTTAGCATTATAGTCTATTTCAGGGAGCTTAGACAAATAGTCTAAATCTGCCGACTCATCAGATGCGAATGTTATTTCTTTACTCATATATTTGCTCTGTGACTCTAACATTAAGAGCACACATTGAGCTCTCAAACTGCGACTTAGTTTTGTTTAAATAAAACTCTTTGTGTCGTAAGGAAGATTTCTTCTCTGGACTTTTGGATTATATATATATATATATATATATATATATATATATATATATATATATATATATATATTATTCGCAATACAAAATATAAAATAAACCCTTTTTCCTGCATTAGCAGACAAATAATACAATTAAGAAATGAAAATTTAATTGTTATATAATCCTTATTTGTATCTAATGTATTTATTTTACTTATCTTTGGACCAGTTTTCACAGTTTATATTTATAGAAATACGATAGAATTATGATAAATATATTCATCAACATCAGGTCGCGTTGGCAGCACGGATATCACCAACCGAGCCTATTGATCGTAGTCCCCCAATAGGTCCTCTGCGCAGCATCCAGAATCAGAACAGAGTTGATCGATGTAGGTTTTCGCTGATCTTATAAGTCTGGGACCAGTTTTAACAATGGAATATTATAGAACTGCGTTAAAATAATTATAAATGTATTATGTTTTTGATTATTTTTTTATTCTTATATTTGCTTATAAATCTTATATCTTCAAGTTTTCAAAATAACCAATATATATCCGCTGGCAGAGATAGTACATTGTGATCCAAAGTAGACTTTCCCGGAAGCAATACTTCAATACAAGACAGGTGTCACTTATCTTAGAATCTAATGTTAAACAACAATGTCTATACATACGTAGTTTTGTCAGAATTTACAGGGATACTGATAGTTTCATTACATTAGTTTATATTATCATCATTATTTTGTTTTTCACGCCCGCCGTAGCTGGTGGTTCACTGGAGGCTGAGTGACAGCAAGTCTCCTCGGGTCTCCAGGACTCTTCTGAGTATTCTAGCCGATCCCAACAGTGCCGTAGTTTGGATGGTCTCGGTTCTTCCTCTGATTTCTAGTTCGCCCAAATTCTTTTCCAGTGCTTTGGGTATCGTTCCAAGGGCACCAGTTACAATTGGTACGACCTTCACTTTCATGTTCCATAGCTTCTTCAGTTCTCTGGCAAGGTCCAAGTATTTCTCTGTCTTTTCGCTTTCCTTCATTTTCAGCTGGGACAGCAAAATACACAAGATGGCAGGTTCTCTTTTTCTTGTCAATTAATACTAGGTCCGGTCTCCTGGCCGGGATTAGGTGATCCGTCTGTACCTCAAAATATAGTATTATTATTATTATTATTATTATTATTATTATTATTATTATTATTATTATCACCATATAGATTTTATTCCAAAATATGTTATAGCCATCATTAGATATAGTAGGAAATATACACCCTCCGGGTGCAAGTATTTAAGTTTTAGTATAATATATTATATCAAATTAGAAAGGCTGATGAAACTAAATAAGAATGCATATAAAAAGATTTCTATGTAGTTCCACTAAAAAACAATAAAAACTTCTAAATCGTCTCTCGTAGTCGGAAGGGTGCCAACAAAAATATTTGGAACAGAAGGCTATAATCGAAAAAAAAAAAACAACTGAAATTTACTCTTCCTTCACTCCTCTATTTCATTGCCAAATTTTCCTAATTTAACTATTTAGTTAAAATAGAAAATAAAGAATAACATTACCGTTATTTCTTCCTGCTAATGTATTTATTTTAATTAAAAAGGTAGTTGAACACTTTAAGCGTAAAACACTTTAAAAACGGTTACTGCAGTTGATTGTTACATAAATGTATGCCAAGTCAAGAATTTGAATGTGTTTTTGCTTATTTGATTGTAACAATTTATTTTATTCTTTCAAGTCTGAATAAGTGCTAATATTTCTTACGAGACACACTATCTCTGCATATTACTTATAATCAATTGAACATTTCATAATAGAAAGTGGGGAAATTAAAATTATTTCCAACAAAGTAGTTGGTATTGATTTAATGTCATGCATATTCAACATATAAGGGGTTCAGTCGATGGCGTTTGAAGATTTTGAATATATATTTTAATGTTACGTTTTAAAATGGAACAATACATATTACAATCATATTTCAGCTTTTATTTTATAATGAAGGCATATTTGATAATAAAATTGTATATATTAATATTTTTACTTGAATGCAATTACAATGCGCATATCGCATAAATTCGATAATTATAGAAGATAATAACGACAAGTGAATTTTGCAAAGTATTACTCGGTGTGTAGAATATCGTACAGACTGTTTCAACTGTATTGAGTCTCATCAGCGATATATACTAACGATTTCCCTCCGACAGAAATCGAAACCGGACTTCAGCAGGATAGTCATAAACTATACTGTTTCGGCCACGGTACAGCGCGTAGAAATTCCTGCGAAATTAACCTGTCAATGATACTGAGACGTCTCTACCATATGAGGCAAGGGGGCGCTGAGTGAACAATAACAAACAAACCCGGAGCCTTATGCTCTTCGGCGAAGGAAAAATAAGATTTTTGGATGTTCGTTTATATTTTTTTGCTTCTAAAAATAAACGAACATCCAAAAATCTTATTTTGATAAAATTGTAATTCTGATCCCTGTGATTCTGAGATATATTAAACAAGGCTGAGTATTTGTGTGATGATTTTGAGACTGCTTAATTTTTTAAATCTTATTATAATGGAGACTCGATGTCTGGCTGTCTGTAACCGAAATTACGTTACTGCTTACTTCACAATACACCGGGAAATGCATTTGTTTGTGAATGAGTATTTAATTGATAGTCAAAATCAGTTATACATATAATACAACATCTTATTCAATAACGATGTCGCCAATGTGGAACATTGCTATTGAGAGAAACGGTGACTGTGGAGAAGTAGGGATGTGATCCACAGAGGACCATTTTCAAGTATGATACATGTTCCTGTATGGGAAATTATACATGACCTAAACAAAATGGCATTACTTTTTTAATCATCCCTGTATGTTTGTATAGAAAATCAGTGTCTTGAATTTAAGTTTCTTTTTTGTTTAGGCTGGTAATCGAACATTTTCACTGATAGAAATACGTTATTATTTTAATCAAGTGACCGGTTATTGTATATTTTGAGAAATCCACGCATTTCAAATACATGAAATAAAATAAGTCGTGTAATTTTCTTTTTTACATATCCATTTTCTCCCAATATCCACAAGATTATTAGTAAATTGTATACAGTAAAATTAAATGACAACGTATACTTTATAAGAAAAAAAATATAACAAAATGACATTACTTTTTGACTCAACCTTGTAATTCAACCGAGAACAGTTACTGCTATATGGAAGTCATCGTTGTGTCTGAATGAAACTCAGTAACTAACGAATAAGGAAAAGAGGAAATAAACGTCAACACTAACACAATTGCCAGCTCCTTAATGCTCATTAATTTTGTAATCAATTTTCCTTCTACTAAATTCCTTCTTTACAAATGTTTTTCTGCGTATATATCTCATTCGACTTCTTGGGAAATCTACTGACATTCATTAAAACGTATTTTCCAAAACAAAAACAAACAAAAAATCAATCATCGTCTGTCCAACGTGAAGAGTGAGTTTATGTCCGTTTTGTATTGAATTCATTTGAATGTAATTAATGGCTCAATAACGATTGGTTGAGAAGTCACGAGGGCAATCAGATTTCATGGCGCAATTTTCTTTTAGGATTTCACCTTTAGTTGAAATAACAGAAATTATTAACACTTAACGATCGAAAGTTAACCAATCTCTCCATCTATCTCTCTATCTATCTCTGTTTATATCTATCTACCTACCTCACTTCGTTCATGTCTATCTATCTATTTATATATCTATCTCTGTTCATATATCTCTTTCTCTCTCGGTGTGTTCACATTACACACGCACATACACGCACACATACACACACACGCACACACACACACACAGATATATATATATATATATATATATATATATATATATATATATATATAAATATTTTCATTCTAACAGCATTGTGTGTTTTCATACCTTTTTATCTATCTATCTATCTATCTATCTATCTCTCTCTCTCTCTCTCTCTCTCTATATATATATATATATATATATATATATATATATATATATATATATATATATATATATATATATATATAAAACGAAGTTTGGTGTGTATGTGTTGACGTATAACTCCAAAACGGGAGGTAACTCGGATTCGAAATCTTGCATACACATTAATATTTTCTAACTAAGAAACACACCAAATTTGGTTATTGATTTTTACTGATTAAGGGATATAATTAATTAATTAAACAAAAATCAAATGATGTGCGATAATCTTGACATAGCTACTGCTGCTAATATAAAAAATATTCCGCTGCCTATATCAACATTAAAATGGCGCCGCTGCTGGTAATTTGAAGTTGGCAAATTTGTGCCCTAATCGTTTCAGCTCGGAATTTTTCGCGTATCACCGGTCTAATCTTAGAAATATTTATTTGGTTAGAAAGAAATGAAAAGAATATTTCTAAATATGGAATTTGTATCTGGTTTTATCGATTTAATTATTTTTACATCGCAGTAAATAACAATAATAAACGAAAAAATTTAATTTAACGATTAATAATAACTCAACTTTGTTTTTATTATTAGTACTTTCATTTTAGAATAAAACATATCCATTTTAATCAGTATTTAATTTTTTCGTATGTACAAAAGAGTTTGTTTTTTTTTAATAAAAGAAAAAAATAAATTACAATACGAACAATTGTAAGTATTTAATTCTTAGCATTGTATTGGTACATACGGTAAAAAAAGATTTGAAATCAACAAGCAAGGAAGCTCGCTTAGAAGATTAAAACTGTTTCAAAAATGTAAACAAAACGAATATTATAATACACTAATTCTTAGCTTTATGTATCGTTAAATCTTTAATAAAATTTTGGAATGCATTTTTAGAAATAATATCTTAAATGTGCACAAAAATATAAACAAAAAGAAAAACATTTCCTAAAATAAACAAACATTCTAATACAAATTAGCCGTGATTGTTTTTTTTTTTTTAATTTGATAAATCATGTTCCTCTTATTTTCTGCTTTACTCCTGCTTTCCTAAAAATTTTTGTCCGGTCATGGACGGGTACTTTTGCTAGTATATATATATATATATATATGAATAGACTGATATCTATATATAGATATGAATATATATATATATATATATATATATATATATATATATATATATATAGTATTTCGGCAGCAGATTTTCTCATAGGCATATCTTATTAAGAATGACAGACAAGGATTTATAGTTGACTTTTTTATTAACAGCTTCCATCCCCACTTGCGACATCTCGTTCGCTATAATGAAAAAATGTATAAAAAAGAAACCTAAACACGATATCCTTGTATGTCATTTTTAATAATTTGAATAATAGTATTATATATATATATATATATATATATATATATATATATATATATATATATATATAATATATAACAATAGTCTGGGATAGTCACACTTCAGCTTTCTCTGGAATGGTACGCCAAATTGCAGTAGTATTAGGAGAGTGCTCGATATAAAGAATAGAGCTATTATATAATATAATAAAATAAATATATAAAGGTATTAAATATCTATTTATTTGATGGCAATAGAACAGTCACAACCTTAGATTTCATACATGCAAAATCACATGCATTCATCAGGTGACGTTGATCCGAATACTCGAATATTAGGATCAACGTCACCTGATGAAATGTTACCCATGTTAAGCTAATATTCAGAAAAGGACTGGCTCATTGGATTTTAATAAAAATAAAAAATGGAACCCCTGGGAACATCACTAAAATGGAGGAGGAAAGAGAAGACGTTTAAGAGAGAGAGGGAGGGAGGGAGGGAAGAAATAGTACGTTAAAATCAAGTAACAGTGAGACTAATTATTTAAAAAAATCAAAGCAATAACATGTATGGGCAATGTTCCAGTGAGTCTTAGATTTAAATTACAAACATTTTGGTAAATAACATCACATTCTTTTCTCCTTTAATAAAAAAAAAATGCAAAATTCGATGTTTTATCAATTTAAACAATTTAAGCGAAAGCAAGTAAATAAATGGCAATTTCTATCTGTATATAATCAATGCCGTAAACACAAAATGTTGCAATTGAAAATTCAGTATGGAACTGGGAATAATCAAACTTTTCCAGGATATTTCCGGGTACTGCAGTTAGTTATTTATAAGACAAAACCACGATCATGCGGGAAATTATATTTATTTCTGAAGTGAAGCATAACCATTTATTATTTACGTTTTCTACGCTTTCTTTCATCAGATTTCGGTTTGCTGTATCCTTTGATAAGAAACGAACCTGCCAGTCCCCGAGGGTAACGACTAAGAATTTTAATCTCGTCGAAGACTTGCATTTCATTGCCCTTTATTGGCGGTTTAGGTGTTGCAAAAAAGCAATAGAAATAAGAATATTCAGAAAAAATATTATTCAGAAATTAGCACGAAGGCAAGTTTTTATTTTTATAAAATAAACTAGCAAATATATGCACCCTCTGGGTGCAAGTATTTTAGTTAAATTTTATAATAAAATATCATATTAAATTAGAAAGGCTAATGAAACTGAATAAGAATGCAGATAAAAAGATTTTGAACAGAGGGGGTATGATTGAAAAATAGAACAACTTTGAAACTAACTCTTCCATCATTTTCCGTTACTCCCCGTTTTATTGGTAAATTTTCCTAATTAAACTGTTTAGTTAAAGAATAAAATTACAGTTATTTCTTCTTGTTAATGAATTTCTTTTAGGATTTATTGAAGAGATTTTTACTCATATTCATTAAGATAAAACCAAACAATTAGAAATCAATAATACCAAGCACATTTTTATTAAAATCAGTTTTTTAATATCAATATGCAAATTAGCTTTACGTTTACACTGAAAACTGGTATTTTGTTGTATATATAAATATAATTGCATGTTATTAGTATTTAGGTAATGCCAACAGTATTAATAATGTCAAACAGTTTTATTATTAATTGAGGTTTAAATAGAAATAGAATCATGGAGAATGTGACGTAAATAACTAAGGAAATTGTGACTTGAGTAGTAATATAGTTTTGGTTACAGACAGAAAAACACACAATCTCCATTATAATAAGATATAATGCGATTGATTAATTTTAATGGCATGTCAATATGTCAAGAGTTATTTCATGCCTCAATGTTAAGATATCGCCTTCATTGTACATTCATAATAGTAGACGAGGATGTTCTTTACCTCCAAGAACGAAGCGCACCTGTACATGTCTGGCCTGCACGGGGGAAGGGGGACTCCGAAGAGTATTATAGTTTGAGTTAAACACACTCCCGAGCTTCGAGATTGCGTATGCAAATTTCACGCAGGTCGGACAGCGCTAAGCGTAATTGGTGAGTGCAATGGTCTGTCACTTATTATTTAAGGTCTACCTCCCTACACTACAGAGCAGTGTTTTTTCATCTTCCTAACCAGAACAGAGACATGCCGTGACAAAATAACCAGAACAAAGACTAGTGAGCATTTGCATTGGACTTGAGACCAGCGAGCATATGCGTTGGGCTAGAGACAAGTGAGCATATGCTTTGGACTAGAGAAAAATGAGCATATGCGTTGGACTAGAGACCAGTGAGCATATGCGTTAGGCTAGAGACCAGTGAGCATATGCTTTGGACAAGAGACTAGTAAGCATTTGCGGTTGTAGCGACGACGGTGATTGCCTTGGTTGCTTTTGGTTGTCACTTCACAACTCTATTTTGAAATGATAGGTTTATTTCGCACAATATTTATATTTTGTGTAGTTGTTCCTTAAGAGGATATTTTGCACACCGGACAATCGAATGCGAATACTTTCCAAAGAGATCTGTTCGATGGGACCATAAGAGATACTACCAATTCAGTTTAGATTGAACCTGGGTGTAGTGGCAATGAAGGGGTATTCCACATTCTCAACATCTCCACAAATGGATCACCCTCCACTCGTGAAATGGTCATCGTCGAATGAAATGGACACGGTGACAGGAGTTCAAATCCTGGACGAGGCTGGTAGCATTTTGCATAGTTCTAATACCCTATGGAAAGGTATGCATCCATCTGTTTCTCCCTCCGTATAAGAATAAATAGTACTGCATACTGGCCCATGACATTGGTATTTAAACTTCTTAAACTCCACTTAAAAGTAGACCTTGTGCCACATTCTGTTTACAGTTTAGTGCTATACTTAGGACACACCCTTCGTGATGGGTGTTTACCTTCTGCAGTAAACACAATCAACGGGTTCACAGCTTGTAAATTTATGATAAAATTGTGATGTGTATGTGAGTTTTTGAAAAATTCGTTAAGATTAGAATACTAGCATTTACAAAAAAATCATCTGTATTGTATTGCGTTCCTTATATTTACTTAAATAAAATCGTACCTATTTTTTAAAGCTACATCACAAACATCTAAGTAATAAAAATGAAACATGGCGTCTATGAATTTGCAAAAGTATACACAGAAACATATTAACCACACTCATGTAAATTTAAACGTTAATGTTTTTGGAAAAGTCACATTGAGAAACTCTTCGTAATAAAAATAAAACATTGCATATATACTGTCGTACAAATATATACATAAACATTTTGGTACAAATATGTACATGAACGTATTTACCATAAATTTAAACGTTTTACGTGATTGTTACATTGCTAATATCTTAGTAATAAAAAGGAAAAACTGTATCTCTATATTCGTAAAAGAATATACACGGGAACATATTAGCCAATATCGTGTAAATTTAAACGTCATACCTGATTGTTTTTAAAGCCACATTACGAACATATGTGTAATTAAAATGAAAAATTTCATTTATGGATTCGCAAAAATATACACAAAAACATATTGCAATTCGGGTGTAAAATTTCTTAGACTATTAACTTGTTTATTTCAACGATTTCTAACCAATAAAATGATATTTGTCGATAAAAATTCCTTCAAACCGCTAAAGAATATTTTAAGAGGGGAGGTTAAAATATTTACAATTAATTGTCAACAAAAAAAATCATGGAGGGGGGGGATAAAATATCGGTTTTATATGGCATTAACTTGTAGCTAAAAGCGCCTTCAAACAGCTAAGCGGATCATAACTAGCATGGGTCACATTTTGAGCAGGCGCCGCTTAGTGTTTTTTAGAGCAAGAGACCAGGACGCATGAATCCGAATTGAACCAACCAAAGCCGTGTAAATTTAAACGGAGTAATCTACTTTTGATTAGCTTTGATTTTGAAAGTGTGACAATACTCACGCGATTTATGATCAGCATTAGAATGTGTCAGCTGAACAGCCACAGGAATATTCCATTAACATATTGGATCAATGCATGCATTCTTGTATGGATTTTCTAAAGGTTACAACGGTCAAATGTGCGATATTACAAACTAATACAGTAATCGATTTTCAGAATGACATTATCAATAATTCCAATCAATTGCACAGGAAACGATATGTACTGCCTTGATCAAAGAAACTCTATATAGAAAACAGAGAATACGCGTTTCAAAATATCAAATATTAAATGTACAAACCTCATCGAAATTATAAAACAGAATAAAATTGATTAATACGGGAATCTTAGAAATATTACAAGAATGAAAATATTTTAATGTTCAAGAGTCAGCTCGATGGCTAAAAAAAGAAAATGAAAATGAAATTTCGCTTTTAATAAAAGGAGAATTCTTAAAAGTGAAATACGAAAATTCAATATCAGCTAATCTTTTACTCAAACGCAATCGAATATTTCATAGAAGTTATATAACAAACGTGAAACCATTTTATAAGCCGTTGTAATTATATCTATTTTGCTGTTTTTTCTGTCCGTCTGCATCACTCACTCGCACACACATACACACACATATATACATATCATCGTGTCGCTCCAGCAGCGCAGATATCCATGACAACCTCTCGCAAACCATCCCTATCATTCATTAACCCCGGGAAGTCCTCCGCAAAGCATGCAGTATCCCTACAGAGCTGGTCTATGTAGTTCTTTACAGGACGACCTGCATTAGCATGTCCATATGATGGTCTCCATTGAAGGACGTTGCTTATGAGTTTATCCTTATTTCTCCAGCAGTGTCCGGCATGTCTTGTTCGTCTTACTCGGATGGATTGTGTGATAGGGGACAGGTGGCCATATAGCTGCTTTCTTGTGGGATGTTGCTTCCACGATTTGTTCAAGGTCACACGTAGCATTTTTGTACAGATCCTATCTAGCCTATTCTCCAGGCGCCTTGTCAAGTTCCAAGTGGTGCAGCCATACCGTAGCAATGATACCACTACGGCCTGGGAGAATTGTCGCTTTAACTTGTCAACGAGATCTGACTTCGATATAACTGATAATATAGATAAGGAATCACATCTACAGATACATGCACAAAGCATTAGGTCGAGGATAAGTTTCCGGATTGTTATGTGACACCCAACAAATCAACCAGCGAAGCTGGATTCTCTAATTTTGCGACCGTGTGTGACATCATACTTGTGTCGTGCTAATAGCAACAACACCTTCAAACTGTAAATCTTCGTGGTATAATCCTTAGGAAACTAGTCCCTCGAATCCATTACTCTTGAAAAGCGAGTTTGATCCTTGCTGGATTCCCCAATCTCGGGACCCTGTGTGACATCCTACTCGTGTCATGGTAATACGAACAAAACCTTCAAACTGTAAATCTTCGTGGTGTAATCCTTAGGAAACTAGTCCCTCAGACCCATTACTCCTAAAAAGCGAATTGGATCCTCGCTGGATTCCCCAATCTTGCGACCCTGTGTGACATCCTACTCGTGTCGTGCTAATAGCAATAAAACCTTCAAACTGTAAATCTTCGTAGTGTAATCTTTAGGAAACTAGTCCTCGAATTCATTACTCCTGAAAAGCGAGTTCGGTCCTCGCTGGATTCCCCAATCTTGCGATCCTGTGTGACATCCTACTCGTGTCGTTCTAATAGCAATAAAACCTTCAAACTGTAAATCTTCGTAGTGTAATCTTTAGGAAACTAGTCCCTCAAATTCATTACTCCTAAAAAGCGAATTGGATCCTCACTGGATTCCCCAATCTTGCGACCCTGTGTGACATCCTACTCGTGTCGTGCTAATAGCAATAAAACCTTCAAACTGTAAATCTTCGTAGTGTAATCTTTAGGAAACTAGTCCCTCGAATTCATTACTCCTGAAAAGCGAGTTCGGTCCTTGCTTGGACCCTGTGTGACATCCTACTCGTGTCATGCTAATAGCAACAACACCTTCAAACTGTATATTTTCTTCAAAGTATCACAGATTAACTATCTAATTGAACGGAGATTTGTCTTTATCCTTGATGGAAGATTTTCAGTACATTAAAGTAGTTTCACAGCAGTCAATTTTCATGGGGAGACGAGGAACTTCTTGAACAAATGGGTCTAACAATATCAGCAGCTCATGGTACTGATGCAACTGTCTAAGAAATCAAATACGTCGGTAGCGAAGCTAGTGTTGCGGCCTAACATCTTAGACAACACGTTGGACAGTGTTAATTTAATTGTCTCTTCTTCCTTCTATCTTCGACCAATGTCGAAACTTACCGGACACGGCCATTAGTGGCTATAATCTGTTGCGAACGATGGCAACAGGAAGAGATGGGGTGGCGGTGAGGACAAGAGTGGTTAGGGAGACAGGGGGAAGATCGGTAGGGAGTGGAGAGAAATCAGTGGCAATACTTTGCGGATTCCATCCGAAGAAGCCAAAGTTGGAAGTCTTTTATCTCTTTTCTTGTCTTCTGTTTCGAACGCTTTGATTTAATTTTCGGTTTTCTTTTGCTTTTTTTTTAATAATTTTCTCATTTTTTTTATTTCTAGCCTTTTTTTTTTCTTTTTTTTTTTTCTTAATGATTTTTTCTCTCGCTTATTTCATTATATATTTTTCGTTATTTTTTCTGTCCTATCTCTAAAATGCTGTTTCCCTTTCGGAATCATCATCTTTCCTTTTTAACACATAAAATTCCTCTTCTTCTTCTTATTTATTATTCACATTTTTCTTCTTCGTTACCTTTCCTCCCGAAGATGGGGAGCATCCCCATGTTGTAGTGGCTTCTTCTTCTTCTTCTTCTTCTTCTTCTTCTTCTTCTTCTTCTTCTTCTTCTTCTTCTTTATTCACACTCGTCTTCTTTTCTCCTTCGTTGTCTTCCCTCCCGAGGGAATGTCCCCGTGTCGTAGTACCTTCTTCTTATTATTATTCTCATCTAATCTTCTTCTTCTTCTTCTTCTTCTTCTTCTTCTTCTTCGTTGCCTTCCCTCCCGAGGATGGGGGAGCGTCCCCGTGTCCTATGTGCTGAACTACGAAATCATAGTACGTGAGCTAGAACTCCAGTCAGGCTATTACATATTTATCAATGCAGTGGCACAAGGTCAATACCTATGAATGTATTTATAAGTCAAATTTTACTCCTTGTCGGCAGGTGGTTGATTGTTAAAAACCTTGACCGAGGACAAATCGGTGGTGTTTCTATCCCGGGTAGAGGTAGCCCGCTAATTCTAGCCACATTGAGAAGACCTGATACGTCGTAACATGGTGTCTGTGGATGACATATATGAATAGTATGTGACACAAATATAGTTGACATAAGAATTTCTACTTTGGATCAGGATGTTGCAGATTGACTGTTTGTTTTGCGCGGGAAGTCGAAAAGACAAAGGAAAATTGAACTGAGAAGACAATAGATAGGCGAGACAGAAATCTTAGTATAACAAAAGAGGTGTGACAAAGGACTCATCTGGACAAACGCTAACTTGAACAAAGGGAAAGGACTTCCGGTCAAGGAACAAAGGAATGTGTGGGCGGTCGTCGGTACTTAAGCAGACCCGGACAGACCCCACGAGGGAGACCCGAGGAGACGGCAAAGAAAGCACAAGGTGTCGGACCGTCGATACGGTCGGGCGCTGCTAGCGAGCAGTGAGGCTCGTCCACCACCTTCCACCACACATAAGTAGTCGTAGTGTCATTTTCCCTGCCCGCCACTCACCTACCACACACCGAAGAAAATAAAGAAGAGTCATCTTTTGTATACGCGTATCTGTTGTTATTGAAATAGCTGACTACTAGATACATCGTCTAGGGGTCAGGAACGATGTCCGCTGTATACCCGCAACGTATACGAGTCAGAGTAGCGTGAGTTTGAAGAAACCAGTATACAACAAGGATACCTGCGCGCTCTGTGTTGTATAAAAGTGTCGCTACCAGGTCTACTAAGAAGGATCAGTGTGCCGATGCTCTCTCTGTCTTGGTATTTTCAGGTTACTATTACATAATTACTGACGCCTTCACATGACTAAGATGTGACCCAAAGTCAATTTTAAGCGGTGTTTAATTCAGTTTGAATTCAGAGTTTTCCTTCTCATACTGTGGTTGCCAATGTAAGGCGAAAGAGACCAATCCACCCTAGTATTTACCCACACCTAGAGGGAGAATAGTTACATGCATACCTTTCCCAAACGTATTAATTCTGAAAGGCAAACAGCCTCGTCCATTATTTCAACTTGTCTTGCCGTGTCCATATCCTAAGACGATAACTATTAAACTAGGCACTTCCAAACGCGTTATTAAGTTCGCTTTCAGACAACCATTGGGAAAGGTATGAAACCCTCATCCCAGGATTATGCGTTGAATTGTACCACTACTGTTGTTCTACGAGGATTGTTGATTTGGCATTAAATAACCTACGAAGTTTGATATGCCATTAAACAAAGAAACCGAAACTGCAACTTTCCCTTTGAAATTTCATATTTCTTCTTTCTTTTTCCTTCTTTTTTTTAGCACTCTATTGATTTTTCAATTCTATTTACTATCTTTCGACCATTTTAGTATTTTTTTAATGACTTCTCTAAGTTTCTCTTATTTTTCTTCTATTCTAATTCCTTTAACTTTCTGTCTATCTTTTCTTTTTCTGTCTTAATTTCTTCTTTTATATCTTTCCTTCATCAATATTTGAGTATTTTTCTTCATTCTTTGTATATTATTCTTTTATATTTGTGTGTTCTTCACTGTATGTGGATTTTTCTTCTCTTATGTGTCTTTATCTTAATTTTATTTTTTTTGTATTTTCAGTTTTTCTCTCTTTTTACATTTTGTGTTTTTCTTTTCAATTTATATATTACTTTCTTTGCATTTTCAATATTTCTTTCTTCGCATTGTCTATTGTTTTTATTCGACCTTTCGATTATTTCTTCACATTTCTATGTCTTTCTTCACATTTTTGTGCCTTTCTTCTGAACTTTGCATCTTTCGTCACGTTTCGTGTCTTTCTTTGGATCTTTGGCTTTCTTAACGTATCTTTGTCTTTCGCAATGTATTTGTGCCTTTCTTAAGATCTCTGTATCGTTCTTAAGATCTCTGTCTTTCTTTATATTCTTGTGTATTTCTTCGCGTTTAAGTGTCTTTCCCAAGATCTTTGAGTCCTATTTTACATTTTTGTGTCTTTTTACTCTTTTCGTGTCTCTTTTCGCGCTGTTGTTTCTACATTCATATTTTTGTGCCATTCTTCACATGTTTGTGCTATTCTTTTTATATTTGTATTTTCCAGAAGTTGAGTCCTACTTTTCTTTTTCTGTCTTTCTTCAGATCTTTACGTCTTTCTTCTCATTTGTGTGTCTTTCTTAACACCTGAGTTCATTTCTTCTCTTTCTGAGTCTTTCTTCAAATCTGTGAGTCTTTCTTCATATCTTTGTTTTTCTCACTTCTTTTGGGCTTTTGTTCACATTTTCTTTATTTTTTCTCTCCTTGGGTTGTTTTCTTCTGTTTTGTGTCTTTCCTCAGGTCTGTTTGTATTTCTTCACATTTGTGTTTTCACCTGCGTTTTTATCTTTTGTCACATTTGTGTTTGTTTCTTCAAATGTTTGTGCTCTTTTCCTTTTGTATCTTCCTTCTCTCTGCGTGACTACTTATTTTTTACGGAAGTTTAAAAGCGAAACTACGTGATTAAGTTAATTCTTAAACGGTCCATAAAAAGCTGCGTAACAATGAAAAAATCAGATTCAATAGATAATTTTTCAATGAAATTATATTTTATTTATTTTAGAAGGCTATGATTTTTTTTAATTATAAAATACTTTCAATGAAATATTTACGGCAACTTTGAATCAGTAAAAATGCAGATTTAATTAAAACTTTATTAGTGAAATTTTATCACTTAATTTGTGCCTGCGTTATTTTTAAATTGAATATGAAAAATTAACAAACCAGTATAATTCTTTAAAGATCTAATAATTGTTTATTTAATATTTGAAACCCAATTATTAAAAAGAAAGATTAAACAGTAGTTAACATGAAAAAAAAATGATCAATCTTGCATATCTTATTTGATGACGTTTTAGCTAGGAACGCCTTAACAATGTCCGCTCCACCATTCTAATGTTATTTTATTGTATTTCTAATGTTAACTGTCTTGGAAAATATAGATCAAATCTTCATAATTTACAACGTGAAATCGGAGCTCTGGTGATAGCGAATGTATATATATATATATTTACTTCGTCGTTAATTGTTTTATCTTCGTAGTTTCTTCCGGACATACATACACATAACAGCCCTTTATATGTGTATAGCTTTTCTATCTGGTAATTTCATTATTATTCCTATTTTTTTTTTCTTGTGTTATGATATAACGTCTTTTTCATCTGGTCATAGTCTTTTATGTTATCATTTAACAATTATTGGATCAACGGTCTTTCCATTATATCTATCCCCCTCTCCCCTCCCCCCTTCTCTCTCTCTCTCTCTCTCTCTCTCTCTCTCTCTCTCTCTCTCTCTCTTTTTTATTATATCAAGATGTTTTATTTCCCAATTCATCCTTTCTCTTTTAGCGTAAACTTAATTATCTCTTAATCCCTATCTTGAATCGGATGCACATACTGTTATCCTGTCAGCTCTAATAGTAGAAAAGGTTACATTGACAATGTAATAATACAAGTTGGATATTATATTGCCCTGTTTTCTCTCCCGTCAAACATAGAACCTATTCTCTGTGCAGATAGCCACTCTTATGTTATTGTCTTCCGCACCATCATTACATTATTAACGCCAAAGTCGGTTATTTCTTTACGTGTTCCTTTATATATATATATAATTTCTGATGATATATTCACATAGTTATCGAGTCGTATCGCTATGTTAAATTGTATGGAATCCTTATAAGATTGCGAGAACTTGAGAGAAAATAGAAAAATCTGCTGAATCCTGTACTGGAAATAGTAGATCTGTGTTAGCATCGTTTATTGCAATGGATTGCAAATAATTGATATTGTTGCAAAATGTTCTATAGATTATTTGATATGTCTAAAGATGGAGATAAAAAAATTGAATGCTTAATTCTATCAGAAATTACTAGCAAAACAAAAACGCCCTCCCGGCAGTGTAAAGATTATTTTTCAAAGATATTGACAAAAGAGGAGTTTGTTTGTTTTACGATAGACGACAATGCTTGTTTTGAAGATCTTATCAAAATCGAACGAATATTTTAATTTTGGCGTAATTCTTTTTATCTCTAATTTATCGACGTCCAAAAGTGTGTAAAAGGATTTTTTGCCACGCTCTTTCGTAAACTGTAAACAGACCTTTGAAATCTTATATTTTTTTAGATAATAGACATAAAAATAATTTTCCTGTCAAAATTAAAAACAAATATGTTTCCCTTCTAGTAAAATCAAGCTTCTCTCAGTTAAATTCAAATTAATTCAAACAAGGTTGTTCTTTATTCAATATTCGACCATTTTGGTAATGTGACGTAGTTTTACTTACAGACAAATAGATCCGAATCTCCATTATTAATAGATATTACCCATTTTAAAAGTAGAGTAATTCTGTTATAGTTTACATTTAATTGCCAGCAACACTTTCCTAAGTCGTGAACTACTGAAAATACATTTCATTCTGTGTTACTAAGTACTCCCAAAATTTCACGTTGTTTTTTATTCAACAAAATACGGAAAAAATTAATAAAACTTAACGTAATTTATGCTGTATTATAATGAGGAAGGATCTTGAAAAAAATCCCATGTAAAAAATATTTGTTTCACAGTTTTTAAAACACGCATTTTTGCCATTGTGTCTCTGTTAAAGATGTGCTCTTTTTAATGTAATTAAGAAAATCATAGAAACATTTTTACATGTAAGTTCAGAGTCTGATCTTAAGGAAAATATTAAATAAGTGACAATTACATTTTTTTATTAGAGTTAAAAGAAAATCTGTTTCTGTGGTACCGAAATTTTAGCTATGTGTAAATACACATTTCTAATAGACTAAATATAGAACGAGTGTTGGGAATTGCTAATTTCGGTAATTTATCATCAGTTTTTGTTGTTTTTTATACGAGGAGTGTCAAAAAGGTATCGAGATTTTTTATGCTTTTTGACACACCTTGTATTTTGAACAAAAATAACGTCCCATTCATTTTTTTTTTTCATAATACAGGGTGTGTCAAAAAAAAGTTTAAAACCGTATTTACCAAAATAGAAATGAAGAATGAATGGAACGTTATTTTTTTCAGAATACAAGGTGTATCAAAAAGTACAAAAAATCTCGATTCATTTTTGACACACATGTATATGGGCAAGAATAAATCCACCCCTGAGAATTTTGTTTTCATAAAAAATTTTTTTTTTGAGATTCAGGATGTTATTACTGTTTGCGGAACTTACCATGTAAGTCTATGTAATAAAGACAAACATAGTCGACTCTACCTGGATACGTGCACAATAAATACTAAAAAATTCTCACTTTAACAGGACCACAGTTAAGTTATATTGAAAAAAAACTCAAGCAAAGCAATTACATAGTTCGTATTTTATTGCAATTTAATGAAAAAATATGAATGTGTTGTAGTCCAAAAATAAGTACATTCCTAATAGGAATATATATAATTTGATTTTGCTTGGAATGGTGTCGTAATTTCATTTATCGATTCCTGTCGGTGGAGCCGGTAATATCCTGATAGTAAGACCACCACACAAAGCAGATGTCTTTGGTATGATACATAACTACATCTGGTGATGAGAGTATATATATATATATATATATATATATATATATATATATTATTTCCTAGAAGCCTAACATAAACAAAGGGAACCCCACTTGACTGATAAATAATTTATTTATTTATTGATCGACTAGGAAAAAGAAGACGGGGTTAGGGTTAGGGTTTAGGGTTAGTGTAATAGGAAAATAATAAATAATTTATCAGTTAAGAGTGGTTCCCCTTTGTTTATGTTAGACTTATAGGAAATAACCTATATATATATATATATATATATAGAGAGAGAGAGAGAGAGAGGGGGCAGAGACCGAGAGAGAGAGAGAGAGGGGGGGAGATGTGGAAATTGATAAATAAAGATACATCAGAACATCAACCCTCTCCACACGAGCAGGATGCAACACAAGATCAATTTTTAAGCGGAAAATGATTATACAGCCCAGTCTTCCCTACTATGTACTCATAACTGGATGGAGAATTGGACACATACCTTTCCTCAGAGGTATTAGTGCCATGTAAAATGCAAACAGCTTCGTCCAGGAATTGAACTCGGGTCGATTAGTCCATTTCCTATGACTCAAACCATTACACTGCGTGCCTCCATTCATTTGTCTTTGATTGTATATATATATATATATATATATGTGTGTGTGAGGGTAACCTTGCTGATGAGACCTAATAGGTCGATATGTACATTCAGGGATTGACATTTTCTCGATCTGTTTAGCCTTACATTTGAACATATATGCCCGCCTAAATTCATTAATTATTAACTAATTAATTTTCAAAATTAGGTATGACTTCAATTAAGCACATATCCTCCAAATATATATATATATATATATATATATAATATATATATATATATATATAACGGTTTTGGGTGTGATGATTAAGTAAATTCATGGGAATAGGTGCGCTTGTGTATATGTATCGCCATTCAGTTTTCTGACTACAATTGGCTTTGTGTGAGATTTTTAAGCCTAATGTTTCCCATTATGCATTACAATTAAAGATACATAACATTTAACTGCTGTCTTCTTTTCTCTCTTTTTTATATCTAGATTGATGCCCTGCGTATATTGAATCAAGGAGGGCGGGAAAACCCACAAATGCTGATGGCAGACAACATCCGGCCCATCATGTCGACCAATCAGCGTCCAGTGCGAACAAATATTAACTTTGTAAGTAAAACTCCTCCATTTTGTTTAATGTCTACGTCTAGTTCTTTTTATTCTGAACCATAAAAAAAATCAATTCTTTTAAAAAAATTGTTGTTAGCATACGTGAAGACAAGGAAATGAATTTGTAATTTAATACCAAACTAACAGATATTATATTTTCCGTATATGTCTTAATCTACATATTGATACATCAACTTTTTCTTTTCGATCTTCAGGCAGGCGTCAAAATCAATACGATGAAAACAGCTTGCAAATAAGATTTTAAAAAAAACTGTCTTGGAGGTTGGAGTTTGGTTTGATTTAATAACATTTCAACTCTTGTTGGGTTATTTTATGCCGAAGACGTTTTTGTTTTATTCATTCCTGTTGGATATTTTTCTTAAACAAATTTTGTTAAACCTTTTTTATATATTCAACCCATAGACCCTAACATATTCTAACCACTCTGAGTGAGAATGAACCTAGGATTAATGGGGATTAATAGCTAATTCACACTCTCCAGATTCTCAGAATTGGAACCCGTATAAAATAAAATAGAATATTGTCCAATGTCTAATCAATTTTGAAGTATCTTCATCTTCAGAGACTGTTTTTGAAATGGACGCGGTCTTGTGTGTTTCTTCTTTTGGACGTTATAAACACGCATCACGTGTGTTGTTAGAACGCCACGCGGAAGAGACGTAATTTCCGTTGTTCAATCAATTTCAATTTCATTCTGTATTTTTTTATGTGTGTATTTATGGAATGTGTATGTTAATTAATTATATATTCCGTGTTTTTTTAATTTATGCAAGGGTGTAACTTAGCAATTGATAAACCTTCTCTAATTCTGAGAATTATACAATATAGGTTAGGTGGTGGTAACTCTTATTCACGTGGTCTTAGAAAGCCTTTCCTTCAAGTAGCACTTTACACCTCGTCTAATATGGTTGATAACCGGGTTTATTGTCCGACACCTTTGTGTCCTGTGTAAGACGTTAAACTGCATCTAGTGGTAAATTTCCAATGTCGGAGCACTTTGGAGTGAGAGGTACCCTTTCATCGCCATTATCCCCAGGTATCCGGAGTGGGAGTACCTGTTAGGGTACCATTTTCGTGTTAAACAGAAATAAAATTTAGTTCAAAATATATTTTAAAAATTGACTAAAATATAATGTAATACCCTCAACAATGAATAAAAGAAAATCTATTCGCCATGAAATAACCCAACAAGGGTTGTCATGCCGTAAAGTATAGATAGTGAACTTTGAAATATACCAACTAACAGGTGAAAAATACCAAGAACATTTTATACAGACGTGGTGCTAATTTGGTTGGCAAAGAGTTAACTATATTTGTGCGATGCGAGTTGCTCTCCGCTATAAAAGGGTTAAACTAACACATAATTGTCTTTTGGCCAGAAGCCTAAAGAAAACAAGTGTTCACAAATGTTCAATGCACTTGAAGAAAATCGGAAAAATTAATAGGTATGAGAAAGATGTGCAAAAATATGTGGTTGTGTATCGAATCTTATTATAATGGAGATTACGTGCTTGTCTCTCAGTAACCGAATGTATATTACTACTCAAGTCACAAATCCCATAGTTATTTACGTCACATTCTCAATGATTTTATTTTTCATTTAAATCTCAATTAACATTATTAATACTTTTGACCACATCTACAGGTATTTGCCTCTCATCCCACTTATTAGGGCGTGACACAAGGACATTTTCATGTGGGCCCACCCACAAACCGAAGCTCATGGGTGGTAGGTGAAGAATCCATGAATATATATATATATATATATATATATATATATATATATATATATATATATATATATATATATATATATATCAATATAATATATATATATATATATATATATATATATATATATATATATTATATATATATATATCAATATATATCAATATATATATATATATATCAATATATATCAATATATATATATATATATATATATATATATATATATATATATATATATATATATATATATATATATATATATATATATATATATATATATATATATATATATATATATATATATATATATATATATATATATATATATATATATATATATATACATGTACATATATCTGTATGTATATATATCATATATATACCCGCACATATATGTGTATCCGCATATATATGAAAATACATACATATATGTATACATATATATATGTACATATATGTATGTATATATATGTACATATATGCATGCATGCGTTTATAAGCGTGCATATACAAATATGTATATGCATGTATATATACATATGTATATTTACATACATATATGCATACATATATGTATACATACATATAAATGCGCATATATACATGCATATTTACACATATATATATTTACATATATATATTTATATATAAATATATGCACTCAAATATTTACATATACATACATGTATATATATATATATATGCATACATATATACATATATATATGTGTTTATATTATTATGTATATATATATATATATATATATATATATATATATATATATATTTAAATACATATATGCTTGCATATATATATATATATAATATATATATATATATATATATATATATATATATATATATATATATATATATATATATATATATATATATATATATATATATATATATGCATGCAAATATATACATAAATATATACATGGATATATATACATATATGCATGCAAATATATACATATATATACATACATATACATATATATTTATGTTTATATTATTATGTATAATATTATATATATATATATATATATATATATATATATATATATATATATATATATATAAACCGCTACTCAATGGCTTATCCGTTAATAAGGCCGACTGTAGTCGATTATAAGCTTTGATGTCGGACTCTGTGCCAAACTTACTAAGTATGATGTAGTTCTAAAGATAGAAAGGTTGGACTTATTATATGTTCCTATATTCTACTTTAG
>CM042144.1:25384242-25389242 GCA_023376005.1 Doryteuthis pealeii
CCTACTATTTAACCCATAACTGAAGGGAGAATATATGGATTCATACCTTTCCCACGGTAATTAGCGCTATGGGAAATGCCAACAGCTTCGTCTAGGAATTGAACTCTTATTGACTCTAACCACTAGCCCACGCGCCTCTCTCAATATATATATATATATAATATATATATATATATATAATATATATATATTATATATATATATAATATATATATATATATCACATAGTTTTATCTTTATGACCAACCCAAAAATACTTTTTCAAAGTTTGTTTAAATTAGTCAATTAAAAAATTTAAAATTTATACTTATTTGGTGATAAACTACACTCTCTAATTAAATAGAAATGTTTTGCACATATATTTTGAATAAAGTCACAGTATTTCATATTTTTAACCCTTTCGTATCTGGTCTTGATATTTTGTATATTTTATATATATGATATCTCTTAAGTTATCTTAACAAACAATAACAAACACATTTATTGTATATGCATAAATACTCTACCTTAGGGTTAAGTAGTTGCCGTTGTGATACCATTAAGTGATATTTTATCCTATTTAAGCATTGCATTCAAAGAGCTCCGGCTAGTAGATTTTTCCTGCCTTTCAGGACTAAATATCGAATCACCAAATTCTGCCAGCCACACCGCTTCCTTCGAATTCTGTCTTTTACCTATATTTAACTGGCTGCTAGAAGCCGTGAACAAGAAAAGATAACGGAATGATATCTCATCGGAGGATTTTGTATAATATTTTAAAATGAAAATAGAACATAATGTTAAAAGGGCCTGTAGGAAAGTATTTTGAACGGGTCTAAGGTAACATGGCTCTAGGTAGGCTATATCTTTTTTGTCATTAAGTGGCAGGATACTTTCCGTCCAGATTTTGTCTCCATGTGTTTGTATATAATTCATGTAGTATTTAGCTTTCAGAGGAAAGCTTACATTATCATATATGAAAGTAAACAAACAGCCTGTTTAAGATGGCGATAGCCGAAAATTGTTTGTAGAATATGTGCTTAATTGAAGTCATGCCTAATTTGAAAATTAATTAGTTGATAATTAATGAATTAGGCGAGCATATCTGTTCAAATGTAAAACGTAAACAAATCGAGAAAAGTCAATCTCTGTATGTATATTTCGGCATATTATGCCTCATCAGCAGAGTTATAGACAGGAAACTACTCTGTGTGTGATTCGAACCCTAACTGCCAGGCTGACAGGCGGGGATTCTAACCATTACACTAGCTGGTTTTACCAGATTTTTCGTTTGTTTTTAAACTGATATATGCTACATTTTGGGGTGACTTACTGCACGACAGTATGAAAGTAAACGAACAGTCTGTTTGAGATGGCAAAAAATAATTAAATCCTTATTGTTTTGAAGTTTTTTTGTTTTTATTTAGATTTTTAACAATTTATTTTGACGTTATCATCTGGAAAGGTGTTAGTTAGTTTTCTGAAATAGTTTTTATTTGTAAACCAAGTACATTCCGTCCTCTTCTAAACCATTATTAAGGCTGTTTGTTTATTATCTGTTTTCTATTTTTCTAAAAAAATTTTATCTAAAGTGACGCTTGATAACACTGGCAGTTTACTTTTTAAATATATCTAACGGGTTAGGGAGACGTGATTGAGAATACAGATTTTTTCAATCTGTTTAACGCATTTTAGTATATTGTCGCCGGTATCATAATCTATTAAGAGTGGGTTGTCTAAATTCTATGCAGGAATCTTTAAGGAATTTAAGATTTTTGTTATTATTGTAAGCATGAAGTATTTTTGTATTATTAAGTACATCTTATAGTAGAGCAGTTATGTTTTGTTAGAATTATTTCTAAGAATATATATTATATATATATATATATATATATATATATATATATATATATATATATATATATATATAAAGTTTTTTGTAGGTACAGAATTTTATTAAAGAGTGAAAAAGTGTATACATTGTAAAATATTGAATTTCTATAAAAGAAAAGCTAGGGAACCCTTATGTCTTAATTTTATTTTATTCTATTTTTTTTTTTTTTGTCAATCTCTTCAGAGAAATTCACTTGACAAATGTTTGTGCGTCTTTCAACATTTGTCAAGTGAATTTCTCTGAAGAGATTGACCAAAAAAATAAAAAAATAATAAACTTAAAAAAAAAATTAAGACAAGGGTTGCCTAGCTTTTCTTTTTTTAGAAATTCAGTATTTTACAATGTATACGCTTTTTCGCTCTTCAATATATAATATATTATATATATATATATATATATATATATATATATATATATATATATATATATATATATATATATATAATGAACAGGCGCTGAAAAGTTATCGGTTTGATCACAGGCCATGAAACGGGAATTTTAAAAATGTGGTTTTTTAAAAATTGCGTTTGAAATGCCCAACAAATATGATTAAACCAAAATGTCTTCAGCATAAAATAACCCCAACATGCCGTAGAATCCAACCAACTTATTATAAAATCGGCCTGGTAATGTGCATATTCATCGCGTAGTTCAACACACTTGGCAAGTGATTCCTTAATTTTTTTTACATTGAAAACAAAAATTCCAAAGGAAATAGTTCCCAGCTTGGTTGGACCAAGAACTTTCTAGAGCCCCCTTTTTCTATGCATATCTATTAGTTCGTCTCTTTTATTATGCAGGTCTTTGTAATGCTTTCTGAGTTTCTTCGTATGTGTCTGTATATAAAAGTATATTGGATACATAAATATGTCTGTTTCTCGATTGTTAAAATCCTCCTGGCGAAGTTTTTATTGTGATAAAACTACCTTTATTATAAGTGAAGCTTGCAAAAGAAAATACCCGGCTTGATTTCTAAAGACAGACCAATTATCAGCATCCAGCATAACAAAAACAGCGTTTTTTCTCCTTCTTGTGACCCAAGTTGATTCCTTGCAAGTCAACACTCTGCTCAGCTGGAGTACTTTGCAGTTCCCGCGTATTTTCTTCAAACTTTCTTGCCAATTTTCATCGCGTTTTGGCAGCGACTCCTCGTCTTTGGGTAAATAATTAAAACACCGCTCTAAACTCTCAATAAAACAACAAAAGTAAAAGTTATGTCTACCAAACAATGTTTGTTTCTACCTATTATTCTCAAATATTCAGACGAATTGCACCAATGTCTTATGTATATTTCGGAAAAAAAAAAGTCAATCTTAGGCGTCCCATTGTGGTATAATAGTTAGCAAGCTAGTCTTGTAGATACATTTCTACTGAATACTGAGTTTGATCCTCGGTGGATGTCTCATACTGGTGCCTTTGTGTTAATTCTTACCCGTGGCGAAAGGGTTGGGTTATAACGAAGGTTTTCCCTTGCAGTATAATGGTTAGCAATCTAGTGTCGCAGATCCATTGTTACTGAATACAAGATTTGATCCTCACATAATGGCTCATACTGGTTAGCTTGTGTCACATCCTATCCGTGGCGAAACGGTTGGGTTTAAAAACTTTATACATATATGAAATTAAAGTCATTAGTCAAAGCAACACAAAGCAACACAAAGCATACAAATTTATATATGTACATACATACATCTATATATATGTACATACAAATATATATATACATATGTATATACATACATATATACATATACATATACACACATACATATATATATACATACATATATATACATATACATATTATATACATATATATACATACACTACGTATATACATATATGTATATAATATATATATATATATATATAATATATATATATATATATATATATATATATACATATATATTAAAAATGTTTTTCTGGTTCCAACGGAAGAAAATTCAATATTTTATTTAAAAAAAAAGGTCCGCAAAATGTATTATGTTTCAGAAAAATTGTTTTTATTCTTTTAAATATATACACACAATATATATAATATATATATATATATATATATATATATATATATTATATATATATAAATCCTAGACGAGGCTGTTTGCATTCACATTAAAGTCATTAGTCAAAGCAACACAAAGCAACACAAAGCATACAAAATTTATATATGTACATACATACAATATATATGTACATACATACATCTGGTTATATATGTACATACATATATATATATACATATGTTATACATAAACATATGACATATACATATACACACATACATATATATAAATACATATATATATACATAACATATATATATATACATATATATATCATACACATACGAATTATACATAATGTATACATACATATATATATATATATATATATATATATATATATATATATATATATATATACATATATATTAAAAATGTTTCTGGTTCCAACGGAAGAAAATTCAATATTTATTAAAAAAAGGTCCGCAAAAATGTATTATGTTTTCAGAAAAATTGTTTTATCTTTTAAATATATACACACACACACACACACACACATATAATAATATATAATATATATTATATATATAATATATATATACAAATCCTAGACGAGGCTGTTTGCATTTCACATAGCGCGAATACCCTTGGGAAATGTACGAATCCAACTAGATTCACGCCAGCTATGGGGGAATAGCAGACTGGGCTCTTTTTTACCTTGGTCTAGTAACTGTTTGAGAGAAAGAAAACTCTGAAACCTATTAAAATCCGCCTAAATAAATTGGCATTGTATCACATCCTGCTCGTGTGGAGGGTTAGTATATATATGTATATATAATATATATATATATATATATATATATATATATATATATATTATAATTGAGTCGTACCTAATTTTGAAAGTTAATTAATTAATAATTAATTAATTAGGCGGGCATACCTATTCAAATGTAAGGCTAATCGAGAAGAATCAATCTCTGTATGTACATTTCGGCCAATTCAGCTTGACAGTCAGGTTTCGAATCACGCACAAGGCGGTCTTCCTATCTATAGCTCTGTTGATGAGGCCTAATAAGCCGAAATGTACATACAGAGATTGATTTTTATCAATTTGTTTA
>CM042144.1:25399242-25421742 GCA_023376005.1 Doryteuthis pealeii
CAAACTTATGTTATTATATTAGTGCCGCGACCAGGTGCTATATAAATTGAGAACGTGCCCGACTTTATTGTGTTATACCAGTTAACTGTCATATCGTTGAGGAAACATTGAATGCCTTTTGTGTTCTCAAAACAGCGTGAACCTCCTACTTGACCGCAGTAATCGAGAGGTCCGTCAGAAACGCGTGCCACGCCAAGACTGGGCGTAAGGACAAGGCCCGCGCAGAGGCAAGCACAGGCACAGGCACGATAAATAGTTTCTGTGTCTCGTAGGAGGTTCACGCTGTTTTGAGAACACAAATGACATTCAATGTTTCCTCAGCGATATGACAGTGAACTGGTATGACATGGGCATACAAAAACTACCATAGCACCTATAAAAAAAGCATCGATCGAAATGTTGATTTTGTAGAAAAATACATACACGTTCAAACTTAGAATAGTGTAAACATCATTGACAATAAACAATAAAACTTTCTGTGATTTCTAAATATTTGGAGACCTTACTTTTGGGATAGCCCTCGTATATATATATATATATATATATATATATATATTATATGTGTGTGTGTGTGTGTGTGTGTGTATGCTGTTGTGTGTGTATATATATATATATATATATATATATATATATATATATATTGCTTGAAGGCAATTACAGTGCGTATATGTCTTAAAATTCGATAATTATAGAAAATAAACATGATAAGTGAATTTCGGCAAAGGATTGTTCGGTCTGTAGAACATCGTTTTGACTTTATTAAGTCTCATCATCGATGTATACTAACGATTTCCCTCCGACAGAAATCGAATATATATATATATATATATATATATATATATATAATATATATATATATATATATATAATGTTGAATGATTAAAAAATAAAGCAATTAAAGGGATACTACGTTAAAGATTTGCACATTAAAGTCTTCGGAGACTTTAGTTTTTGTGTTTTTTTTATTTTTGTGGTATTTTCTTTCTGTTTTGAAAGTTGTGTGTGTGTGTGTGTGTGTGTGTGTGTGTGTGTGTGTGTGTGTGTTTTTTTTATAATATTTTATACTTATTATCGCTTTCCTGAAAATACGTAAATATCTTAGTAAATCTTTTGAACTATCCAATGGTTTATAAATGCTTACAAAGTCTACCATTTAAACTCTTTGGGGATTATCAATATTCTACACCGTAAACGCCAAACTAGAAAAAAATATTTTATTTTATTTTATACAACAATAAATTTACTCTTGAGAGCCAGGTTGTCTGGATTTTACGAATTAATCTTTAAGTACTTCGGTCCACATTGCCGACTGAAGATCCATATGAGATGCCAGTTTCCTTTCGTGAGACGAAAACTCCTTAAGTAAATTGCGTATTTCTTTCATGTGATTTTGGCACGAGAGTGACAACAGTGAAATGCAATTATTTATAAAGAGACTCAACTGCGTTTGGATTTTAATAGAAATTTATCTTAGTGTGAATTTCTATCTGAAAATAGATGAGTCTGCATCGTTGATTGTCGTTTCATTGCCAAATTCTGGTTTCATCCAAGCAAACATTCAAACTTCCTCGAAAGTCCAGATGCGATTTTGTTTTGACTAGTCTTCAACTAAATAATCATTTGATATCAAGAATGAAAAGTCTTAAGGGTCACTAGATGAAAAGGTATATTAACACTTTGGAAAGGCTAATAAAGGGTTAATTTCACAGACAGATAGACAATGAAAGAGAGAGGAGAGAGAGAGATATAAAAAGAGACATAGAGAAAGAGATAGAGAGAGAAGTGGTTGGGAAGAGTGAAGAATGGAAAGAAAAATTTATACATGAGAAAGATGAGACGAAATAAAACAGAAATAAGGAGACAAGTATTAATTCAGATTATGAGAGAGAGAGACAGACAGACAGAGAGACAGACAGAGACAGAGAGAGAAAAAAGATGAGAGAGATAGAGATAGAGATAGAAAGATAGAGAGAGAAAGAGAGAGAGATAGAGACAGAGAAAGAGAGAGATAGAGATAGAAAGAGAAAAAGAGAGAGTAATATTTTTACATTTTTTTTTTCGAATTACAAATTATCACTTTGTGTGGCGAGCTAAAATTTGAGGTACGAGTGATATTATATTTATAAGTTCACAAAAAACATTTAAATTTTCAATTTTATTTCACCAAAGAAAAATATTATTAATAAAAAAATAAATCTGTCTCTCGGTAGATATTTTGCTTTGTGTTGAGAGCTAAGATTTGAGTACTAACGAGTTTCAAATACGTTTATGTTAGTTCACTAAAAACATTTAAGTTTTCAAATTTATTACACCAAAGAAATATATTATTTATAAAAAATAACGAACATTAAAACATATTACAGCACATATTACATTCTATTTTATTATGGTTTTAGACAATAAAATTCTTTTCTTTTTTTTTTCTTTTTTTTGAAAAAACTAAGAAAAATCTTTGAGTGTTTTTGTTTTTTTATTTTTTCGGCTGGAACGAATTAATATCATTTCAATTTATTTCAATGGAAACAAATAGATTTGATATACGAGGAAATTGATTAAATAGCGGAACCAACGAAACTCATAAATCAAGTTATCACTATATATCTTTTAAATATTGGCATATGTGAGTGGGAGTAGATATATGCTAAACTTAGCTTTGACTAACACAAGGCTATCAAAATTGAGCGTCCATTTAAGAGTAGGTGTAACTACCCTAATTATCTGTGTATAAAACATACTATTTTCCAGGGATGCGTATTATACACGAAAACTATATAATTAATTTTCCTCCGGTTACATGCCTCACCATATTCTTTCCTCACAATTACAAGGATTTGGTTTCAAGATTTTTCGCCATTTATTTCGTGGAAACTTGATCGCATACAAATCATACAATTCAAACAGGTCACAGACACCCTACAGCCGTAACCATTGATGCAACTCAAAACTCTACACCGTTCCAATCTTCAGAATGTCATTACTGTCGCTTCTTCTGTTTCAATAAGGGTGCATAATTCATATTAAACGCAAATATGCTATATATATATATATATATATATATATATATATATATATATTATTATTATAATGGAGATTGTGTATTTTTCTGTCTGTAACCGAAACTATATTACTACTCAAGTCACAATTCCCTTTGTTATTGACATCACAATCTCAATGATTTTATTTTTATTTAAATCTCAATTATTAATAAAATTGTTTTACATTATTAATGCTGTTGACCATATCCACATATTAGTAACATGCAATTATATTTATACATACAACAAAATAGCGGTTTACAATGTGAACGGGAAGGCTAATTTGCATATTGATATTAAAATGTGATTTTAATAAATATGTGTTTAGTACTATTGATTTCTAATTGTTTGGTTTTATTTTAATGAATATAAGCAAAAATCTCTTCAATAAATCTTAAATGAAATCCATTAACAAGAAGAAATAACTGTAATTTTATTCTTTACTTCCTCTTTTAACTAAATACTTAAATTAGAAAAAATAACAATGAAAGACGAGAGTGATGGAAGTGTAAGTTTCAGTTGTTCTATTTTTCGATTATACCCCTCTGTTTCAAATCTTTTTATCTGTATTCTTATTTAGTTTCATTAGTCTTTCTAATTTAATACAATATTTTAATACATTCAAACTTAAATACTTGCACCCGGAGGGTGCTTATATTTGCTATATATATATATATATATATATATATATATATATATATATATAATATATATATATATATATATATATATATATATATATATATATATATATATAGGTAGGTGATATTAGGTGTTTCCTTGATAAGATTCAACCAAAATTGAGACCTCAAGCATATATATAAAGATTTTGCGTACTTCTTTGATATTATAAAGAGTATTATAAATAAATGAATAAATGCATACCTTAGTCAATATATTATATCTGAACTAGGTATATCTTTTATTATACTAAAGCTGAGATTTTCATAAATGATTTTTTTCTATTTATGTTATGGACACAATATCTATACTTAGATATTCCTTGGTTTTAGGACTCCTCATTGTTTTAAATCTGATGTGATGACAGTGCATAACATTTAAACAAATGCATTCATATTTTACTAATCAAAATTGAATGGTCCATCATTTATCTGGGTTGATGACAGGGCGTGAGACACGTAAGTTGGTACTAGTGTATTAATATATAGATGAATGGATTCATGTGTGCGTTTTTCTTTAGTAAATATCAGAAAAACAGAATTTTCTTATCAATTGTAAATGTATACACACTTATACGAATGACCTACATTTATCTATGTACCTCTTGTCTCCATTGCTTTTCTATTAGTTTTAAAAAAAATTTCCCTAATAATCTATATATCTTTCTTTTCCCCTCTTTCCAAAGAAATTTTCATTTATTGATATATATCAATATACTTATATATTAGGTTTTGTGTATGAGATTGTACATAGTTAAATCCCCCACTTCGGTGCTTAAATCAAATTTCGTCTGCATTTTCGTCTAATCTGAACTGGATTATGAAAAGTTACATTGTCTTAGTTATCCTCTCGCTCGGTCACAATTCCATTTTGCTGGTAAATGATGAAACAAGAACACCAAAATAGATTCAGGACAAGAAAAACAATGAAAACGTAAAGACGGATAGCTTCGTTAAAAACTTTATATATATATATATTATATATATATATATATATATATATATATATATATATATATATATATATATATTTAAATATATAAAGGTTTACATATCTATTTATTTGGTGACAAAGGAACATTCACGACCATATTGGTTTCATGCGACGCAATCGTCAGGTGAAGATGTTACAAATGGCATTCGTAACATCTTCACCTAACGATTGCCTCGCATGAAACCAATATGGTCGTGAATGTTCCTTTGTCACCAAATAAATTGATATGTAAAACCTTTATATATTTATCTTATTATATTATGTAACAGCTCTATATTTATATATAGTAACAGCTCTATTATATATTGTAGAGTACCAATAATACTGCCTTTGGTACACTGTTCCAGCAAAAGCTGAAACAGTGAATATCCCACACATATATATATATATATATATATATGCACCATATATATATATATATATATATATATATATATATATATATATATATATATATATATATATATATATATATATATATATATATATATATATATATATATATATATTATATATATATATATATATATGGTGCAGGGCCTAGTATGCTCGTCTGCCAAATTATTTATGAGCGTACGGAGTTCGATCCACCCTAGGTTATCCATACGCTTATTTTTTTTTGTTTATTCTTCAGGTTTTAGCATCTAAGTTGGAGCGCAACACCTATCGTCAACTTTACCGCACAGATCCCTGTGCTACTCATACGCTGAGTTGGCGAGGGCCGGTATCGAACCAGGAATCTTTTTTCCTTGGTGGTCGCTCTATCGACTGAGCTAAACCGGCCTTAACGTAACCCGCTCTAGCACTTGTGAAAAGGGGATAGACTCCCTCGCTGTCCGGCCGATACCGACAATTGACCGCTTCACCGACTTTACTTTTTTTATACATATGCTTAGACAATAAAGTGTCCAGGTTTAAAATTTAACCCTACTTAAAAAGCAAACAGACATAATTCAAATTTCAATGACTATACATTGTATTGATGCTATTAAAGATAGTGGAATGTAATGAGTCTACAAAAATATCAACACTTATCAAAATCCTCAAGATTTTCTCTTGTTTAAATTCATTTTTATATTTTAGGTTAAAATCCCACTCATAAAAAGAAAGAAGCTACTCATATATTTTCAAACATTAATCAATATTATTCTAATAACTAATCTAATTCCGAGTAAACAATTTATTGATAAAGGAGGCTCATGGTGTAATGGTTATTTTCGTAGGAAATGGACTTGGTGACACAAGTTCAACTTCTTGATGTGGCTGGTTGCATAGGTGTGGCCTATGGTCGGTATCAGCCAGACAGGAGAAGGGAGTCTATCACCTTTTTACTATTGGCTAAGACCAAGGAGATTGTTTTGGCGTCTGGGGTGGAGCACCGCATCTACCACCAGCTCCTCACTTTACCGCACAGATCCTTGTGCTACTCATTCGCTGAGTTGGCGATGGTCGGTATCGAACCAGGAACCCAGTGGTTTGAATAAGCTTAGTAAATTAATGTTGTTTTTTTTAGTTCCGATCCAAACCGCCTCTTAATCGTTGAAAAACTGTAAAACGAAGTTAGTTTTAAGATAAGAAGGAATAATAAAGAAGAGAAGAAAAAAATAACTAATCACAAAGGTGTTAATGACAATACTTTATCAAAGAAATTCTGACTACTTATAAGGTTAACTAGTTCTGATATGTTCGCAGCTTTTATAATTTAGTAGGAAACTCCGTAGTGTTAAGCACGTCTGGAATTTTATCGCATTAAATATCAGATTTGTTTTATGCTGTAAAACTTGTTATAATATACTTCAAAATATATTATCAGATTAAGTAGTTTTCAAGTTTTCAAAGTTCAATTAAAAATGCACAAAACCATTTACTACTAATAAGATAGTAATATAATTATCTCTCTCTCTCTCTCTCTCTCTCACTCACTCTCTCCCTCTCTCTCTTTTCACTCACTCACTCACTCACTCACTCTATCTATCTATTTATCTCTCTCTCTTTAACATCGGCATTGGGATGACTTCTACATAGCACCTAGAATCCGCACAGAGCTGATTCATGTAGATTTTTGTTGGTCGTCCTACACTGGTGTGTCCATGAGTAGTTTTCCACAGAAGAATGTCACTTATGACGTGGTCCTTACTTCTCCAGCAAGTCTCTCTCTCTCTCTCTCTCTCTCTCTCTCTCTCTCTCTCTCTCTCTCTCTCTCTCTCTCTCTCTCTCGCCCGTGGTATGACTTCCGCACAGCACCCAGATTCTGCATAGAGCGGATTGATGTAGATCTTTGTTGGGCGTCGTACACTAGTGTGTCCATGATTAGTATTCCACAGAAGAATGTCACTTATGGGGTCGTCCTTATTTCTCCAGCAGTATCCAGCATGTCTTGTTCTCCTCTCACTCATATTGTTTGTGTGATAAGGGGCATGTGGCCGTACAACTTCTTTCTTGTGCAGTGCTGCTTCTAGAATTTGTTCAATAGGCCAAGCATCACAGATATCCGTGATTCTCTCTCTCTCTCTCTCTCTCTCTCTCTCTCTCTCTCACTCACACACACACACACACACACACACATAGCCGCTGAGATGTCTTCCTCACAACACCCAGAATCCGCACAAAGCTGATTGATGTAGATTTTCGCTGGTCATCCTACACCGGTGTGTAATTTTCCACAGAAGAATGTCACTTATGAGGTCGTTCTTTGCATGTCTTGTTGCCGCATTCAGTCTTGGCTTGTCAGTTATTTCTGATTGAGCTCCCGATTTACGCTAACCCCAAGTGTAAAGGTCGCGTAATTATTTGGTTTTTGAACACAAGATCATTAAAGCAACTGAAATCCATCCCCAATTTACAGAAGTGTATGGCGAGTCGTACATGGATTTCAAAAACTTCCGCAAGTAGTGTAGGGAGTTTGCAACTATGACGAGGTTCACCGCTTCCTCAATGATATGGCTGCGAACTGTTATTACATGCAATAAAAAACTGCCATAGAGTCTACAAATTTCATTGAGCAAAATTGCGGTTGTGTAGAAAGATAGATACGTTCAAACTTTAATATGACTAGCAAATATATGCACCCTCCGGGTGCAAGTATTTAAGTTTTAATGTAATAAAATATTGTATTAAATTAGAAAGGCTAATGAAACTAAATAAGAATACAGATAAAAAGATTTGAAACAGAGGGAGTATAATAAAAGATTTGAAACAGAGGGAGTATAATAAAAAATGGAACAACTGAAACTTACTCTTCCATCACTCTCGTCTTTCATTGTTATTTTTTCTAATTTAAGTATTTAGTTAAAAGAGGAAGTAAATAATAAAACGAGTTATTTTTCTTGTTAATGGATTTCATTTAAGATTCATTGAAGAGATTTTTGCTTATATTCATTAAAATAAAACCAAACAGTTAGAAATCAATAATACTAAGCACATATTTATTAAATTCGATTTTTTAATATTAATATGCAAATTAGCCTTCCCGTTCAAACTATAAACCGCTATTTTGTTGTATATATAAATATAATTGCATGTTGTCAGTATGTAGACATGGTTAACAGTATTAATAATGTAAGGCAATTTTATTAATAATTGAGGTTTAGATAAAAAATAAAATCATGGAGAATGTGATGTCAATAACTAAGAGAATTGTGACTTGAGTAGGAATATAGTTTCGGTTACAGGCAGAAAAACACACAATCTCCATTATAATAAGATGTAAACATCATTATCTGCGTTATTCGGTCTATTCTCCTTATCTTCATTGTTATCTGTACAACGTTTGGCCTTCTTCAGGTATTTCTTGTCTGACTCGGGAACCTTCTTTTCGGACTCGGGAACTTTCTTGTCGTAGTCGGGAAACTTCTTGTCGTAATCGGGAGCCATCACGGAACTTTGAACCTAACCCTTTATTCAGTCCACGGGGGTATCCTGTTCTCATTCCGCTAACCATAGCTGCAAAGAAATGCCTGAAGAAGGCCGGAGGGCATATCGGCCGAAACGTTGTACAGATAACAATGAAGATGTGAACAATAGTCCGAATAACGCAGATAATACTAATCATCAAGCCTCATCTCAAACATTCAGAAAATAGGATTTAAACATTATTGAAAATAAACGCTTCTGTGATTTCTAAATATTTTGGAGACATTACGTTTGGGATTATCTTCATATCTATGACAATCTTTGGCACAAACCTTTTGTAACATTTTCTCTAAGTCAGCTTAGGTCAATCGATATTTGTTTTTTCAATAAACACGTCAGTTGTCCTTGCATAGTCTTTTATAACAAATAACATTTCGCAAATAGTTACAACCAATTTGTTTCCCTAATGAACCGGATATGTTTTGTTCAAATTTTGCAAATATCGTATCTTTGTTTTTTAATCTTTTGTGTTGTTTTCCTTTTGCTGTTGTTGTAGTTGTTGGAGGAGCAAGTACTCCATAACACATGTTCAATTTCCCTGAATTCCCTGAACATTCCTGTTTGTAGATCTCACAAATAGAAATAATGGAAGTGATTATTTACCCAGCTCGTTAGAAACGGGTAGATTTTGACATAAGGTAGCAAGTATGGTGCATCCAGTCAGGATCGAACTGGCTATTCAGTAGTAATTGTCTGCAAAACTAGCTTGATAACAATTACATCTCGATAGGACGCCCTTAAATACACAACCGTTCGCCATAGGTAGGATGTGACACAAATTCGCAAGTATAGGAAATCCAGCGAGGATCGAACTCGCTTACCAATAGTAATGGGTCTGTGAGACCATATTGATAACCGTTAAATCTCGATAGGACAGTCTTAAATAACAAAACCATACACCATGGGTAGTATGTGACATGAGGTTGCAAGTATGGGACCTCAAGCGGCGATCGAACTCGTTTATCAGTAGTAATGGTATACGAAACGAGCTTGATAATCATTCCACCGCGATTAGTCCCATCTATGGGTTAAATAGAAAAATGTTTATAAAAATGGTCCCATCTATGGGTTAAATAGAAAAATGTTTATAAAACGGGTCCCATCTATGGGTTAAATAGAAAAATGTTTATAAAAATGGTCCCATCTATGGGTTAAATAGAAAAATGTTTATAAAAATGGTCCCATCTATGGGTTAAATAGAAAAATGTTTATAAAAATGGTCCCATCTATGGGTTAAATAGAACAATGTTTATAAAAAGGTCCCATCTATGGGTTAAATAGAAAAATGTTTATAAAAAGGGTCCCATCTATGGGTTAAATAGAAAAAATGTTTATAACAATATATATATAAATATATATATTAAATTGTCGCATTCGCTTTAACAGCAAGTTAGTCCAAGTTGAGGTGTTAATATTCGTTCGTAATATATGTCTGAGATATAACCATTATAATTCTTTTTTGTATCTAAAATGTTGAAATAATATATATATATATATATATATATATATATATTTCAACATTATGTGTGTGTGTGTGTGTGTGTGTGTGTGTGTGTGTGTGTGTGTTTCCGTGTGTTTGTACGTTTTATATTTGTTTTAAAATATCTTATTTTATTGTCTTCTAACTCTTTTTCATCTGATTTCTTTTCTTTATATTTAAATGTTACAATGGTCAAATCTTTCTGAACTGAATATTTTCCTTTTGAGTTCTTGTCAGCCGCTGATAATTTCTTTTGTCACAAGAATTATCGATTTTTACATCAGTGGAACACATTAAAGTTTTTCTATATTCAATCTCATTTCATGTGATCTCGCCGTTTCCTCTTTTATTTATTTATCTTTTCAATTCATTTCTCTCTTTTCTTCTCACTCGTCTTTTTTGAACAATTTTTCCTTTTCACCTTTCGTCTTACATCATTTTCTTTCGTGAATAATTTTCTTCCTTTGCTGCTTTCGATGTTTTCTTTTTTTATTTCTTCTATACTTCTTAGTTTTATTTCTTTCCTTTTTTTTTTCATTTTTCTTTCTATCTTTTTTGTCGTCTTCTTTCTTTATCTTTTGTTGTTGTTGTTTATTTTTTAGTTCGATCCGTCATTCTTTCTTCTTCTATTTTCTTTCTTCCTTTCTTTCTATCATTTTTTCATTTTTCATTTTTTGTTTCTTCTAGCTTATTCTTTAATTTTCTTCCTTTCTTTCTTAACTTCATTCGGTCTCTTTTCTCCATTCCTTTCTTTCTTCCTTTCTTCCACCTTCAATTTTTTTCTTTCCTTCTTTTTCATCCTTCTTTGTTTTTATCTTTCTTATTTATTCTCTCTTTCTTAACTTTAGTTAATCTTTCTTTAATACTGACTTCCATTTTTTCTTCCTTTTTCTTTCTTCCCTTCTTTTTCTCCATTGCTTTTTCTTTCTTATATTTTTTCTATCTTGTTCTTTTTCTCTTCCGCCCTGTCAACTGCGGCGTTAGAATACACCGACTGCCATTCTGCCATAAGACTTCCCCAAATGGGCCACCTGTTGGTGGTTGGCGACCCCTGTTGCTTAAGGATGGAATCTAGGTGACTGAGCAGTTCATGACATGCAACACTCCACTAAGACCCTTACTTAGGCTAGACGGGCGGGCGGAAAGTCCCTCTCCGATCAATCGGCTGGTCACGTCTATATAATTGCCTCAACCCTATTGACTTTATGGCAAGTCCCAACACTTTTTATCATATTGGTTCTAGAAGGCGATGGCTGAGGGTCTTCATTTTCTGGGAACGATCTTAAAATTTTTCTGATAGTGAGGTTTCAGTTTTGGAGGTCTTGGGAATGTGGAGCGTCCCTTTATTGTTCCCTGGTCCACTTGGACCCGGAGTGGTAGTACCTTTTAGGGCCCCATGTATGGGTTAAATAGAAAAACATGAGTCAATGAAAAAAGAATTAAGTATCCTTTAAGAAGACATTCATTTCAAAACCCAGTCGGCATTAAATGACCCACTTAGGTTGATATGCTGTAAAACTAACCAAACCAAACCAATCCTTCCATACCTTCTGTTTCTATTCTGCATGCATTTTTTTTTCTTTCTTTCTTCTTTCTTTCTTTTTTTAATTTTTTTTTTTTTTTTTTTTTACTTAAATTGTTTTTTTTCCTCCTGCACTTCATTTAAGTCCGTTATCTTTGTTTCCTTTTTATTTGCTTTTTCAATTCTTCAAATTTTCATCCGTCTTTTATTCCCTTTTTTTATTCTTCCATAATTAGATAAGTCTTTCCTTCCTTCTTATTTTCACTATTTTTTCGTATTGTTCTTTTTTTTTACTTTCCTTTCTTTAATTCTTTCTTCCTTTCATCCTTCCTTTCATCCTTCCTTTCATCCTTTCTACCTTCCTTTTTATTTCCGTCTTTTTCTCCCACTCTTCTTTTTTTCTTTTTTTATCCTTTCCTTATATGTTATTTTTTTTCTTAAATTCAACCGAAATTTAGTTTTTCATCTTCTTCTTTTCTCCCTTTCATTTTATTTTTGTCAACTTTCCATATTTTCTTCATTTATTATTTTTCCTTTTTTTAACTTCATTCGGCGTTTCTTTCCTCTTGGCCTTCATTTCTTCTTTCCTTCCTTCTTTTTCATCCTTTTTCTATTCTTCTTTCTTCCTTCCATCATTTTAGTCTTTATTTTTCTTTTACCTTAATAACTTAAATCGGCCTTTCTTTTCTTATGTTTGCGTTATTCTTTCTTTCTTTCTTTCTTTCTTTCTTTCTTTCTTCCATCTTTGATTTCTTCTTTATTGTCGTTCTTTTTTGTTACTTCGTACTAATGTTTCATTTCTCCCTTGTTTTTTTTTCAATCCTTTTATATTATGTTATTCTATTTTGTCTTATCTCAGTTTTTTCTTTTTTTTTCGTTTTTTATCCAAGATGTCGAACTTGATTTTTTCATACTTCTGAATTCTTTCTTTTTCTTTTTTTTTTTAAATAATTTAAATCGCTTTCTTTCCTTCTGACCTTTCTTCTTTAATTTTTTATTTTTCCTTATTTTCTTCTATTCTATTATTTTTTCTTTCTTTCTTTGGTTACTACATTATTGTCATCATTTTTTTTTCTTTTCCCCCTTTTTGTTGTATATTTCAGATTGTTTTATCGTATTTTAAACCATTTATTTGTCTCGTCTCAGTATACTCGATTTGTTGTTGTTTGTTTGTTTTTTCAATCCAAAACTTTATTTTTATTTATTTATTTATTTATTTATTTATTAATAACTTATTTTCTTTCTTTTTTTGCAGTCAATCAGTTATACTCTGATTAAGACAGCCCGCGACATCTGGTGTGCGAACTTCTGCAAGTCGTCCACACGTCCAAAAAAAAAACAAAAACAAAAAAAAACATCAACATTTCAACAGTCGATACTAATAAAAAAAAAAAAAGCAAACCTTGGGGCTACCTCGTAACCAAGGTGACAACAGCGGCAGAGGCAGCATCTATAGCCTGGAACCAGAACGCGGCGTTGTCAAATATTCGACAAACAATATCTTTCTTTTAAAATTGCTACTACTATAACAGTTAATACTAATACTACTCCTAATACTTCCATTACGTGACACGGTTTGTATTTCTACTACTATTACTGCTACTGTTACAACTACGACTAACAAAAAAAAATGTGTCCGTGTTTGATTGCAGCCTTGTCCGTTATGGTATGCTGGCTACTTACTGCTATTGATACCAACATTTACTATCCACCCAGCTCTATCCACTATCCATCCGTCCATCCAGAATTCGCCCAACATGTCCGTTCCTCTGCGGTGCACACGCGACAGAATGGGGCGGATTCGATGCACTCTGCAGGTAATAACAATATTTCTGGAAAATTTATTTTTAATGTCTTTTTACACACACACACACACACACACACACACACACACACATATATATATATATATATATATATATGAAGTGGTCACACAGTGTGTTTGAAATAGTGAAGGCCGACAATTTTGGGGGAGATTATGTGCTTAATTAAAGTCATACCTAATTTGTTAATTAATTAATTAATTATAATTAAATGAATTAGACGTGCATATCGGTTTAAATGTAAAGCGTAAACAAATCGAGAAAAAGTCGATCTCTGTATGTACATTTCAGCCCATTAGGCCTCATCAGCAGAGCTATAGACAGGGTGGTGCTTTGTGCGCGATTCGGACCCTACCTGTCAGGCTGACAGGCGGACATTCTAACCACTACACTAGCTGGCTTCCCCAGAATCTCTCGTTTATTTTAAACTGATATGTATATCGCACTTTTTGGGTGACTTATGGCACGACAGTATGAAGTGGTCAAAAAATGTGTTTGAAATGGCGAAGGCCGACAAATTAGGTATGACTTTAATTAAGCACATAATCTCCCAATATATATATATATATATATATATAAACAATTTTTTGGGTACGGCTAAATTTGTATATAATTTTTTAAAGTATCATACTTTATTGATCAGCAATTTTAAACGAATTAAAAAGAAAAGAGAGCGAAAGAAGGAGAAACGTAAGGGCCCTTTCGACCGGTGCTTTTTCAAAAGTAACAACAGGTAGATCGTTTAAAATCAAACTGTATATATTGGGTAAAAGAGGGGGATAAGACCATGTAAATGTTGGAGCAACATGAGGGAAAGAAAAAAATGTATATATTTTTACTTACCCACACCTCAGCTACCACGTCCCCAGCAGAAATTACCCGGGAGTGTTTTAGATGTCTTTGTCTACACACACACACACACACACACACACAAATATATATATATATATATATATATATATATATATACCAAGCCCTCCGCATGAGCAGGATGTGACACAAGGTCAATTTCTTAAGCGGAGTTCAACAGGTTTGAATTCAGAGTTTTCCTTCTCCTAGACCGGTTGCCTAACCAAGGTTAAAGAGCCCAGTCTACCAGACTATTTACCCATAGCTGGAGGGAGAGTAGAATTCCTACCTTTCCCAAGGGTATTAGCACTAAGTCAAATGCAATTACCACGTCAAGGATTTGAACTCGTGTTGACGAGTCCATTTCCTATGACTTTAACCATTACACCACGCGCTTTCTACATGTATATATAGTGTTACTTTGATTTACGAATGACCGAACTTACGAGTTTCTTGACTTAGGGGATTTAGATTTGTGTTTTGAGCTAAAATCTGAGGTAAGAGCGAGCTACAGTCACGTTTGTATAATAAGTTCACTAAGATATTTAGGTTTCTAAATGTATTACTCCAAATAAAAATATTATTTATAAGATATGAACATTAAAACGTTTCAATAATTTTAATTCTTTTCTGGTTTTCTACAATACAGTGCTATTTTTTTTTCATTTAAAAAAACGTATCAAAAATGTATGTTTTTATGGGGAGGGGTGAACGGAGTGGTAGCCTTTTAGTTTATTTCAATGGGGAAAATTGATTTGATACACGAGTAAATTTAGTTACGAGCCAAACGAATTAAACTCGTAAGTCAGGTTACTAATGTATATTCAATTACTACCTCTGTCTCATAATAGTTTATACAATCCCTTATATATTTCATCCGCTAAATTAAAGGTCACAAACTTAAGGATGCGGAATAGCCTTAACACCATGAGGAAAGAACTCGGAATGCCAAAAGTGAAGCGAGTATGAGACCTGTAATTTCTACTAGTTAATGTGTTAAGCTGAAATACAACAAGATGCTTGGAATTCCGTTTTCATATCAAAGTGAATGTATACATGACAGTATATTCGTGTGTATAAATGAAATGAAAATATATATATAAAAATAAGATATGAAGGAAATAGATATATCCAAAGTACCCTAGAAATAGCATCAACGACGCTTGGTAATTGTTAGTTCGTCACCTATGCAATCATCGATCCAATGATCGTTGGACCGTTGATCGCATAGACAAGAAACTGACATTTACACAGCGTCATTGAATCTATGTCCATGCTATCAAACATTTTTAACATAAATGCTCTGTCACTGACACTGACCGGTATTTATTTAGCAATATATATATATATATATATATATATATATATATATATATATATATATATGTGTGTGTGTGTGTGTGTGTGTGTGTTTGATAAACTCAACGGACAATTATTCTCGAACGAGTTTTTATTCGATCCTTTCTAACTGTCTGGCCATCTTTTTAATATCTGGGTGAAATTAGTGTAGGAACCCGACAAAGGTTTTACCACGAGAGCTTTCTGCACAACTTCGTGCCATCATCAGGTATGGAACTGGTGAGAATGTTTCCAAAAATCTCTTTTTAAACGAAAAGTAGCAGTAGGAATTAGTAGTAGAAATTAGGTTGCCACGCCGGTCAACACTACACCTAACCGATACAAGATCCATAATGCAACACTTAAAATTACATTCAAGCCCCCCCCTCTACGTACCGAAAAACTTTAACTGAAAATACACTTATATTGTACAAAGACAAAATCAAACAAAAACTTCAAATACTCGAAGCCTTATACATAAAAAAAAAACACCTTAAACAAGATGAACTTTGAAATCTGTCAACATGTTCTCAAATGCTTATAATTTCCAGCCAATTCTCCTCCCACCATTCCCCATAAATTCCTACTACCTTTGAAAGAAACTCCTGCTACTAATTCCTACTGCTCGTTACAATACATCTCACCAGTTCCATACCTGATGATTATCTGGTAACTGGGACTCATGATTTGTTGTCACTGAATCTTGGTATGCAAATATATTCAGTCGTTATATGATCACAATGTCTCCCACTTACTGACGGAGAGTAATCAAGAATGCGTAAAGGGGAAAAGTGATAGACAGAAAGTAAAGTAAAGAGATTGGTCAGTTTTTGAGTTAATTGCTAATTACTACTAACTAGAACCAATTAAAATGGAATTTTTTTCAAACATAACGTAATCCTAAAGCCAAGGTATATTTTAATATTCATTTTGTGTCATTAAACTAACCAGGAAAAAAGCCTTTAGGCAATTACAGGTGATTATCTCATCTTTAGTATTATTATAGATAGATATATGTATAAATATATATATGTATACATATATATATATACATATATGTATAAATATATATATATATGTATAAATATATATATATATGTATAAATACATATATATGTATACATATATATGTATAAATATATATATGTATATATATGTATATATATATATGTATAAATATATATATGATATATATGTATATATATATATATATATATGTGTGTGTATAAATATATATATAATATATATATGTATAAATATATATATGATATATATGTATAAATATATATATATGTATAAATATATATATATGATATATATATATATATATATATATATATATATATATATATATATATATATATACCTTATTCGGGTGGGCAACTTGACCGCATCCTCCAAACTCACCAGATGTAGCGACTTCAGACTATTATCTCTTTGGCCCCTATGAAAGAAGGTTTGAGAGGCAAATTTGTAGTGAAGAAGAGGCTCAAAGAACAGTCAACAGATTTTTACGGGGCAGGGATACATGCTTTCATTCGAAGGTGGAACATTGATATTGAGTGAAACCACGAAGTGACCCTTTCTCCCAATACTGTGAGATTGGCTTGATCGCTTAACACAAACGTTACACTATGACATCCAGTAGGACCGATGGTGATAGAAATTAGAGGATACATCAGCCTAAGGGATATTGATGGTGCGGGAGCTGCTATCCGATAACCGTATCTCTGAAAGGCAGGTGACATCGATGCCATACTGATGAAGGGAAAGCACCGTAAGAGCTTGTGTTTCTTCAAGTTTTAGTGTTCGGACTTTCCGGCGTGCGAAATGAAGTGATTTCTGCGACATCCATGCGAGCTAATTTGACACTTGCACCAATGGAACCTTAATGGAAGAAAAATAAGTTCGATGTTTATGGAAGAAAAGCATTATATATGTTCAATTACAACCAGATCTAAATTTTTAAAAAAGAATAAAACGAAAATATTTTATGTACAAAAAATAGAATGAACAGCATTTAATTTTCATAAGGCCTACCTCTTTAAATAGATTAAATCTTAACTTTGGGGAGGTTTTAGTACTATAGGGACCGGGTTATCTCAGTCGCTAGAAACCACAAGGTTCCGAGTTCGATACCGTCATCGCCACATCAGCGTATGAGTAGCACAGGGATTTGTGTGGTAAAGTAAGGAGCTGAGATGCTAAAAATTATCTCCTTGGTCTAGCGCTATTGAAAAGGGATAGACTCCCTCGATACCTAGCTGATACCGACTTTAGACTGCCCCGTCTACTTTACCACTACTACTACTTAGTACTATACTCTACATTTCTTTAGTTTTCTTTCAAAAAGAATATAATTACTATGACGTAATACATTTGTATAACATAATACAATATCATATTTTTTAATTCTCTCGTTCGTTCTATCAAACAATTTTAATTGTTATTTTCAATAATGTCCTATTTTATATTTTATATTTTATGTTTTGTGTTTGCCGACCCTTATCATTTTTTCATTAATTACGTTGGTTAATTATCTCTCATATACATTAATTTTAGTTCATCTTTAGTATTATCTACTTGTCCATCTATGAAATTCCGGTATCTTTAGCTCATCTGTTTCCAAAATGTTCAATTCAATATGGCTTCTACTTAGAAAACAAATAAGAAAGAAGGAACAAAAAAAAAAAGGATATTTATGACCATCAATCTCCTCAACATTTAATACGGCTTCCTTTTTTCCCCAATATGGCTTCGAATTTTTAAATATGGCGTACATTTAAAATCTGAAGTGTCCTATAACTTTTATGAGTCCATATCGATCGACCATCGTCTCGATTTTTAACAATCAATAAATCTGATTAGGATATAAAACCAATTCTTTAGTAGTCAAGAAAATTTTACATTCTTATGAATCAGAAACTAGAGGGCGAATAAAATGGAACAGACATTTTTAAAACTTCTGCTCCTAAGTGTTTGTTTAGTCCACATTTATGAATCAGAATTTTTTTTAAATACGCAGTTTTTATTAAACTTTCATTTTTTACTATTTGCTTTTTAGATGGACGTAATTATATTTGTATTTGAGGAAATGATCAGTTCTATATTTAATCACGTACTATACCCTAAGAAAGACAATGTACATATAAATAATTTATTTACTATTTGACCATGATATTTATTCATCATCAGGGAATGGTAAAGCATTTTTGATATCCATAACTCAGACACTGATGCCCATAAATAAGAACATCCTTCACATCTTTGTAGTTATTTTTTATAGTAACATTTTACTATTTCTAATGGAACATTATGAAATCAAAGCTATTATTATTATTATCTATACTAGCAAAATAAAAACACCCTCCGGGCAGTGTAAAAATTAATTTTTGAAAGATATTGCCTGAGGAGGTGGGAGTTAAAAATTCAATGTCAGATGGTTTGTACCATAAGTATGTAAAATCATCAAATTTATTAAAGAAGTAAAAATGTAAAACAATTTGAAATGGAAACTTAGTTCTGATAACTTTAAATTCATATTGAAATTTAAAAAAAAAAACTATTTATAATATTTACTATATATATATATATAATAAACAAACTATATATAATATATACAAAAGATATATAATGCTGGGCATGTATTTATTAAAACTTGTTTTAAAAAATAATGAGGAATGTCTAATTTTGCATGCTCAAATTTTGAGTGTATTTATTCTATGTTATGAGGATTTGGGGTAATGTGACGTAAGCATGATGTAGTTTCGGTTACAGACAAATAGAGACCTAATCTCCATTATCAATAGATATTAATACTCTTGTTCCTTAATCTTCCGATTGTTATCATCTTGCAACACCCTATGGTTAAAGATTAGACCGCCCAAATCATCCAAAGTAACATTTTTTTAATTCTGTGAAAAATCAATTAAGAAACAAGTTTTTACGAAAATTTTGCTGCTTATTCACCTTTAAATGAATATAGGTTTGAAATAGTTTTTTTCCCTAAAAAATAAGGGGAAATATTATTTACTATGTCGCCCTCTCTCTTATTTCATTTAATGAAATTCGAAATATATTTTACTAGTACGATTTTAAAATTTTTCTATAAAGATAAGAGTCCGAATAATTTTAATTCAGAAATACTTAGAAACATTTTCGAGGTCCTTACTGTCGTAAAACAAAACAAATATCTCAGTAGAGTGGAGTTAATTTGATGCTTTTTAAGTAAGTAATAATGAAATAATATTTTATTTAAATATTAAACGTTTTATTTTATTTATTTAATTCCCCCCACCTCAGGAAGTATCTTTAAAAAATTATTTTTACACTGCCCGGATTTTTGTTGTTGTTGCTAGTAATCATAATTGAACCGTATGGAAAATGTATAATAAATGTGCAACCAAAAGAAATTGTAGAAGTTGAAGTATTTTCTTGTCTGTTCGTATTTAATTTCTATGTTAATTTCTTTTGTAGGTCGGAACCTCCCTCAAGTGCATTGGAGTGTGACATCATAGATTCACCATTACGACTGAAAAAGTTTAGAAAAAAGAGAAAAATTACAAAAAATACAAAAAAGAAGAAAAAATATATATGATTATCGCTGAAAATTGCCAATACACAATTTCTTCTGGATAGAGCTGGCCACAACGTATGTACATACGTACATACATGCGAAAGCATATATTATTTATATTATACATATGATATATATATATATATATATATATATATATATATATATATATTATATATATACATATATATATATACATATACATATATATTATATACATATATATATACATATATATTATATATATATATATATTATATATATTATATACATATGTATATATATATATATATATATATATATATATATATATATATATACATATAAAGACATATATATGTTTATTTAGCTATGACTATGTATGCACGTACGTATATTTTTTGTGTAGATGTGTGTGTACGTGTGCGCATGCGTGTGTATTCTTGTTGGTAGCCAGTTTTGTCAACTAGCTTTTAATTGGGAACTCAAACCTACCTCCTCTGACTAAAACACTTATTCAATAACAGGCTCTGCCCTGAACTGCTGCCTCTCTAAATATGTGTGCTAAATTCTTGGACCGGACATAGTTGCTGTTTCTGGCTATAGACTTTTATGCGAAGGGAATTCTCTGGGCACACTACTGACCGTTGTTGTTAAGCAGAAACACCACCCAACCCCTCTTCGTTCAATAGACAATGCAGTGCCCTGCGTTCGCCCTTTACATGTTTTTTTTTTGTTTGTTTTTAATGTATCAAGTGTTCAACCTTGCTTGCTTAGATAATACGTGAGCGAATTCAGCCAAGAAAAAAAAAAAGAAAAGAAAATGGAAATTGCCTGCTCTTACTGGCATAACGGTATCTACGAAATCTCCTTCGAGTCTATTGGTGTTATTTCGCGTGAGACCCTTACAGACGCGCGTGATTTCATATTCGAAGTATTAACAAAAATCACATAGACGCTCACATGACACGCACGCACGCACGCACACACACACACACACACACACACACACACACACACACACACAAAGACACATTGATACACATACACAAATACAAGCATACACACACACAGCCGGCCTTGTGATATTCTCTATCAGAGCTCAAATATTCTTTGATGAGTTTACAATTTCTTCTAAATTAATTCGGATGAGCATTTACATTTACTCGTTACATATATATATATATATATATATATATATATATATATATATATGATTAAATAAATATATATATGTGTGTGATTGAATATATATATATATATATATATATATATATATATATATATATATATATATATAAAAGTAAACTCGGCGAATACCGCGTGATACGTGCGGAACACTGGACACCTCTTTCAACCTATATTAGGTCCCATTAACATAGTATATAGTGATCTGTCCCACGGACAGAAATCGTGGTGGGGACCTGTTGGGGGGGGAGATCACAGTATACACTGCTAATGAGACCTAATATAGGTTGAACGATGTGTCCAGTGTTCCACACGTTGCACGCGGTATTCGCCGAGTTTGCTTTTCGTCATTTTCTAATTATATCAATTCCTCTCTATGTTTATTTTTCTATCTAACTATCTTTTTAAATATACATATACATATATATATATATATATATATATATATATATATATATATATATATATAAAGAACCAAAATTTGAGATTCTGGGTAGAATGATACTTTGAATAATACCAATTCCTTATCTCAAAATTCCATATTGTTTCTTCTTTGCTCAAACACACAAGATCCACATATGCACAACTGATTAGCATTAATAAGAGGAAACGGGCTTAAATGCATATTTCAAGTCAATGATTATCTATCAAATTATCTAAGTTACTGCATTCTAATGTTGTGCATTTAAAAGACAAAGCAAATGCTTATTCATAGACATACATTCGTATCAATAAGCATCTATCAATAGATATACGTTAAACGAAACTGTTGCTGTTGCGCAGAAATAAAAAAAAATCACCTCTTATTATTTCCTAACACTAACCTCACATACGTAATAATTATATATGAATATTTACACACTGGTTTGCAGATGTATAAATGATTCTGCAATTTACGCGTGTGCGCCTGCAAACAGACATACATTCATTGAAAGCGATTGGTTGTCCAACTGCCGAGGGATGTTCAGACGTTAATCATGCTGACCATTGATAGTAAACCCAATTATTACGGTGTGGTCAACAATAGGGGACAGGTTTTAGAATAGTAGCTTATTCAATCGAATACCTTACAGGAAAAAACAATCTCACGTTATAGAATTATACAATACTATTTGACATAGTCT
>CM042144.1:25424242-25439242 GCA_023376005.1 Doryteuthis pealeii
ATCGTAGAAACAATACCTCACACGAAAGCAGCTTTACGGACCCCCTCAGTCGATAGAGTGTGCGACTAGAAACCACAAGGTTCCTGGTTTGATCCCGGTCCTCACCAGCTCGGTTTATGAGTAGCACAGAAATCTGTGAGGTAAAGTAAGGAGCTGGTGGAAGGTGTGGCGTCTGGTTGATACCGACTTTAGACCACTCCGACGACTTTACTTTTTACTTACATAAAGCATCAGCGTAAGACGGAATGGACACTGCTGGAGAAGCAAGGACAAACCCATCTGACATTCTCTCGAGGAAATCTGCATACGGACACACCAGTGTGGTCCTGCAGTAAAGACTTACATAGATCAGCATTGTGTGGATTCTGAATGCTGCACAGAGGGGTGATATCCGATAAGGACGATTGGCTAGAGATTGTCATGGATATCATAGATACCAGGATGATTATGATATTTATGAATATATTTAAATATGTGTGTTAGATTAATTTAGTTGATATCAACATTCGTTCGCTCTCATCTGTATTAGCATTGATACATGTTATTATAATGGAGATCCGGTGTTTGTAACCGAAATTACATCATATATTACATCACAATACTCACAAGAAGTATGTTTAACAACGAGAATTCAATTTATAGTCAAAATCAGTAATACATAGAATAAAGAAGAACCATGTATCATATATACTCAGAAATTAAGTATGTAGCATTAAACGGTCCACATTGTTTGTTGAAACAAGTATTAATATATACATGTCCGGTATGATTGATTTATATATAGTTTGTTTTATTTTAATATTTATATAGTTTGTTTTATTTTTATATATATTTAAAGTTATTTAGCGTAAAGAATTTTGCGAGAAGATTGTTTAGAAACACGATACAGTCACATGAATAATTAATAATTTATATTTTATTGTATGGTGAAAAAACGTCTATTTTGAAAATCGGCGGTCGTAAAATTTTGTTTTAAGAGTGACGATAATCAAAGCAGAACGGTTTTGACGCCTGCAAAAGAAAAACCTTAAATATTTGAATTAATTTGAATTTAACTGTTAGAAACTCAGTTTTATTAGAAAGAAACTTTTTTTAAAAATTTTGACAGCATTCTGAATGCTATAGTTTATGTTAAGTCTATTATTTAAAAAAATATAAGATTTTAAAGATATGTTAACATATTCTATTCGAAAGAGCGTGGCAAAAATTAAATTTGACACCGTCCGGAAAGGTGTTTTGTATTAATGTTGTTGCTAGTTTAGCTAATACTTAGAATTTTTGTTCTTGCATTCAAATTGTTTTTGCAGTCTACTATAGCTGAGGAGGCATCAGGGATTTGAAAATAAAGCCAACTTAAATTTGAATGCTTATATTTAGTGCTTTTTCTAGTTGAAAGAAAATGTGGCTATATGATTATATTGATAGAAAATCTGCTATTTGTGTTCCGTAGCCCAATCGGTAAAGTCATACCTTAATCAGATATGCTTCCAAAGATGAAGGATGAGAGTTCAAATCTTGTAGGAGTCTACGTCTTTATCTCCCTACCCATGATGCTTATAGATTCTGTAATGTAATTCTTAATGCTACGTTTAAATTAATAAAAATAAGGTGAAAGAAAATAATGCAAAAATAATTATAAATATTTAACAATTTCCTCTGCACTAGTAGTGTACGACACAAGGTCAATTTCTTAGCCGGATAGTAAGAGGTTTGGATTCAGATTTTTCCTTTTTCTTAAGTTGTGGTCTAAGGTTTTCCCTACAATTTAGAAATAGCTGGAGGGAAATTAGTTGAATGCATACCTTTAGCAAGGTATTTGTGTCATTAAACTAAACATTAAAAAGCCTTTAGAAGACAAAATTGATTCGCTCAGCTTTAGTATAATAATAGATGGTCGAAAATCAAAATTGCATTACATTCAATTTATTTATTTGTAAAATACAGGGTGGTCCGAATGTCTTGTCAGTTAGTCATGAACCCAACAAAAGATAAAGTAATGAGAACAATAAAAATAAAACAATAAAATTAGTATTATCTGCCTTGTTCGGACTATTGTCCCCATCTTCAGTGTTATTTGTACAAGGTTTCGGCCGATATACCCTCCGGCCTTCTTCAGAGAAATAGGAAAACAATAAAAGTAATGAGAATCTTGCAGTGAAGTCATGTCGCATATCCTCCATGCTCTTTCCAAAATGCATACGATCATGTGTCTATGCAATTGTAAACAGCCTCTCTTCCAAGATGTCAATCATCTGAAATAGAAAAGTTGTTTTTTTATCTCTTCTTCTTCTTCTTCTTCTTCTTCTTCTTCTTCTTCTTCTTCTTCTTCTTCTTCTTCTTCTATAATTAATGAAATTATACATTACATTATCGGAAGAAAAGACAATGCAAATTAAAACATTATGTTGGGGTGACCCAACTATCGGACCACCCTGTACTTTATCATCAGATTGTCTAAGCAAAAGATCCGATATGTTATTTCATAGTTTTACCTGTACTCTCCTGACTGAAAGACATTTAAAATGTTAGTTATTTATAGGATTTTGATTTTCAGTGCAATATCCAATTCTCGGTCTCGAGCCCAAAAGCAGCCCAAGTGGACATTCGCTTTCTAAAAATAACATATTATTTCTATTAGGGAAAGTATTTACACACATAAATGCACCATATCTTTACACATCTTTATCAATATGATATGATATCTTTGACATCATATGATATCTATGATTTAAATGTGCCCATGCAAGTATATATATATATATATATATATATATATATATATGTGTGTGTGTGTGTGTGTATATATATATATATATACATATATATATATACATACATTAACAATTCTATAAGTGCAAGTATTTACATACATGCACACAGGCATCGATCTTTACACGCCTTTACTAATATATATCTATGATATCACATGATACCTACAATATAAATTTGCCCATAAAAGTATATATATATATATATATATATATATATATATATATATATATATATATAATTAAGAATTATCAATATGAATATATATAATTATATAAAAAACATGTAATTACACAAGAAAACCAATTGACTCTTCGGAAATACACCACGAGCAGGAGTAAGAAATACGCAATTAAGAAGAAAATTAGAATAAAATGTAAAAAGAAAAACCAAAAAAAAACAACAAAAAAAATAACAAAGAAAACAAATTTTAAAAAATACACAAAAAAATACATGTTTAATATTGACACAGACTTTACCGGATGTCATTTTGCTTCTGAGACTCAAATACGATTTCATAATCTCCAAATATTTTTTTCTAAAATTGTCATTATCTAATTAAACTGGACATTATTAGTTAAACTTGAAAACACTACAACAATTATCAACTGTTTTGAGGAGTAGGACGTTCAAGTTGTTTTGAAAATCGACTGTTGTTCTTTGATTTCAATTGCCTCGCCTGTTAAATTGGCTTAAAGTCTCCAAGAAATGAATCGCCACCTGATCATGGACCAAAAATATACGTACAGATTTTCTTTCGATTCGAAAATGAGTTCCCATATCTAAAACTTTAAAAATAAATTCAAACTGTTGACTATTCTGAAAATGAAATAATATTATGGACTTCCGGAAGTGAAGCCTATTTATCTGGTTTTCTTTAAAGATGGTGCCCCTCATCTGTATACAAAATATTAAAAAAGATATTACCATTTCCTTCCGCGAAAAAAAAAAAAGAAAAAATCATAAAAAATATAAAAGAAGACAATTTTCTCCACTGAGTTTAACTCATCCGTCTCCCTGTTACTGTCATATTCAGTTATGCTTGAATAACTTTAAAAAAAGGATTGTATACAATGTATGTCTCTTTCTTTTTTTTTTTCTTTTTTTTTTTTCGTCCTTTCCTTTTTGGTTCCAGTCTTTGAAAAATCGCCTTTGAATGAATTTCTTAAGAGAGAGTGTAATTGTGGAAATATACATCAGTGACGATGATGGCTCCCCGTGAAGAAATTCTATATGTTACTAAAAAAGCAAGGTTTGATTTTCAACTTTTAATAATTGTGTTGTGCCTTGCGCATAGAGGCCTACGTTTTGCTTTATTGAATACTTCTGCTGATAGAATCGTAATTACTTACATACACACATATATTCATACACATATCAAATACACAGTTATATTTCAATAGATTACCAAATTTACATATATAAATATACAAACATACAGACACAGACACAGACACAGACACACACACACACACACACACACATATATATATATATATATATATATATATATATATATATATAATATATATGTTTATGGTAGCAAAGACATGCAGTCAAAAGAATTGTTAACTGAAAGTTTCTCGCCTATGCAATAATTTGAATTAATATCTATAAACGAGTATATATATATATATATATATAATATATATATATATATATATATATATATATATATATATATATATATATATTAATGGAAGAGTGTATTTGAGGTTAAAATTCACTAATAAAAATATTAATAGATATCCTTTGTTATTTTAACAATGTTGCAAAAATGCTTTAATAAGTGATTAGCTGAATTAGTGATAAATAAAGATTATATTTATATTTTATTCTTGTGGCGACATAGTTCCGTATTTTAAAGAAATATCTTTAACAATTCTTCGATTTTTAGGTAAAAATTGAGAATCGAAGCCGATATTCTTATTGTGACTGACGTTTACTTCAAAACTATCTCGCAATAGTTATTGTTCGAGTATCTTGAATAGAATCTTATTTCGTTGTTAAGAATTATTGTTCCTGTTAATCCAATTCAACATTTTTGAAATGTTTCTACGATCAAACCAGAAAAAATACATCACAGGTTAAAAGGTGTCAAAATCTCTAAAATGATTTGCAATAATAAAGACACATACAACTTAAACTCTTGTCACTAATATTCACTGAATATACTCGCTTCTCGGTTTGATGAACGTGCAAGTTAAGTTGGAGGAAAATAGGCTTATAATATTGGTAAATCATTAGGCAGCTCATGTAGTGTAATGGTTAACAAGCTAGAATAGTTAGTGAGTTCAATTCTCATTGGGTACCCTATACCTCTGGCCTTGTGCCGCATCTTTGCTACGCTTAGTCGAATACAGGGCACCTCACGTGGTGTAATGGTTAGCAAGCTAGATTTGCGGACCATGGTTCGTGAGTTTGATTCTCATTGGGTGCCCCATACTTCTGACCTTGTGCCACATCTAAGCTTAGCTTAGAAAATAACTATATTGATAAATCATTATCTGTACGGATTCTGTTTGTTTTAATAATCCGCTTAACAGTGCTGTTATAGTAACACTAAGTTAGTAAATCTTAGTAAAATAATATAACGAAATAGATATAATTTTAAAAGTTTGAGATTAAGGAATTGTTTAAACGAATGGTTATTCATTTCTGTCCCTGAATAGGAGCTCTATTCATTCCTGTTGCCTTGTTATACTTATACTTATTTACTAAGTTTAGTTTAGCTGTGGCACAAGGCCAGAAGTATGGGGCGCACAATGAGAAACGATCTCACTAACAATGATCTGCAAATCTAGCTTGCTAACTATTACATTAGATGAGGTGCCTTGTTATAGGCGTCCCATCGTGGTCTAATGATTAGCAAGCTAGTCGATCCATTACTACTGAATATCGAGTCGGAAGCCCCATACTTGCGACCTTGTGTCATATTCTACCCATGATGAACGGGTTGGGTGAATACCTACCTGTTGCCTTGTGATATGCCAATCCTTTTATCTATAACATGAATAAAAACACTTAATCCAAATAATCTTCGAAAAAAGAGGGAATCACATCTGAATTAGAATGAAGATATAAACTTTATTTTTTTTAGGAAAACTGCATCCATTTTATTTGAGTATAATGATGAAGCTTGGTAATATTATTATAGGGCCGGTTTAGCTCAGTCAGTAGAGTGTTCGGCTGGGGACCTCAATGTTCCTGGTTCGATACCAGCGCTCGCCAGCTCAGCGTATGAGTAGCACAGGGATCTGTGCGGCAAAGTGGGGAGCTGATGGTAGGTGTGACGCTCCGCTTCAGATGCTAAAAACTAATCTCCTTAGACTAGCGCTAGTGAAAAGGGGATAGACTCCCTCGTTGTCTGGCTGATACCGACTTTAACCAGCCCCGACGACTAGCTTGGTTTTAAAGCATATTGTAATTTCTCAAAAATTATCTATATCTCTATCTCTATCAAGTAACATTTTAAATTACATATACTAGCAAAAAAAAGCACCCTGCGTGCACAAGTATTTATAATAATCATATATTATCTTGAACATATTATATTGAACTAAAAAGACTAATGAAATTAAATACGAACACAAAAAAGATTACACTTATTTTTATTTCATTCTAATTACTTTCAATATAAAATTATACATAGGATTGCTTTTAATACGTTTGAGAATAAAGCAATATTATTAGAAATCAATAACAGCAAGTAATTATTTATTAAACACAGTTTTATTAAAACCGGTTTGCAAATTATTCAAACCATATACTATGTAAACATTTATTTCTTAATGATATATAATACACATCACAGAATTTTAAATACATTAATAATATGAGCTGTTTTGAGGTAAATGTATCTCAGCTAGAGATTAATAGAAAATTGTTTATAAATAAGATGCTAATTAAGATTAAATGACTATTATTTGATAAACATTGATAATATAACGTAAATAACTAATGGAATTGTGATGTTGGTGGTGATGTAGCTTCGGTCACAGACAGACGCACAATCTCCATTATAATAAGATTAGGATAAAAACTTCCGACATTTGAGATGCATCTTCTCGCCCTCACGTTTCTTTTTGTTCTAAATCACACTAAATTAAACTGAAACCAAAGAATGTCTTTCTCAAAAAACTGTGTGATAACAAGCATGAAGATTTGCATAAAAAATAATAATCAACGGTTCAAAGTTACAACGGTTCTTTTCTGTAAAAACAATGGCAACATTTATCCGCAGACTACAGGCAATTCAATGGAATTCTTCCACGCACCGGCGTTTTTAGAATATCCTATAACTCACCTAGAAAACGCTCTCTTTAAATCTCTCCTAAAACTGACAATTTTGGTTAGATATGGTGATAGTTTATACTATCAAATAACTTTATCCCATTCAAAACTGTTTTCAAAAATAATCCGGTCCTACATTTCCCTCTGAAATTTCAGCCCTTTCATTGATGTCTCATTTTACTCTAATAGCCACATATTCATCTCCTAATGTTAAATCTACATAATTGTGTGTTATTTAGAAGTGAATGGACATTGAGGTGAAAGGTAGCTGTTATTAGAATTGTAATAATAGGTTTCAAATAAGTAAAAGTAAAGTCGTCGGGGCGGCCTAAAGTCGGTATCAGCCTGAAAACGAGGGAGTCTATCTTCTTTTTCAATAGCGCTAGACCAAGGAGATTGTTTTTAGCATCTGAGTTAGAGCGCCACACCTACCACCAGCTCCTTACTTTACAGCACAGATCCAAGTGCTATTCATACGCTGAGTTGGCGAGGACCGGCTTCGAACTAGGAACATTGTGGTTTCTAGCCGAACGCTCTACCGACTGAGCTACTGATCAAATACGATTTTCTAGAGGACTTTACTGCATTAATAAACAGTTATTAATAGGAAATTACTCATGTTTGATAATTGACTTTTAAAAAAAAAGCTCAATAATATAATATGTTCTTAAAGAAAAACGGTAAACCTATTTTTGCGCAATGATATTCATCAAAAATCTATATAAGGTGAAAGAGGTAACAAGAATGTGTTTAATTTCCGATTGAAATATATAATCAACAGTAGTTTATTAAAAAAAGTTAATCTTATCTTTAAAATTATAATGGTTGCCTTTACAGTATTGGGAAAATGTCCTTTGTTTACCTCTACACACAAAATAAAATTCGTTTGTTTGAAACATATACATATACATGTACATATTTACTGGTTTAACAAGCACACACACACACACACGCACACACACACACACACACACACACACACACATATATATATATATAATATATATATATATATATATATATATATATATGAACAAAAGAACACACATATATATACATATATGTATGTATATTAACATGCAGATATATCCGTGAACACACACAAACACATATATATATATATATTTGAGTACACACACACACACACACACACACATATATATATATATATATATATATATATATATATATATATATGATATACATATATGTATATATGCTTATTTATAAATAAGTATATCTATGCATATCTATATATAGGTGTATTGATAAGCAATTAGGCTTTTTCATTTCTCCTCATATTGAAATTAGAATAACCTCTACAAAAAACAAATTCTAAAAATGACAAATATATATATACAAATACTTCTTAATACACAAACACAACATATATGCATGTATGTATGTAATTACGTTATATAAATGTATATACTTCTTGTTCCCAAAAGATCTATGAAAACGATAATGCTCTGGCATACACATCTATTTATTCAGATTGGTTGGGAATTTTAACATTGAAGATGAAAACAAATCTTGCAAATCTTATTGTAATCCCAATGTCCTTTTCTTTGGTTACTGCTGCGTATTTTTTTAATAAAAGAAAATCTACAGAAGAAATCTTATTGACTTATATGTTGCATTTTAAATGATTTTCATGTGAATCCTTAAAAAAAAAACAGGATTTTTTCTTTCTTTCTTTCTTTCTTTCTTCTGTTTATATTGTTTTCTTTATTTTTTTAAAACATTTATTTTTGGGGAGATTTTCTTTGTTTAATGAATGTGACTGATTTGATACTTATGAATCGACATGAAATGAGACATGTCATTCTTGTTTCTGTAAATTTTAGTTATTCATAGAGTTGACGTTTTTGGCGTTGTGCAATGCCAAATGAAAATTAATCACATCTTGTATTTTATTTTTTTATATATGTTTCTCTTATCTAACGGATATTCTAATACAATAGTATTTATATGAAATGTTTAATAAATTACAATACTTTCTTCTCCACACGTAAACATTCACAAAATCAATCAATCAGGAATTGTCATTATGTACGTATATATTCCAATTGTTTTTCTCTTCTTGGTTTTATATATATATATATATATATATATATATATATATATATATATATATATAGGTGTGTGTATGTTTGTGTATATGTGTAGGTGTGTGTTTGTGTATATGTAAACATGTATATATATGTATGTGTGTGTATGTGTATGTGTGTATATATAAATGTGCGTATGGGTATATATATATATGTGTGTGTGTGTATGTGTATATATATATGTGTGTATGTGTGTATATATATGTGTGTATGTGTATATATATATATGTGTGTGTGTATTTATATACATGTGTGTGTGTAGATATATATATATATATGTGTGTATGTTTTGTGTGTGTATGTGTGTGTATATACATGTGTGCGTATATATATGTGTATATATATATATATATATATATATATATATGTGTGTGTAGCTATATATATGTGTGTGTAGATATATATATGTTAGTTGTGTATATATATATATATATGTGTGTGTGTGTGTGTGTGTAGATATATATATATGTATATATATATATATATATATATATATTCATTTATTTATGAATACAAATATGTATGCCTGTATATATGTATGTATAAATATATGTGAATATATATGTATATGCATTCATGTAGATATCGGAGTATATGTACATGTATGCATATGTGTATATATATGCACTTACGTGCTTGTGTACGTATGTTTATGTATATATGCATAGGTAAATACATATATATATATGAATATATATATATTTGTATGTGTATATGTATATATGTGTATGTATGCATATGTAAATACACATATACATATATATATATATATATATATATATATATATATATATCAGTCGGTAGAGCGTTCGGCTAGAAACCACAAGGTTCCTAGTTCGATACCGGTCCTCGCCAACTCAGCGTATGAGTAGCACAGGCATCTGTGCGGTAAAGTAAGGAGCTGATGGTAGGTGTGGCGCTCCACCTCAGATGCTAAAACAATCTCCTTGGTCTAGCGCTATTGAAAAGGGAATAGACTCCCTCGCTGACTGGCTGATACCGACTTTAGGCCGCTCCGTTGACTTTACTTTTATATATATATATATATATATATATTATTGCGTGTATGTATATTTAAATAAGTACATATACCCTTATGCATATATATGTGTGTGTGTGTGTGTGTGTGTGTGTGTGCGCGCACGCGCGTATGTGTGTATGTGTGTGTGTGTGCGCGCGTATGTGTGTGTGTATGTGTGTGTGTTTGTGTGCGTGTGTGTGTGTGTTCGTGTATGTATGTATATGTATGTAATATGTATGCACACAACTATATATATATATTGATAAACTACACATATTTTCGGCCGAAATAAAGTATTAAATATTTGTTACTATCTGTCACAAATGAACATATGTATGTGAATGAAGGCTACTCGACCGAAACTTTGTGTCTAAAATATCTCCATATATACTACCCAAGATGACAACAACAATTCTATAAAGACAATATATAACACAATCAATCAGATTTTAGAACAGGTGAAAATAAATCTATGTCCAAATCAGTAAGAATATTTCTTTAAATAGATTTACGATTACTTAACCTATGAATCATGATCTTTAAAATGAAGAAAATACTATTTCTCTGAATTTTTGAGATGAGGTTTGATAATTTAGATTATTTGGATTATTCGGACTATTGTCCTCATCTTTATTGTTATCTGTACAACATTCCGGCAGATGTGCCCTCCGGCCTCCTTTAGGTATTTCTTGTCGGACTCGGGAGCATTCTCGATCTCGGGAACCTTCTTGTCGTAATCGGGAACTTTCTTGTCGTAATTGGGAGCCATCACGCAACTTTGAACCCAACCCTTTATTCTACTAACCATAGCTGGGTACAAGTGTTAAGCTGTGTTAATTATTATTCTATGTTACTTTCGTCCTTTACCAGGATTGAACCTGCAGCCCAGAGATAACTGTTACTTAGAACCTGTCTTAACCCAACGATTATATCCACTACGTTATGTGTCCAATTGGAATCTGAAAATAAGTACCTGAACAAGGCCGGAGAGCACATCAGCCGAAACGTTTTACACATAACAATAAAAATGAGGATAATAGTCCGAATAATCTAAATATTACAATAAAAAATAGATTGATAATTTGTTCTTTATAATTCTATTCTGAAAATAGAATCCGATATAAAGTTAGATTTACTATCGATTTCTTTTCTCATTTTGAAATTTCATTTGAAAAATTAATGTCTTACTTAACATTACCCTTCATACCAACAAAAATTTTAGTATTCTATACTTATTTTCCATTAAAACTTAGAATAGCCTCAGTAATACGGAAACCATTAAATATTTTTCCCTTCTTAAACCAATCCACGGAAAGAAACAACTGGTCAAAATTGCTTGAAATATTTTTCCCGACTTGAAACCAATTTTCCTGTGAAGACAGACAATTTCGATTATATGTAATACATTTTTTCTTGCTTGATGATAAAGACAAAGTTGATGTACTAAAATTCCCCGCTCAATTTCAAATCTGAACACCTCCTCCCTTAGGGCAAGTATCCTTAGATCTACTGCTAGCAATATACAAAGAAAAGTTTATTTCAAATAGCCTGCCTAGTTGAACTATTTGTGTGTACATAGCAAAATACGCAAAGAAAAAAGAAAAGAAAAATGAATGCATACAATGGGTCATTTTGAGCGGGGTTTATTTTATTTTGTTTTGTTTTGTTTTGTTTGTTTTGTCATGATTATTTTTCTATTCTATACAGATACATTTTTTTTCGATTGATGAACAAACATCTAAATAAGAAAACTATAATACTGTTAATGAACATCTGAAAACTTGCCAAAGTTTTTTTTTTTAAATTAGCCTGCAACAAAAATAATGGGAACAGAATCTGGAGCGATCTTTGTCATGTATCGACTGATAAAAAAAGTTTTGACACGTTGTCACCTCCAAAGGAAAATCTGACTTTAGTTCCTGATATTAAAAAAATATACATAAATCAAACGGTGTTGTTTATTTCTTCTTTTTTATTACATTTTTGTTGTTGAATGCAAGTAAACATGTATATTTTCTAAATTTCTATTCAAATTGTCGTCCATTCTTTAAAAGTTTATTATAAATGTGTTTCTGTTTACATGGTGCCGTATTCCGCAACACAAAAGCATTTTTTTCTTATAAGCAGCAAAAAGATATTTTTGAACAGGATTTTTTTTTGTATATATATTTACCAACTCCTCCACACGAGCAGGATGCGACACAAAGTCAATTTCTTAAGCGGAGTTTAACAGGTTTTAATTCAAAGTTTTACTTCTCCTAGACTGGTTACCTAGCCATGGTTAAAGATCCCAGTGTACCCTGCTATTTACCCATAGCTGGAGGGAGAATTGGATTCATACCTTTCCCAAGGGTATTAGCGTTATGTGAAATCATGTCACCAATATAAAAGTTTGTGTCAAGATGGAAGATGAACTGATTTTCTATCGTTTTAACAACAGAATGAAAGACTGTAAAATCATCACTAGCTCCAAATTTAGCGTGGTGAGGCTATTTGTCCGTTGGGAAGGTAAACACACACTAAAATACAAAAAAATGTTTTTATTCCCTCTCCATTCAATCTATGGGGCCGAGGAAGCAGGGAGAAATGGATAAAGGACTTCACGTTCTAACTTATATATATATATATATATATATATATATATATATATATATATATATAACGCCGGTTAAGCTCAGTCGGTAGAACGCCCAACTAGGAAGCATACATCATTTTATCTACTTTTCATATCAGTTTAATTATCTTAACACTAGCCACGCAGATTGATACCCTTAGGTAAGGTATGAATCCGGCCATTCCCCAGTTATGGGTTAAAAAATCCATGGATGTGGGATAATTATACAGTATAATAACTATTTTTACAAGGTTGGGGGTGTAATATAATTAGATACTGACTATACAGGTGTTTCAAAAATTGAAAAAATATGATATCCGAGGATAGCCAAGGGTTAAAACAGGTGACCCGGCAATCCAAGGGAGATAATTAAATTCCCATTACTAACTAGGAATAAACAAAGACATGGGATCAAACTTAGGATCTTCTGCTTTTGTTTATAAACAAAAGTTTCATTGTATAAATAATTCCGCCAAAAACTCAATAGCGACTAAAGGGGTTAGATTATTTGATCTGACTCGCCAGATGTTTTAGGTGTAACCGCAAGGTTTAACACGGGTTCGAGAATATGGAAGACCTTTATAGAAGGTCATGGAATGTTCTAAACCTAAAAGTATTTAAGCACCTGGCCTGAAACGTCTGGAGTCAGTTGAGTCTAGAGTCTAGAGGGAGCCGTGTTGAGGCATAGGTAGAGAACGGACCGAAGCTAGTTGGGGTCAGATGCTCGAGTGATAGAGACTCGAGCTAGGATTAGTTAATTATAGCCGAAGACACTAGGTTAATTAAGCCGAACTTAACTAAATATACAATGAGATTTTCCTCTCTCTCTCTCTCTCTCTCTCTCTCTCTCTCTCTCTCTCTCTCTCTCTCTCTCTCTCTCTCAAAAGAAACTACCGCGATAATAAATTAGTTGAAAAGAAAAGAAGCTCCTGTTTACTACATTTTTGTCACTACGAAAAGTGTGTGAATGAATTTGACGTACCAGCTATTTAATATAAACAAACAGCAGTTTACCTCAAGCCAACATGAAAGCCAAACAAAAAGATAATTTGTTAACTTAAGTCAAATGACGGTGACGGTGACGTGTGCCCCCTGACGTCCTTTTCCGTTAACATCCTCTTCTCTGCCTACCGTAACTGGATATCGCTCGAACATAGTAGTACTCGCCGCTGCCTCCTAATAGAAGAGTGGAAGAAGTTTGTTTTGGTCAGCAAAATGGTTGCCCCCCCTCCTTGTATACGTTTGCGTTGCGTACTGCCTTTAGTAGCGCAATGGCCAGTGCAGTGCATCTGTTGCAGAGGGCCACGTTACAGCTTTGCCATTTGATAACCCATGAAGTTTGATATGCAACGGTTCATACAGAGAAAGCAAACCAACACTTTATATGCCATATTATATGATATATCGTCGCTCTGAAAAGCAAACCTGAGTATTCAAACCCATTAAATATTTTATCATATCATATGCTCACATTTTCACCAGTTATATTTTTTTATATATTTTTATATTCCATTTTTATCTTCTTTTCTTTTATAATCTGATTTTCTTTTTAACAATCACTCTCTGCTTCGATATTGTTGTTATCAAATATGTTATTTTTTCCAACTGGTAACGTTAGCTTCAATAGAAATCAAACCACCCACATAAAATATGAACTTATTTTTTTACAAAAAGATAAATATATTTGTCTACAAAAGTTACTTACTCCATAAAACATTTTGTTTTCCACAAATGTTTTTTGTTTGTTTTATTTTTTTGTTTCTTGTTTGTTTTTTTGTTTTTGCTATTGATTTGTTGCTTGTTTGTTTGGTATAGTATGGTTTTATTACATATAATTTTGTTAGATATATGAGTTATTAAATCACCCAATTCTCGAATAGAAATCGATAACGATTTATCTCAGGATCTTATTTCTAGTTTCAATTTCAACAATTATGCAAGAATTTCACCTGATTTCTACGCGAACATCTCTTAAGAAATAAAGTGTGATATACGATTCCAAATCCAAATTCTGTATCATTCATTAATAATGGAGATTCGCTTCCGTTTTTTGTCTGTAACAAAAATTACGTCACTGCTTACGTCACATTACCCAAAATCGTCATAACATAGAATAAATACACTCAAAATTTGAACATGCAACATTAGACAGTCCTCATTGTTTTTTAAAACAAGTTTTAATAAATACATGA
>CM042144.1:25444242-25484242 GCA_023376005.1 Doryteuthis pealeii
ACATAATATTAAACGGTGACCCAGAAAAAAAAAACCAGAACCGACAAGTTTTGTAATAAAACTGTTAATTTTTTTAAAAGTTAAAGTCCAACAAGGGTTAGGGTTAGGGTTTAGGGTTTAGGGTTAGGGTTAGGGTTAGTTTTAATGGAAAAATAAATAAATAATTTGGGTTCTGTTTTTTCTGGGTCACTCTGTAATATCATGTTACTAAAGTAGGAAATAACCAAAAAATGGTATTCATAACAACGTGTTTATGGATTCCAAGTTATTGACACAGTCCTTTACACATGCCAAAGTAATTCTATAGAATCGAAATTGCCAATGGATGCGAAAGAGTTCGATATTAGACGTCTCAAAGTAACAGAAGTAAATGGGAAAATAGACTGAAAAGGTTGATATTTAGAAGATTGATTATCTATTGTAAAAGAAGGCAACATAATAAAAAAAAGAATTACGTCGTGTTCCTTATAAAGAATATACACGCAATTGCCAATAGACATATTGAATTATAATAATAAATAACAAGAATATTTAGAAGGAAAATGACAAAGCTCAAGTAAGCAACGGTTCTTAGCTTTATGAAACTCTCATGAGTAAATCACTACTTCAAGAAACCTGACTACCATCATCAAGTCGTGCTGATGTTGCATAAAAAGTATGCACTGTTTATCATTTTTAGCAGACAGTGAACTAGTTTGAAAATAACTGTAAAACTGCGGAAAATCACTGAAATTAGCAAATGTTGCATACCCACATTTCGCGTATATAATTGGAGAGAGAGAGGAGAGAGGAGAGAGAGAGAGAGAGAGAGAGAAGAGATTATAAGATATGATGTGGGTCCTTACCTGTTACTCTTCTACTTGTTGCTCTGTTGGCTACCATTTTCTTCAGGGCTTATTTCTCGGGCTGATCCTGTGAGTTGCTTCTTTGTGTTGCTTTATTCGGGCTGGTCATTTCTTGTTTTAACAATTTAACAAGACTTGTTGTTTTTCCTTTAAAGCCTTAATAAACAACCCAACCCCGGATTCCGCGCGGATCGAGATCGACATCCCGAGAGCCGACAACAGCATCCGCTCGGCAAGTGACTAGTCGCATCTAAGCAAAACCTCTCGCGCCTGTAATCGCGCGTATCCGGAGACTTCAAGTCGGGGTCATCATTGATAACGAACTCTTTTTCAAAAGTATTCTCACTACAGTACGTACATAATTCATTGACTGTCCATGAATTATGTAACACAAAGTGTCCTCAGGAAAGCGGCCTCCCATTGATATTATTAAATAGGAAGAGTTACTTTAATCTACACACACACACACACACACACACACACACACACAATATATATATATATATATATATATATATATATATATATATATATATATACATATATATATATATATATATATATATATATATATATATATATATATATTATATATATATATATATATATATGAAATAAATATTCTCTCTATGTATGTCCGTATGTACAACGACTGAGTCATGTTTTTTTTACAATGGAAAATTGATGGAGACCAGCAAAAACAAAAGTTTTAAATCCACACCCTATTTTTAGTCGGAGTCAAAAAATCTTTTACTTATTTTCCGTAAGAAAATCTAAATTAAAATATAAGATTATAAATAATTTTTTTTTTAAACTATCTCAAAAAATATTAAATTATGAACATAGTAATTATACGTTATCTATCAGTTTTTCAGTTCCCGCTAGATCACCGAAGTTAAGCAGCGTTGAGCTTGTTCAATATTTAATTGGGTGAAGTTCTAAGCAACGGCACGTACCGTAAACAACATAAAACTTTGTTTATAAAAGATGACTCGATTTGGCCTTAGATGACCCGAAAAAGTTTGCTATGCCGTAAAAGAAAACAACCAACCATCATCGAACTTAAGCAGCAATGGTACATGTTCAATACTTAATTGCGTGACGTCTTAAGCAACATCAGGTTTTGTAAGCAGCCTAAGTGCTTTGTTTATAAAAAATAACTCGATTTGGCATTAAATAACCCGAAAAGGGTTGATATTCCGTAAATTAAAAAAAACACAATTATCAAAAATTTAGCTCGATAAATACAAAGTAATTGTTAAACGGAAGGAATAATGCCCAATGTTGGCACGAAACCTTAAAGGACAACGTGAGAACTCACTTAATCAAATAATTTAAAAACTACAAGTGAAGATCTCTAAAATACGGTTATACAGTAAACGGCTTCGTTTCTAACCCGAAGAAGAAAAAGAGGGAAAAGTTGGAGGTCATTCGGAAATTATTTAGGCATACAATCAAGAATTTAATCAACTTTAGGTCAGACAAATGACCCTACCTCATTTGTACCTTGCCCTTATCTAACCTAAGCAGCATAAGAATTAAGAGCAATAATTACGCAGGTATCGACACAGCACACGCGTCTAGCGGGACACAGATAACGCCATCGGAATTACAACGACGACTGGAAATGATGGGGGATCTCGGCTGCCCAAGGTGGCAGACATAGATTTTTGCTCGGCTGGCTAGAGAACAATTAAAAATATGGAAAACTTTTTTATATTTCATGGAAAAAAAGGAAAATTTAGAAAAAAAAAATTTCTTAGTAAAGTGAATGAAAAATTTGCGAATATATTATTTTACTTCTAATAAATTCATCATGAAGGGAAACGAACATTATTTTTTTCCCTTGGATTGTGGGCATGGTTTCCAATGCCACAAGACCGTTGGTCATGTGATAATTCTGCCACTTTCAAATACTCTCTTTTGTTCCCATTCTTCGAAGGGACAACATCTTTTTCAGTCCTCACTCGTTGAGCGAAAAGCATATATTTCTAAGCCATGTTCGTAGAACAGAATAGAGACAATTAGTCTCAAACTTCAGCGTAGCATTTAGAGTACCTTGCCCTGAAAGCCATGGAAGACACTGTATGTCCTTTATAAACAGTTTTGTTGTTTATCCCTGGATAATATTGTACAGTTAACTTTTTGTGGACATATGTATTATGTTATTTGTTGTTAATTGTTATGTATATTAATCATTTATATGTTCATTGTTATTAAGATTAGTTGTGTTTCTTTTCCTACCAAATGTTTAGTGTTAATTCATCCATGGTTGCACTAATGTATTAAAAGGATACCTACTATTCTTATAATCACGAAGGCCGAGTTACTGTTGCCTTTATAACTCATTATGAAATAGTGTTTGGAGTATAAGCTGTCGCACATAAACTAGACCTAGTGTATGGTTTATCATGAACCAGGCATGAAATATACATGAAAATAATGCCTATCTAAATTTAGATAATAGATTATTGAATTATACTATGAAGTTCGTGCATTAACTTTTGGTTTGGTTTGGTTTCCTTGCTTAATAACATATGAAACTTCCTGGGTTATTTAATGCCAAGGCCTTCCTTGTAGAAGAGCAGCAGTGGTACTATCTAACCCATAGCTGGGGAAATGAGTGTCCATAACTTTCCCGAGGTTATTAGTCCGAAAATTAATGTAATACCGCAACTGGAGTAGGTAATCGCTTACTATGATGGTGCAGTCCAGCACGTTAACCACTTTGCTCCGGGAATCCCCCCAATTAAGGTTTGAATTTAAATTGGATTGGAAATCTTTCTTTTTATTACATTTCTTATATATATATTAGGAGAGACTTCTATATCTTTGACTAAACGGGTCTCTGAACATAGATATCATATCAAACGAGGGTTTCTAAACAACGCCCTTGCTAAACATATTATAGACACTAACTATACGCTTGATTGTAAAGGTGCCAAAATATTAACTCACATAAACAATAGAACACTACGTAGAATTATGGAATCTTGCGTTATACTCACATATCAAAGCATCCCCCCATATATATATATATATATATATATATATATATATATATATATATATTATTTGTAAGTTGAAAACTGGAAATGAATCTGACAATATGTTGAAAGGATAAATAAATAAAGGAAAGAAAATGTTGAATGGACAAGAATGGTGTAATGAAATACCAATACGTGTTTCGGCTGAAAATGTGTCCATGTACACATTGTATTTTATTCATTACTTTTTTGAAATGAAATAAAATAATAATATTAGAGAAATATAAAATATTTAAGTATACAAAGAAAACGGCCTTCTTCAGCACAAAATGTTTGATATTTGTTAAAACGGTAAAAATACAGAGAATTTAGAAGTGTTCGAAATAAAAACTTTTAAAAAATTGTTTTTATATTTTTAAAAAACATTCTTTATCCATACAACATTTTCTTTCCTTTGTTTATTTATCCTTTCAACATATATATAATATTTCTAAACTCCGACAATATAAAAAAAATCCCGGTTTTATAGCACAATACACACTTTCACCTGGAGAAAAAAAATTATAAAAAAACAAGCTACTAAATCATATGCACCTCCTGAATATAAGCAGATGGTACTATTGAAATGTCAAAAAGAATAAATACTCTAAGAGTTGCCTTGAGTTAAATATATTATAGTGCACAATACAAAAAGTATATATATATATATATATATATATATATATATATATATATATATAAGAAGTAAATACACAAACGATGTGTTTTTGATATGGCTTTTTTAGCGACGATTTTTGGGAGAATATGGGCTTAATTGAAGTCGTACCTAAATTTGAAAGTTAGTTAATTTGTAAAGTTAATTAATTAATAATTAATTAATTAGGCGGGAATACCTATTCAAATGTAAGGCTAAACAAATCGAGAAAAATCAATCTCAATCTCAATCTCAATCTCAATATATATATATATATATATATATATATATATATATATATATATATATATAACGAGTTGTACCTTGAGTAGAGATTAATTTGACACTCTCTCGCCACCAGTAAGTTTTCTAGACGACATCCTCGGGCACACATTGCTGATGAATGTAAGATTTTGTTGGTCAGCCAACACTGGTTAGTCCAGGTGTAGGGAGTCTATAGATTTTTCCTTATCCAGCAACAATGCCTATCATATATTGTTCGTCTTATTTGAATGCTTTGTGAGATGGGATAAATGTAGCCGTACATCAACTGTTTTGTAGGATACTGCTTACAGGATTTATTTAAAATATCACGCATTATTCCTGTGTTATCTGCATCAAGCTATCCACCCCCCCCAAAAAAAAAGAAATATATATATATATATATATATATATAATAAATTATATATACATATATATATAGTGTGTGTGTGTGTGTGTGTGTGTATCAGCGTCGACTCTAGGTGATCAATGATACTCCTCAGACTCATATATTTAACATAATGCACTGTCTGTAATTTACAATATAGGAAATATCTAAGCATCCAACAACATCTGTCAAATATTTCTTATATATATCTCTGTCTTTGTTCGATATTTGCACAACTAATACTCAACAACTGTTCTTTCTAGGAAAAAAAAAACAAATATATTTTCACTTTATCCCTTGTATAAAACCGTGATAAATATACAAGTGCCTGTTTCAGTCGCTACTTGATTTTTGATGTTAATCGATCTATTTCTGCGTCACCGTAACAGATCGTAGATTCCTCCCCCCCCACACACACATACACACACACATAAGCATGCACAAGTATGTACATAAAAAATGGGTCTCATTCTTTTGGACATTGAGTCGTATTATTAAATTTCCCTCATATAATATCTTAATAAACATAAAATTATTATTTACTTGTAAGTCCAGAGTTAATAATTGAACAACAGCTCCGACACGTTTTGAGACAAAACATTTAATAGGTATACAGCACATGGTAACGATAAGATACATAAAGTACATAGATACATAAGATACAAATAAGATATAAGAGTAGAGATAAAAGGACACATTCATGAATGGTAAATACAAGATACAATATTTAGGTATAAACGAGATACCCAAATGTACATAAAATATAAATGTTACAGACATGGAACTAAAGGTTAGTCCATGCTGTATAAAAGACTTACAGTAATGTAAGGGGGGCAAAGCCCCACCGAGAATGGGGTAGACATAAGTCTAACCCTTGAGCTCGTTCAGAGGCAGTAAGGAAAAAGAGACAGAAGCATTTGAATCAGCCGCTTATATACCAGAGGTCCCCTCGTGGGAACAAACGGCAACACAGCGGGAAGATAACTTTTTGAGGCAAAGAGAAGATAATTCCCTACATACGCACCAAATTTACTTAAGTTAAAAAAACGGGGATCAAAAAACATTTGAGATATTTAAAGACTATTTTTCTTATTTCAGCCATGAATCTATTGGTTTATGTTATATCATATATTTACCAAGCAGGGCATAGATGTAGTACCACTCCAGTGGACCTGGAAATAATAGCGATGAAGGGGTACTCCACGCTCCCCAGAGCTCCGGAACTGGAACTTCACTATTAGATGCAGTTTAACATCATACCCAAGACAATAAGACCCTTAGCCATTGATCGGACTCTCCGACCGACTGTCTAGTTTAAGTAAGAATCAAAGTAGAGTGGACTGCTCATCCACCAGCATTCCGTCCTTAAACATGACAGGTCGTCACCCATAACAATAGAAAGTTAAAGTTAGTAATTTTTCTGGGACTTCATATTAAGTCCCAGAAAAAATTATAAACCTTTACTTAACAAGAGCCGCTCAATTATGATTTTTACATTATATAATAGTTTTACAAGCACTTAATCAATATTGCATCGTTAAGCTAACGGAAACTAGGACAATATGTGTACACACGAATAAACAGCAGAAAAAAACAAGTTCGAGGGTTATTAAATAAATAAGATGAATTGAATGAATTAAAATAAGGATAATGGTTGGATTCAGAACGTTACATCAAACCAAAGTCGAGGTGTCCCCGTGGTGTAGTTGCAAACGCACAGGACTGCGACATCGCAGTAAATGAGTTCGAATTCCAGTCGCACTATTACTTTCACTTTCGGACTAATATCCATTGGAAAGGTATGAACCCACTCATCGCCTAGCTATGGGTTATAGAGTACCACTAGGGCCAGTTTAGCTTAATCGGTAGAGCGTTCGACAAGGAATCCCAAGGTTCCTGGTTCGATACCGGCCCTCGCCAATTCAGCGTATGAGTAGCACAGGAATCTGTGCGGTAAAGTGAGGAGCCAAAGGTAGGTGTGGCGTTTCGCTTCAGACGCCGAAAGTAATTTCCTTGGTCTAGCGCTAGTGAAAAGGGGATAGTCTCTCTGGCTGATACCGACATTAGGTCAACCCGACAACTGGTCTTTAATAAGGTTGGCATTGTAATTAAATAGCCCTCGAACGTTTGGTGTGCTATTAAACAAAGAAACTAAACCAAACCAATCCCAACCAAAGTCAAAGACAAATGACTGCGAAAATCTCTGACTGCTTCGAAATCGACAGCCTTCTCCACCATTTGAACTCGAGTCGCTGTGTCCATTTCCTACGACGATAACCATTTCACGCTGGTGCCTCCATAAGTGCATGCGTCTTATGTTTATTAACAAAATGTCCAGGGTATTTTGTCTAAATTCATGAGTTTGTAAAAGTGTCAATTTATTCAACACTTTTGGACATTTAACGCATCATTTGAAATCACCGAAATGAAGAGATAGCCATCACTACTGGAAAGATATTTTGTTTAACGATAGATACCACCGATATGATTTAATAATAGACGAAATTTATTTTGTTGCTTTCAATACGGATACGGACTACGAAAGCATGGCAAATAAATCTATTCCCTGTGGAGAGCCCTATTCCGCCAAGGGGTGTCAACAAATTCGTTATATATCCGTTCAACATATCAGATATATAAAAGGCGAGAGAAAGGCAGAGTATGAGATGATGAGGGGGTCTTACTTCTTTTCTATTTACTTATTTATGGCATCTTCCTTTGCGCTGATTCTGTGGGTTGATTTCGTCTTTTTGTTTGGCTATTCGGGCTGGTGTCTGCTCATTTCATATGGATACGTGATACTTTGTCGTTTTCCTTAGAGCTTTTATTAAAACAAACCTTGCCCAAAACCGCGTGGTAAGAAGCGACATCTTTAGAGACGACGCCAACGTCTTCTCTCTGTGCGTATTTGGCCGCAACTTACTAAAAACTGACACACGCTTCTGCTGGAGCGTTTTTCGGGGAGTCAACTGGTGGTCAACACTTGTCAATAATTGGCAGTAACTTTCAACTCTACATTCCGATTTGAATTTTTAACGATTCAATTCAAATATATCTAGCTACAGTACTTACACAATTCATAGGCTACCTATGAATTATGTAACAAATTTAGCATATGGATAACCAGCGCACTTTGCCTGATCAGATAATGAAGGTCCAGTTCTGGAGATTGGGGAGTGTATAGTTATCCTTCATCACCATTCCCAGGTCGACTCTGACATCGAATGGTTGTAAATGTTAGAGTAAAACGTAAAAAATAAAAAAATCAATTATATACGAAGTAACTACACAAAAGGTCTAAATATAAACGTACACTGAACATCTGAAAACTAACCCTAACCCTAACAGCTAGGCTTAAAATAACCTTAGACGGGCTGACATGCCGTTAAAATCATTCTGTTCAAATCCTGGAATAGCCTGTTTATGTCACTTTGCCCCAATAGAATTGTGAAATTTTTTAATCCATCTTTTCTCGCCAAACTCCACCTATAGGCCATGCTTTCACAGTCCGTATCCGTACTGAGGGCAATAAAATAAATTCCATATATTAGTTTGGTTTGGTTTGTTTGGTTTTACGGCATATCAACCTTGGTGGGTCATTTAATGCTGACAAAGTTTTGAAATAAATTTATTCTTAATGAATACTCATTTTTTTTATAAACATATTTTTCTATTTAACTCATAAATTGGACCCTAATAAGTATTATCACTCCGGGTCAGAGTGGGACAGAGAGCAATAGTGATGAAGGGGCGCTCCACATTGCCCAAACCTCCAGAACCGGAACCTCACCATCAGATAGAGTTTAACGTCATTCTCTGGAGTGAAGACCCTCGGACACAGCTTTCTAGCACATATATTTTTTAAAAAAGAGTTGGGGCTTGCCCTAAGGGCAAAATGGTTGGTGCAATCATATAAGTGCTAGGGCTTGACATGACCAGTATTGATCGAGGCGGTCCACTACGACCACCTTTCTAGCCTAAGTAACAGTCTAGGTGGTTTTTGCATGTCGTGGACGGTTCATTCACCAGACTTCCGTCCTTAAGCATCATGGATCGCCACCCACAGCCAACAGGTGCTCTCCTTTCCGTTTATTATTAAATCATAACGGTAGTATCGTTAAAGAAAATAGATTTCCAGTAGTGACGTCAATCTGTTAATTTCTGTGATTTCAAAAAATGCGTGCAATGTCCAGATGTGTTAAATGAATTGACACTTTTACAATCTCATGAATTTAGACACATTCCCTGGACATTTTGTTAATATACATACACACATGCCTGAAATGCAAGAAATGGACACGGCGACACGAGTTCAAATTGTGGACAAGGCTGGTTGCATTAGCCATAGTGGTAACCCCATTGGGAAAGGTATGAAACCAAATATTTTCCCTCTAGCTGTGAATAGATAACAGCATAGACTAGGCCATTTAACTTGGTATGGGAGTCGGTTTATATATGAATTAATACTCTAAATTCAATCAGTTAAACTTCGCTTAATAATTTACATTGGGGAACACCATGTTTGTGCAGCGGCTGTGATAAATATATATATGTAACCATAACCTGACGAAAGCAGTTCCTTATAAAGAGATTATTATTAGGACAATGCACTTCATTCGAGAATAAATCCACTTAAAGTTTGTTTATTTTTGATTGAATGATACGAGGGTAAGTCAAAAAGTAATGGCATTTTGTTTAGGACAGGTATAATTACCAACACAGGAACATGTATCATATATCAAAATCCAGCCGTGGATCACATCCCTACTTCTCCACATTCTCTCAATAGCAATGTTCCACCTTTGAATGAGAGCATGTATCCTTGCCCCGTAAAATTATGTTGACTGATCTTTGAGCCACCCCTTCACTACAGATTTCACTTCCTCATCACTGGAATAATGTTTGCCTCTCAAACCTTCTTTCATGGGACCGAAGAGATAAGAGTCGGAAGGCGCTAGTTCTGGTGAGAATGGAGGATGCGGTAAAGTTGTCCACCAGAATGACGCGATTTTCTCCCTTGTCCTGATGTTTGTGTGTGGTTGAGCATTGTCATGCATAAGGAGGACATTGTTAATTGGCAAGTTGGTTCTGACTCGTCGGATTCTTACTTTGAGTCTCGTTAGGGTCTCAATGTAGGCCTTAGTTTTATTAAAAAAATCACATGCAATAAAGAAAATGGCATTACTTTTTGACTTACCCTCGTACCTTTGTGGGGTCTGTATCCGCACTAGATGTCATTTCTTAAACCATCTAAATAGCTGATATAATGCAGATAATTATGAAATGCTAATTAGAATTCTTCACATTGTCCTAAACAGAAGCATCAATATCATAAATGATCACTGTTACAACGGTAGTCCAACAGATTCACGGGTCGACAAATTCGCTGCATATTTGTAATTGACAGCACATCGACCCAAAAACACTCCATTCAATAACTAGACGTTGAATTAACTGCATAGAATATGTCACAGAAATCTGGGTGTAATAACGACAACGACGACGGCGAAGAAGAAAGAAAGGGGTGAAGAAAAAGAACAAAGAAAGAAAGTTAGAAAAAAAGTTAAAAATAAAGAAATTAAAGAGGAGAACAACAAAACGAAAAGTAGTGAAGAAGAAGAAAAAAAAAATGTTGAGGAAGAAAAAGGTTATAAGGAAGAAAAGAAAGAAAGAAAGAAAGAAAGAAAGAAAGAAGAAGAAGAAGAAGAAGAAGAAGAAGAAGAACAACAACAACAACAACAACAACAACAACAACAACAACAAGAAAGTGTAGAAGAAAAAGAAGAAAGTGAAGAAGAAAGAAAGAAAATGAGGAAAAGAGAAGAAAGAAGGAAATTTAAAAAGGAAGAAGTGAAGAAAAAATGAAAGAAAGTGAAGAAGAATACAGAAAGAAAGAAAAAAAGAAACAAAGGAATGATAATAAAGAAGAAGAAGAAGAAGAAGAAGAAGAAGAAGAAGAAGAAGAAGAAGAAGAAGAAGAAGAAGAAGAACGAGAAGAAGAAGAAGAAGAAGAACGTGAAGAAAAAAGAAAAAGAAATGAAGAAACAGAAGAAGAAAGAAAGAAATTCAAAAAGAAAGAAAGTGAATAAGAAGAAAGAAAGAAGGAAAGAAAGAAAGAAAGTAGTTATGACACATTGGATCAATATAATACTGTATAACAAAAATACGATAAATCAAAAATTAATAAAACAAACTGCAACAAACTAACCACATTTACATAAATGAAATTTTACAAGAAATAATAATATAATATAAATGAATCCATATAAAAGAAAACATCGCCATTGGTCTAAATACATTTATTCCATGACAGCTGGTATTTTTTTTGGAGGGGTATTCTCTATTTACTGAATTGACAAATTCATTAAATATCACTTCAATTTACTCCTGATTAAGAAATTCTGTTTAAAGCCTCAGAATCCAAATCCTTTACCATTGAATTAAACAAACCTCAATTAAAAAGATTTTCAATTAACGTAATGTTTTTTTTAAATAAATTTAACAATTATATGATAAATTCTGCTTCGAGAAACGGATTTACATGTTATCTTGTAGGTTAATGCTTAAATACTGTAAAGATAAAATTTAGAAATTGAAATTCAAGCAGAAAATTACAATTCTAATTAGATTTTTTGTTCCCAATAATTAAAGTTTGGGATCTTGAAATTGTTTAGACAAACAGCCGAAAGCGCTCAGCAACAATCACATGGTCAATTGTTCTATATATATTTTCTGCGGATCTGCATTTACTTACTGGGTATCAATTATCATTGATAAAAAAGCAAAAAAATAATCTCTTGAAGACGGATTAATTAAAAGTCTATTAACAAAATATAGCTTCCTCACTCATATGTAAATCTGATTTCACTGACAAGTTAAAACGACAATTCTTCCAAGCTTTGTTTGTATCAATGCTGCTGTATGGCTGCACCACTTGGACCATAACGAGGCGCCTAGAAAATAAGCTAGATCTGAGCTGCACAAGAATGCTGCGTGCGATCTTGAACAAGTCGTGAAAACAGCACCCCGCAAGGAAGCAGCTGTACGGTCAACTGCCCTCTATCTTCCAAACATTCCGAGTAAGACCGACAATACATGCATTACACTGCTGAAGCAAGGACGAACTCATAGGCAACGTTCTCCAATGGAAACTAGCACTTGAACATGCCAATAAAGGCCTCATTGACCAGCTCTGCTCGGCTACTGCATGTTACGCGGAGGACCTCTTGAGGAAAATGAATGATAGGGACAGTTGGCGAGAGATTGTCCTCGATATCCGTGCTAATTCCGCGACATGATGATATATATATATTGGTTTGGTGGTTGGGTTTGATGGCTATCACATTGCAGCTGTAAGGAAAAATGAGGTAACTATTATGTTGTTTGTTTACCTTTGATTTATTATTAATATTTCGTGATAAAGTTCCCTTTGTCAGAAGATTTCTGAAAGCTGATACCTTGTTGCTAGGATTTGTCAATTCTGTTGTATGCCTGGTGATGTACACACGCAGAGAATTTGGAAGATATCACCAGGCATACAACGGAATGGATAATTCCTAGCAACAAGATAACAGCTCCAGAACTTTTAGAAACCTCGGGAGCTTTCACTTTATATCCTCTGCCTTCATGTAACTTCGAACCGGACCCTTTATTTAATCCATTGGAGTACATTGTTCTCATTCCGTTAACCATGACCGGATAAAGTGTTAAGCTATGCTCATTATTCTGTTATTTTCGCACATTGTCAGAATTAATCCTGTAACCTACAGATGATTGTTATATAGAACTGTATTAACGCAACCCTTATATAAGTTGCGCCAGGTGTTCAACTTACAAAATGAAGGTTTCTGAGTTCATCGAGAAGGTCTCCGATTTGGATAATAAACTCTTGAAGAAAGCTAGAGTGCATGTCGGTCGAAACGTTGTGTATGTAATAATAAAGATGAGGACAACAGTCCGAAATACCTAAATAATACAAAATCGCATGTCTCATCTCAATAATTCCGACAAATAACAAAGAATAATGTTAACGTCAAATTGTAGCCTTGCGCAATGTTATGCATTAAGAATCTAGGAAAATACGAAGGTGATCAAAAAGTTACGCCATTTGTTTAGGACAGGTATAATTATCAACACAGGAACATGTATCAAATATCAAAATGAAGCTGATCCCCAGTGGATCACATCCCTACTTCTCCACATAGTCACAGTTTCTCTCAATAGCAATGTTCTGCCTTCGAATGAGAGCATGTATACCGGTCCCTTAAAATTCTGTAGAATGTACTTTGAACCCCCCTTTCACTTCAGATTTCATTTCTTCGTCACAGGATTAATGTTTGCCTCTCAAACTCTCTTTCATGGGGCCGAAGAGATGATAGTCTGAAGGCCTTAAATTTGGTGAGTAATCTATAGTGAAGAAGTGACTCAAAGAACTGTCAATGGTATTTTATGAGGAAGGGTTACATGCTTTCATTCGAAGGTGGAACATTGCTACTGAAGAACGGTGACTATATGAGAAGTGGGGAGGTGATTCATAGAGAACCAGCTTCATTTTGATGTAGGATACATGTTCCTGTGTTGGTAATTATACATGTTCTAAACAAAATGGTATTAGTTTGTTGGTTGGTTTTGAAGGTTGTCACAATGCGAGTGTAAAGAAAAAAGAAGGTAACTATGATGTTTTTTGTTAACCTGTCATTTATTTCTCAATATTTCGGGACGAAAATTCCCATCCTCAGAAGAATACTGGAACTGAAGTTGTCTTAGCGGCTGCTAGATTCGTTTTGTCTCGGGTCTTCCAAATTCTGTGTGTGTATGTGTATGGTTGGGGTGCTTGCTTATGTGTGTGTTTTTGTGTGTAAGTGTGTATGTGTGTGCGTGCTTGTGTGTGTAAATGTAAGCGTATGTGTGTGTGTGCGTGGTGCTTATGTCTGTGTGTCTGATCATTTCTTTTTATTTTATTTTAATTATTATTCCAGATTTGATTCGCCTCTAAGCAAGGTTTTATTTTTATTTTATTTTATTTTATTTTTTTTTTTTTTTTTGTTTATTAACAGGATCATCTGATCTCTTTTTTTATTGATATGTGTCTGAGACTAACATTCCAGATATTGCTTGATTGTTTATGGGTGCGGGTGTGTGAATTTACTGTCTATCAGGTGGCCTGTAACCTGTTGTGTGTGTGTGCGGTGTATTTGGTCAGTTTTAACACCATGAGTGTGTGTGTTGTGTGTGTGTGTGTGTGTTATTTGTGGGCGTGTATGCCTATTTCCTGTACATTAATGTCTGCGTGTGTTATTTATAGTGTGTGTGTGCTTTGTACATGTACATTAATATATATATACGCGCGCGCGCGCGTGTGTGTGTGTGTGTGTGTGTGTGTGTGTGTGTGTGTGTGTGTGTGTGTATGTGTTGGTTTTAGGAGCTTAGAATGAACTTAATTTTATTAAAAACTGCGATTATAGAGTCTGCTAGATTCTATTCTGCTTTGTTTTTTTATTTTTTAGCATTATATTTATCTTATTTAATTTCAAATTATTTTGTTTTATTTACTTTTTATTTTATTAAATGGTATTTTATTTTATTAAATGGTATTACTTTTTGAATCACCCTCCTATCTATCTTGCTAACCCCCTCGAATAAATGTTATTGAAATGCAAAAATTGAATTCATTCATCATTTCCAAGCCTTTCAACTACAGTTTGATGATTTTGTTCTTAATAAACAAATTTTATCCATCAACAAATTTCAAAAGATTATCCCCGTTGAAATAAAGACTGGTTTTAAATCCTTGATAACATTTTCATGTAAATGACCGCATCATCGCTGATGGCAACACTTTTTATCAATTACTATTTTTCTAATAGTTTTGTGTTTTTTGGTTTCTTTTTGTCAAACAATGCTTTGGGTGGAAACCTTAATTAAATGCTGATAAAAGAAACCTTCTAAGAATTTTGGCGTTGTAACTTGACAAAGACAGTTTTAAGAAAGTGGTTGAAGATGTTGCAATAATCAAACACTTTTTTCTCTAATTTTCAACAGTTTAATTTATGTCGCTTTTACAGATGGAATGTTAAAATTCTGATTATCTATGGGCTTGAGAGGTTGGAGTTGGCTGGTGTTGGGGTGTCCCTCTGACGACCGGTCATTGATGTCTGGATATATATATATATATAAATATAATATTATATAAATATATATATATATTATATATATATATGAGGGAGCGCGTGGTGTATTCTTAAGAGTCGCAAGAAATGAACTCGCCGACCTGAGTTCAACCTGTGGGAAAGATATGCATCCAACTACTATCCTTCCAGCTATGGTTAAATAGTAGTGCAGACTGGGTTATTTATAAGTATTGCTTCTATAACACACACACACACTATATATATATATATATAACCCTCACTCTTTTCTCCCCCTCTCCCACCCATTTACCTTTTCACTATAAAAGCAGAATGTATTAGCACTTAAATCAATAAATTCATCCAATAATGAGGCAAAATATCAATTGAATATAGTCATTTGTGTTGTTATATCCACATTTTCCTTTACTCTCAACCACATTTAGTCGGATTTATTCAATTCTTCACTCCTCATATAATATATATATATATATATATATATATAGAGAGAGAGAGAGAGAGGGGGGAGAGAGAGAGAGAGAGAGAGAGAGAGATAAGTCGTGAATTCTTTCAAGCTGCAGCCGCGTTAGTGCTACTGCATGGCTGCACCACCTTGACTCTAACGAAAAGAATAGCTAGATGTGAAATAGAAAAAAGGAGCTGTACGACCACTTGCCTCCTATCACACAAACCATCTAAGTAAGACGAAGAAACCTGGTCACTGCTGGAGAATCAAGAGGGAAATCATAAGTGGCGTTCTCTATGTGAGCAGAAGAAAGATTGAGAATAAAAAGACACTTCCCACACTTCTCCATTGTAAAATCATTGAACGATGTTTGTGTAGGTTGACCTAAGATGTTTTATCTTTGAATTCGACCAATATACGAGTATGTGCGCTAATCTCATAAATTATTTTAAACACATATATACACCCGTTCATTGTTGTCATTGTAACGACGGTTGTGACGAAAAGTGACGCCACAAGTGACTATTCGTTCAAGAAAGGGGTCATTGGTGTTACGCAAACTGAGCATCGAGCGCAGAACAAACCACCTAAGTTTTTGGTGCTCATTGAGCTTACGAGGAACCCATTTATCGAGCTTTTTCACCTTTCCAATACTCTGTAAATGGCGGGAAACTGTTGCAATGCCGACACTTTGTCGTGGATTTTACTCAACAACTGGCTGCAATTGTTCATTGTCAAGACTGCATGTCCGTCCTCTACCTTCTTCATTTTCAAGACTCTCATCTCCACTGCGGTATTTCTGGAACCACCTTCGTACAGTCCGATCACTTGTGGATTCATCTCCCCATGTTTTGTTGATATTGGCAGCAGTTTCGGAGGCATTGTGCCCAAGCTTGAACTCATGCAACATAAGAAGGCGAAGGTCATGTTTAGGCATGTTCATCTTTGAAGGCCCCTATTTTTCAAAAATACTTTCTATCTGAAAATAAATTAAATTATATTTTTGATCACACATAATAAACAACAAATTCTATGTTAAAATGACATTTCAAAACCGAGCACTTCAATCGGCTGAAAATAAATTAAATTATATTTTTGATCACACATAATAAACAACAAATTCTATGTTAAAATGACATTTCAAAACCGAGCACTTCAATCGGCCATTATTTTTGTAACAACCTAATATCTATGACTTAGACCATGAGCATCCTAAAAGTACGTTCATTCTTTAGTATCCAACCATCATGCGATAGGCATTTCTCATCAGGACTTCGATGTATGCTAAATTATATTTATTTTATGATATTTTATATTCAGTATAGCAAAAAGCTCAAATACATATTTTGAGTAACAATCACAAAAATAAGTAAAATAATTTTGTACCATAAAAAATTACATACCCTACTAGTCGATTCAAACGTCCCATTGTTGTGTAATTGTTAGCAAATGAGTTAAAGGGGCCTACATATACTAGTAAAGGAGAAAAAGGCGTCCCATCGAAGTGTAATGTTTAGCTAGCTCATCTTGCATATCCATTACTACTGAAAAAGGGTTTGTTCCTTCTTATATACCCCATAATTGCGACCTTGTGTCATATATTCGTGGTGAATGGGTTGGATAAAATAGATTGTCATCGTGGTATAATGATTAGCAAGCTATCTCGCAGATCTATTACTACTAGTGTCAAACAGGTTGGGCAAATACCTAGCCAGCTAATCGATTTGTTAGTGTCATCTGTGCAACCTTTCATGATATATAAGAATAACATTTTTTGCCTTTAAAATTCAACCAATACACGTGAATGTGCGGTTAGCGAAGAATGTATAATTAAACACACATACACATACTCGCAGTTTGTCATTGTAAAATCATTGGAATATTTTTTTTTTCATCCTTATTCTTAGATTCAACAAAATTATTTTCTAAAAAAAATGTTCCATTCCACTTCCAAGTTTAAAGTTATTTTGTTTAATCTAGGCTGTCGATACCACACACACACACACACACACACACACACACACACAAACACACACATATATATATATATGTGTGTGTGTATGTGTGTGTGTGTGTGAAGAAAAAGTGAAAGTGAATCCGACAGTATGTAATTTTGTAAAATTTGACAAACACAGGTTTATGAACGAATAATGTTTATTTTGCCTATGCAGCAGTTTTTTGGTTTGTTTCAATATACTTTCTTCAGGGCTTTCGTTAGTTTAAGGAAAAATCAATTATTACTGTAAACAAAAGGTCTGCGAGCCTCTGTTTTGTGGGGTTTTTTTAATTTAAAAAAATTGTTGACAAATGCCATTAAGATTTCAAATTTCGTAACGGTTTCCCCGTTTATGCCAAGTGAAATATGTGTGTGTGTGAGTATGTGTGTGTGTTATTATTAAATTATAATTAATAGAAAAATACATTATTTGATTGAAATAACGGCATCCCCCTTTTTATACTACAGGATTTATGTGTGTGAGTGTGAATCTTATTTTTTACAATATGTTTACTACGTGAAGAGCGTGTGTGTGTGTCTGTGTGTGTGTGTGTCACATTTATTTAGTAATTATTGAGTTTTAATTAAAGGAAAAAAGGCCTTATTTAACTAAGTAAAAATATTGATCAAATATAATGTATTTTGTAATCTTTAAGTATAAATTTGGTGAGGTGAGGGGATAAATTATAAAATCCTGGTCTTCGTTTAGTCGTATTAAAAATCGAGATTGTGCTGGATTCCACGATTTTTTTTCGTTTCTTGTTGTGTATCCTACATTTTGGATTCTTTAAAATCAAAGAGATGGTTGGTTTCTAAAATGTGTTTAGTAAGTGCGTTGTTCAGTTGACCGTTTCTTATAACTCTCTTGTGATCTCGGATACGTTGATTGATATTTCTAGAAGTTTCCCCAACATACCGTTTATTACAATCTAAACATTGGATGGTAAATACACCAGTATCAGATCTCGTGTGAGTATGGTTGTTCTTATTATTGATAATATTTTTGATTGTTTTTGAGTTTTGATTCCTAAGTTAAAGGTTTTTTTCAATAATGGTATTGGCCGAATTATTGGGTAAGGATAATGTATCTATTTAGATGGTTATTAGTAGGAGTATTGTTTATGGAATTAGTGGGAAGGTGTTTACGGTTGTGAATTTTGATAGCTTTCTTCTTGGCACGTTGAATGAAAAGTTTTATATATTGTAACTGTATGAAAAACTTATCTATGTATTCGAATTCTTGATTTAAAAATTTTTTGTGCAGATCCTAAGAGCTCTGAGAAAAAATCTTAGATATCCATACATAGATATAGATATAGATAACAGGAGAGACAGGACTCTGTAGCCTTGGTTAAGTAATTAAGTAGGATGTGACACTAAGTCAGTTTATCAAATGGAGTTTGATAGGTTTGAATTCAGTATTTTACATTTTTCCTTGACTAGTTACCTAACCAACGCTACAGAGTCCTGTCTCTCCTGCTATTTACCCATAGCTGTAGGGAGAGTACTTTGATTCATTCATTTCCCAATGGTATTAGCACTATATAAAATGCAAACAGTCTCATCAAGGATTTGAACTCGACTTGTCGTATCGATTTCAAACGACAGTAACCATTACACCACGTACCTCCACTACTATTTATGTATATTTCGACACCAAATGTTGCCTTCAACATTCGACCAATACACGCGTATGTGCGGTTAGCGACGATTGTATTATTAAACACACATACACACACTTGCATTTTGTCATTGTAAAATCATTGGCATCATTTTTTTTTTCATCTTCATTCATTTATTTAACACCATTGTTTTCTAAAGAATATTTCATTTCTCAGTCATTTTTTTCGACTCTTCATAAATTTGATTAAATTCTTTGAAATTGCGATTCATTTTTTATGTATTTTATGTGGATTATTAAAAAAAGAATATAAATTGAAGAAAGAAAAAAAAAAGAAAAGAAAAGAAAAATCAGTCAGATTTCTGTGCAGAGAAATATTGTCATGGCAAAACAGTGACGTTTTGCTTCTGGCTCACGTGACCATCGCACAAGTAAAAATCGAGCGTTTTCCTCAAGAGGCATTCCATTTCCAAATGAACTGGATTTAATCTGAAAATCTAAATCGCGAGAGATTTTTTTTTGTATGAACTGGCTCTGGCATTTGCAATTTCATTTGTCCATGTGATTAAGCCTGATAGCAATATTCTTTTTAGATTTATATCATCCGAAATCTTATATCATCCAGATTTAACCCTCAAATCTTTGATTGATAGATAAATAGATAGAGAGAAAAGAATGAGATAGATAGCACGGAATGAATAACTTTAATTTCTTTCTCGTTCGATGCAATACAATATAGAGGATATTAGAAGATAATTTTTAGATAACATCACGATATTATTGTGCGCTGTTTAATATGAAAATTGGAAATATTTTTTAGGATTTTCGGGATAGAATACGATTCTCTTTGAACTTTTTTAAAGTCCATTCTCAGATTGTTTAACGAAGGTATTCGAGGTACATATACTCATTGAATATAACTTGTTTTGTTCATGACGCTCTACTCATATATTGTTTCTTGGTCATGGCGAGGTCTACCCGTCTTCAAGCCTACAACTTCTTTAAATTCATAGCTTTCCTTCTCCTAGGTTGACATATCAGGATTGAATTAGTCCAGGCTGCCGTACTACGAGGGTGAGTCAAAACATAATGCCTTTATGTTTTGGACAGGTAGGGCCGAGTTAGCTCAGTCGGTAGAGCGTTCGACTAGAAACCACAAGGTTCCTAGTTCAATACCGGTCCTCGCCAACTCAGCGTATGAGTAGCACAGGGATCTGTGCGGTAAAGAAAGGAACTGATGGTAGGTGTGCCGCTCCACCTCAGATGCTAAAACAATCTCCTTGGTCTAGCGCTATTGAAAAGGGGATAGACTCCCTCGATGACTGGCTGATACCGACTTTAGGCCGCCCCGTCGACTTTACTTTACTTTATATCATATATCATACATCAGAATGAAGCTGGTCCTCTGTGAATCACATTCCTACTTCTCCACATAGTCACCGTTTCTCTCAATAGCGATGTCCCACCTTCGAATCAGAGCATGTATCCCTGCCCTGTAAAATTATGTTAACTGTTCTTTGAGCCACTTCTTCACTACAGATTTCACTTCCGCCTCACTGAAATACTGTTTGCCTCTCAAACCTTCTTTCATGAGGCCAAAGAGATGATTGTCGCTAAATCTGGTGAGAATGGAGGATGTGGTAAAGTTGTCCATCCAAATGAAGCGATTTTCTTTCTTGTCCTGGTGATTGTGTATAGTCGAGTATTGTCATGCATAAGAAGGACATTGTCTATTGGCAAGTTGGGTCTTAGTCGTCGGATTCTTGTTCTGAGACTCGTTAGGGTTTCATTGTAGACCTTAGTTTTATAATGAAAACGTTGCAACTGTTATTGATAGTATGTCTATATAATATATATATATATATATATATATATATATATATATATACCAACCCCTCCACGCGAGCAGTATGCGACACAAGGTCAATTTCTTAAACGGAGTTTAACAGGTTTTAATTCCGAGTTTTTCTTCTCCTAGACTAGCTACCAAGCGATGGTTAAAAAGCCCAATCTGCCCTGCTATTTATAGCTAGTGTATATAGAGTCAAACTATATCTGATGAATTTTAAGCTGAAAAGCTTGGGAAAATTAATAAAAGAATCTATGTTACAATTTCAGATGTGCACGTCAAATGCTACCACTTTTTCCTGTGCATTTTTGGTAGCAAAAACATGAAAAAGTACTACAATGTAGAAAATATACTCAAAGTAAATTTTATTCTCCATTGACTCAGAGTATATCTTCTTCTACATTGGTGATGGAATAATATATATATATATATAATATATATATATAATATATAATATATATGTGTGTGTGTGTGTGTGTGGTGTGTGTGTGTGTGTGTGTGTGTGTGTGTGTGTGTGTATATGATTGGAATAATATGTTTTTCTAAAAATGAATGTACCTCTCCTTCTGCTCATCAATAGAATATATTTTTGGTTTGATCTATAATTCGATGAACATAGCAAACATGAAAATGCAAGAGCCAAGAAACTTTGATTCGAAATAAACTCATTGAAGGTGAAGTATTTTGCTTTCTGAATATTTACCCGCCCTCAAAATTAGAGTATTACACAGTTCTTCAATAGGAAGTATTTTATAATGGATAAACCTGTTACAGAAGAAATATACTCACGACAATTTATTCATTGCTTTTCGTTCAATTCAACTGTATTCATTGATGTGTCTTTATCAAAAAATTGTTCTAAACATTCGTTTTCTCTTTACTTTTGTAGTGGTGTCCTTATCTGAACCTACACCTGCTCTCTTGTCCATAATGTAAATAATGCTGAAAAGACTCAAAAGAAAATCAAAAAAAATATGATCTGAGTTACTAGGAAAACAGACACCGTTAACATTTTCCCTCATTCAATTCGATTTTCCCTTTAATAGACGACAAAATAAATTGTTCAAGCATCTGGTATTTACTCTAGTCTCGAGCATAGTTTTCTCGTAAATGAACTGAATATATTCTGTAGTCAAATAAAATGAAATCTCATTACGAGAATTACGGTCAAGTTGCTGTGAAAGACATCGGTTCCCGCTACATCGCTGAAGTTAAGCAGTGATGAGCCTGTTCAATACTTAATTGGGTGACCGCTTAAGCAATAGCTGGCATTATAAGTAACCTTATTAATTTGCTAATCAAATTACTAGATTCGGCATTAATTGGCCCGAAATAGGGTTGATATATTGTAAACAAAACAACTAGCCAATCATTACGAATATAACCATATCTCATGTATATAATGGGAGAGACAGACAGACAGACAAACATACAGACAGAGTAGATGATAGATGAGGGTTCTAACATATTACTCTCTGTTTCCTGCTCACCCAGACGCAATCTTCTCTTGTTAGACTTATTTATTTCCAGGGCTTTCATTTCTTGTTTAAAGTAACTCAACAAGACTTGTTTGTTTTTCTGATAAAGCTTTATTTAACAACCCCAGCCCATATTCCGTAGTGGAACGAAGGTGACGCTCCGAGCGAGCGACTTTCGAGTCCATTAGCTATGAATCTGGTCGCATTTGACTAAAACCTCACGCCTGTAATCGTGCGCTATCTGAGGGTTAAAGTCGGGGTCGTCGGTTGCAACTCATAACCCTAACGGTTAGGCAAATTCCCCAGTTAACGCCTTCCGATTTTAAATCTAACGAATCTTATTCCAAAATATTCTAACTACAGCTACGTACATAATTCATAATCTGCCTATGATTTATGTAACACGAAAATCATCATCGACATCATGAAGTCATGACTATTTCGTTCCCTGTGTGTATCGGTCGGCACACTTGGTAAGTTTTATATTCTTTATTTCTTCAGTAGTGCTCAGTGTGTTTTGCTCACCTTCCTTGGTCGATTTGCGAGATGGGAGGCAAGTGGTTGTACATTTGTTTTGCAAGGTACTGTTTCCAGGATTTGTTAAAAAAAACACACACAGCTTCCTTGTGTAAGTCCCATTTAGCTGTTTTACTTTAAGCTTTTCATGAGACTCCAAATGGTGCAACCATACAATAGTACTGACGAAGGTTTCGCTTGGAAGAATTTAGTGTTTATATAAGCACTTTTAATAAATCACATTATCATCATTGTCATCATCATCATCAGGTCCCGCTGACAACATAGATTCCCATGAATCACTCTTACCACCTGTCTCTATCGCCCCTGTCATATCTTCTGCACGTCATCAAGAATCAACACAGAGCTGATTGATGTAGTTTTTTGCTGGTCGGCTAACAACTGTGTGTCCATGTGTAGGTGTTATTATATGAGAACGTCGTTCCTTATGAGTTCTAAGAAAAAATAGATATTCGTATTTTTGTGTCAGAAACGAGAATGACAAATTTCAAAAACTTATTGAGTGGAACCAACTACCCAAGAATAGCTATGTTACATAATTCATGGATAACCTATGCATTATATAAGTACTGTAGTTAGATATATGTGAATCAGAGTTCGTTAGAAAATTCATAATTGGAGGAAGTTAGGTAGAAAATTACTGTCGACCGTTATTTACAAGTAATGACCTTTGTTTAACCCCTTCCGGAAACGCGCGATTAGAAGCGCGTGACAGGTTTTAGTTTAGTTGTGACCTGTTGCTTATCGAGAAAAAACATTCTTTTGAGGGTTATTTCCTATAATTCTAACAGGATCAAAGGGGAACCACTCTTGACTGATAAATTATTTATTTATTTTCCCATTAAACTAACCCTAAACCCTAACCCTAACGCTAAGCCTAAACCCTAACTATAACCCCGTCTTATTTTCTCCTAGTAGATAATTAAATAAATAAATAATTTATCAGTCAAGAGTGGTTCCACTTTGATCATGTTAGACTTGTAGGAAATAACCCTATTGAGATGTCGCTTCTCAATCCGTGTGTATTTGGGCTGGGGTTGTTCTTAGTAAAGACTTAAAGAAATACAACAAAGTTTGATTAAAACAAGAATGCAGGACACCCAGCCCGACAAGGAACCAACGGTGAAAGCAGCCCAGAGAAAATGGTGGCCGATGAGGTAGACAAGAGAAAACAACTAAGAACACATCATCATCATTCCTCTCATACTGTGTGTGTCCTTCTCCTCTCTCTCGTCTCTCTCTCTCTCTCTCTCTCTCTCTCTCTCTCACACACACACACACACAACCACCACACACCATTATATTAACATAATGGGTATATAACAGTTCAATATTGGTCTGATAATGGAATCAATTTAACTAATGAAAGAATTATATAGTCCATACTGTGTGTGTCTCTCTCTCTCTCTCTCTCTCTCTCTCTCTCTCTCTCTCTCTCTCTCTCTCACACAACACACACACAGCACACACACACACACCATTATATCCCAACATAATGGGTATATAACAGTTCATATTGGGTCTGATAATGGAATCAATTTAACTAATGAAAGAAATTATATAGTCATTATTTTCTAAATTGCAGCCGCATAGACATAAATTTCTTTTTATTTTTCAATCAAAATGTTTTGCATTCATATCTACAAACTGAATATCATGAGAAAATCATTCGAAAAACAAAATTACATCTCTTCAAAATATAGATGCGAATGTCAGTGTGTCATATTTTTTCAACTTCACTCCTAGAAGGGTGTAGCCCAATATATCATACCACTTTGGAATCATGACGTATTTCTGAGCAAAGTAAAAAAAAATTCCGGACAAAATTCGGATTCGCAATTCTACAATTTTGTATTTCCAAGTTTTAACTATTCGATTGTTTTCGTGTATTCTTATGTGATTTTTGCGACGAATTTTTGTGTGTGTTTGGATATGTGTGTGGGGGTGCAATTACAATTTTTGTGTGGTGGCACAATATACAATTATCTCACTTTTGGGATTGTAGGCAGAACTTCCCATTTCACGAGTTTGTTGGTCACAGGACAATTCAATCTCTTGCTCGTTTTAGTGACTTGATTTGGAATAAAGCAAATGTAGGTATTTCAGGTTACTTGAGCAAATAAGCACATGTGTCCTCGCTCTGTAATTATGAAAATATATCTAAATAACTTTATTCCAAGTACTCGCGCGAGTCAAAAGTATATCACAGGTCCAAAACAATTCAAGCCATGGAAAGGTACCAATTGTGGTTGGTAATATTGAGGTAGTTTCTGTGCCGACATGTTGTGCATTGCTTCACCCTCTAGTGGGATTTGAAAGCTGTACATATGAACGTGCAATATAGTCAAATACTTTATGAGTACAAACTGGGACATAACACCACAAAAGTGACCAAAATATTTGTTGTGTGAAACTGTTGTAACCTAACAAAGGTTACTAAATGAGAAATAACCAAACGGAGGTTGGAAATGAAATGGAATCTTTATAACATTAAAAAAATTTAATACCTGCCAGCGGTGTGAAGAAAGGTAAACAATTGCCAGTGGTATAAGACTACCCGGCATAATATTCCCGTACTTATGAGGATTGAGACATTAATGATCTTAGGTAGGATATATAAAACCCTTCTTGTAGATTTACACTGTGCATAGTCAATATCTCACCCTCGTCACTAACCAAAGGAAACCTGTAAGTGAATTTAAAAAATATTTAAGTATACAAAGAAAAATGGACTTCTTTAAGGCAAAAATTTGATATTTGAAGTTAAAACGGTCAAAATACAGAGAATTTTGAAGTGTTCGAAAAAATAATTTTGTTAAAAATTTTTGAGACGCTTACAGTTGGAGAAATGAATACTTTATAATTTTCTATTATTATCTTATTTCATATTTAAAATAATAATGAATAGAATACAATGTGTACTTGAACAAACTCACGGTCGAAATACGTAATAGCACTTCATTAAACCAATTTTATCCATTCAACATTTTCCTTCCCTATTTTATTACCCTTTCAATATATATATAATATATATATATATATATATATATATATATATGTGTGTGTGTGTGTGTGTGTGTGTGTGTGTGTGTGTATTTGTCAGATTACTCTGTTTTTAAAAAATCAATCACGTGATCTTTATTGGCAACGATGGTTTGGTATTTCTGTACATCAATAAGAAATAAGTAAAAATCACCAATCTGAATTATGTTCAAAGGAAATGTACCTTAAATCACAACTTTGATGTATATCATCCTTTACCAATGTACTGTCACCAAAAGGATTAAAGCCCAACAGCAAAAATGAGGTAGTCGTGCACAATCAAGATGTATATCTTAAACACATCTAAGCAAACATAGGGACATGTATGAAAATTACATCAGATATTAATGCCATGCGAAATCAATATAGAATTATATCTTCTATCTATTTATCTATCTATCGATCGATCGATGAATCGATCGATCTTTTATACATATATAAAGTACAGTTGTATGTATGTATGTATGTATGTATGTATGGATGGATGGATTGATAAATGAACTTTTTGAAGCTCACCATTATATTCGTTGAACTGTTAAACTTTATTATATATATATATATATATATATATATATATATATATATATATATATATCAAGCAATGGCAATACTTGAACACGAGTTTGCTGCCATCATGGATGGATGGGTGGATGGATGTTCGGGGTAAATTATGAAAATAAAACAGTTAAAGACAAAATAAATACATATCCACATTCACTGCTACTGAGTCTAGCTTTTTATGGAAAAATTATGAAAATTTGATTTATACTTGCGAAGTTATTTAAAAATTAAAATAGCATTAAAATAACAGCTGTCTGAAAATCAATCTGAAATTATATTAATACGATGATGAGCCAAAAAGCAATGACATTTTGTTTTGGACAGGTATAATTACAAACACATTTATCATATATCATACATCAAAATGAAGCTGGTCCTCTGTGGATCACATCCCTACTTCTCCACATAATCCCCGTTTCTCTCAATACCAATGTTCCACCTTCGAATGAGAGCATCTATCCCTGTCGCGTAAAATTATGTTGACTGTTTTTTGAGCCACTTCCACCCTACAGATTTTACTTGTTTGTCACTGGAATAATGTTTGCTTCTCAGACCCTCATTCATCGGGCCGAAGAAATGATTGTCTGAAGGCGCTAAATCTGGTGAGAATGCAGGATGCGGTAAAGTTGTACACCCGAATGAGGCGATTTTCTTTCTTGTTCTGATGCTTGTGTGTGGTCGAGCATTGTCATGCAGAAGGAGAACATTGTGCATTGGCAAGTTGGGTCTTACTCGTAGGGTTCTTATTCTGAGGGTCTCAATATAAGCTTTAGTTTTATAAAAAAAAATTCACATGAAATAAAGAAAATGGCATTACTTTTTTTTACTCAACCTCATATATAAGGTTGCTGCAGATTCAACACGGGAAAAGTAAAATTATATATATATACATTTTGTTCCAGTGTGAATTTGAAACCTCCTCTCCCACAAGGTAGAGAATTCTTACATTATTGTTATTAGTAATTATTCTGCTCGAATCACGCCGTGACAATTGATAAAAAATAGAGTTGAAGGATTTGAATGTTTCGAACTTCAGCAGCTGAAATACAAATACATTGTTTATGCATCTCCACTTTTTCTTGAGTTTGAGAAAACAACTTGTCACGAATTCCGATGTCAAAGAAGCTCGCACTGCATGACCTCTTATAAAGTCATCCGCTTGTTTTTGTCGGGATTTTAAGGTGCCCCCTATTTTATGCCCAACTTGATACGAAGCAACCTTTAAAACCAGAAGTCACAAATTAAGATGTTTACATTCGAAAGCAACTAAATGTCCAAAAGGGCAATATTCAGATCCGTTTCTTTGAAAAAGATTCTGTGCAAACAGCCGCAAAGTAAATAGACTGTTACATAGCATTTTTTTTTTTTTACTCGGGGGTATATAATCCTGGGAGAGAGAGAGAGGGAGAGAGAGAGAGAGAGAGAGGAGGGGTCATCTCGTGTGATGGAGAGAGAGAGAGGGGGTCATTTCGCTTGAGGGAGAGAGAGAGAGGGGGAGGGATCATCTCGTGTGATGGAGAGAGAGAAAGAGGGGGAGAGGGGGGTCATCTCGCGTGATGAAGAGAGCCGCAAAGTAAATAGACTGTTACAGAGCTTTTTTTTTTTACTCGGGTATATAATCGTGGAGTGTGTGTGTGTGTGTGTGCGTGTGTGTGTGAGAGAAGAGAGAGAGAGAGGATCATCTCGCGTAATGGAAAGAGAGAGGGGTGTTATCTCGCGTGATGGAGAGAGAGGGAGGAGTGTTCATCTCGCGTGATGGAGAGAAAGGGGGGTCATCTCGGTGATGGAGAGAGAGAGGGGGTCATCTCGCATGATGGAGAGAGAGAACGAGGGGTCATCTCGCCTGATGAAGAGAGAGAGAGAGAGAAAGAGGGGGAGAGGAAGGTCATCTCGCGTGATGGAGAGAGAGAGAGAGAGACTTAGATTAGATAAGATATGGTCTTACTTGATTTCTTCATTTCTGCTTATTGTTTCTATTTCTTCTTCGGTCGCCATTTTCTTGTCTAGTTGACTTCCATCTCCTTTTCTTCAATCTTCTTTGCTAATTCTTCTGGACTGGGCTGGTCTGGGCAAGGCTTGTTTTTACATTTGAGAAAATAACAAGACGTGGTTTTTACTTCATCAAGTTTTATCATTTATGAGCCCAGGATTTAATTCCACCGCGGGGATTGAGATTGGACCCCGGAGAGAAGACAATCACATATGTCTCCTTCCAAAGCTAGGTCACATCTAAACTCTAACTATCAAGTGTCTGTCATGGTGCGTTTTCACGTGCCTCTTAGGGCCAAGAGTTACCAAGAGTCCCCGATAGTTTTCCATGGGGAATCCTTGATTCTAAATCGACAGAACTCAATTTAAATTCTAGCTACAGGGTCTTTTCACAATTCATGACCTCTCATGAATTGTAACAAGAAGAGGATTAGGATTATCGTATTAATCCTCGACAACACGATCAGACAAGATTATCAGGACTCATTATAAATCAGATACTCCTTTTATTGTATGTTGTATACTGCAATATAGAATGATTCCGTATACTAGTACATTCCAATAGGGATTCGCACAAACCTAAAAGTACTTTGCCAGAGAGTGCAAAGAATTGAGGTCGTAAGTAGATGGTTCTCTTAATGATATATTACTGTTTTAAGTAGTATTGGACCAATTCATTTATGCTCTACTTAAATAGTAAGATAGGTTAGTCCATAACATTCTGTTAGATTTCATATAAATAGAATATAATCTTCACTGTCCTTTTATTTTTAGATAGCATCAAATTGAGTGAATCTAAATGAAAGTGTCATGTTTTGTTTGCTTTGGTTTGGTTTGTTTTACGGCATATCAACTTCGGCGGTGTTAAGTATCTGGCCGCCATCCTTGGCCAGTTGTGAAGACCTTAAAGTAAATAAGTAAGTCCCGAGTTATAGAATCCTTTGGTAAGTGAATAAGTCTTTTACTATAGAATCCTTTGGTAAGTCAATAAGTCATGTGGTAGAGAATCCTTTGGTAAGTCAATAAGTCCTGTGACAGAGAATCCTTTGGTAAGTCAATAAGTCCTGTGGTATAGTATCCTTTGGTAAGTGAATAAGTCCCGCGATATAATACTACGTTCCGTCGTCCAAGAAGATCCAAGTAGTAATGATTAGTATGACCAGAAAAGGTCAGTATAAATAATAATATCAGCAGCAGAGCACTGCCAGTGATTGGACAATAAGTTGGTCACATGGTAGTTGGTGAGTCTATAAGTAGAAGCGGCCATCTGGTACACACATTATATCGGAAAATCCCAACACCCGCCCTTTTTTATATAAGGTGGGTAATTCCATTCAGAAATATTAAAACATTTAATTCAGGAATAAATTAATATCATTTCCCCCCTCCCTCACAAATATGTATATAAGGATTTAGGTATAGGTAATTCATAGAGTGAGTAAGACGTTTTGGTGATTGTTGTGTGACTTGATTTTGTGGTGAAAGGAAATTGTAGTATGAATAGGGTCATGAATGAGACTAATTAAGTTAGAGATTAGGATAGAGATGACCTGACCTTATCCCCCTTCCCCCATGTTGGCCTTGAGCCGTATTTATATAATTTACTTATATAATAAGTATATATATATCGGAAAAACCCAACAGGCGGCTCGTTTCCTACGAAACTGCTTAGGTCATAATACCCCCGGGAATTATGTAAATTTATCAATAAGTACTTAATCTATCATTGATACATAGAAGAAAAAACATCACCGTATTATATATATATACTCAGAAATTAAGTATGCAACATTAAACGGTCTCCATTGTTTGTTAAAATAAGTTCTAATAAATACATGCATGATATTATTGATTTCTATATTGCTTGTTTTATTTTAATATATATTTAAAGTTAACGCATAGAATTTTACGAGAAAATTATTTACATACAAGAAATAGTCACATAATGTTCTTCTACATTAATTTTGAAAACGTTTGTCTATTTAACTGTATCCGGTTTAGGTTGCGCATGTCCGCTTTTCATTATGAGTTAAAATGTAACGACAGTTTCATCAAATATTTAACTCTTAGAAACTTGGTTTTAGGAGAATGAAAACATATTTATTGGAATTTTGAATGCAAAACTATGTTAATGTCTATTATTAAAAAATATAAAATTTCAAAGAACATTTTACATGTTTTTATGAAAAGGCGTGGCAAAAAATCATTATCGAGATAAATTTTTAAGAGTATATATTTTTTATATTAAAAATTAAAATTTTCGTTCAATTTCAGAAAACTTATGTAGAATTATTTTAAAAAATCGGTGAATTAAAAAACTACAACATTGTCGTCTGTCGTAAAACAAAACAAACATCTAAGTGGAATGGAGTGAATATGATGCTTTTTAACTGAGAATTTATTTTTAAATATCATTTTTTTAAATTGTATTTGTTTAATTTTTCCGCTCTTGTCCAGGTAATATGTTTCTAAATTTAATTTTACATCGCCCAGAGGGCGTTTTTTGCCAGTTATTTTTAATGTAACTCTTCCATTGCAAGTTAGATTGGAATTATTCAGCAATGATTTCTTTGTGCTGTTAACCTTTTAGATAAACCCCATCTTTAACCCTTTAGGCAAGCATATTTGTTTTTAGTTTAGGATATGAGAACTTATGCTTTCAGTACGATACTTTTAGATTGATTGACTGATTGATAGATTTTAACGGTAACTCAACCCATCTAGGGTTATTTTATGCCAAGTGGTAAATAGTGAGGGATAGTCAGATTTATTGTTATGTTTTTCCAAAGATTTTTCTAGATTTTTACAATAAGTTGTCTGCAGTTGTTAGTTGCTAAATGGGTTAGGAAACACTTTGAGGGGTCAGTTTATAATTTAAAATCCAATTTGTCATTATATCATTTGGTATTATCTCAAATATTATATCTCTTACTCAACCGGCCCTCGTCAACTCAGCGTATGAGTAGCACATGGATAAGTGCGGTAGTGAGGAGCTGATGGCACTCCACCTCAGACGCTAAAAAATATCCTTGGTCTAGCGCTAGTGAAAAGGAGATAGACTCCCTCGTTGTCAGGCTGATAAAGACATTAGGCCGCCCCGACGACTATAATATATCTTGTTATAATGGAGATTGTGTGTTTTTCTGTCTGGAGCCGAAATTATATTACTATACAAATCACAATTCCTTTTGTTATTTACATCACATTCTCCATGATTTTATTCTTATTTAAACTTCGATTATTGATAAAATTGTTTTACATCCTTAAGACTGTTGACCATATCTACATACTAATAATATGCAATTGTATTTAAATATACAACAAAAGAGTGCTTTACAGTATGAATGGGAAGGCTAATTTGCATATTGATATTAAAAAAATTGATTTTAATAAATATATGCTTATCATTATTGATTTCAAATTGTTTGTTTTTTTTTCTTATTGAACATGAGCAACAATCTCGGGGATAAATCTTAAAAGAAATTATTAACAAGAAGAAATAACTGTTTTTATTCTTTACTTCCTATTTTAACTAAATAGTTAAATTAGGAAAATTTACCAATGAAAGACGGGTGTAATGGAAAATGATGGAAGAGTTAGTTTCAAAGTTGTTCTATTTTTCGATTATACCCCTCTGTTCCAATCTTTTTATCTGCATTCTTATTCATTTTCATTAGCCTTTCTAATTTAATATGATATTTTATTATATTAAAACTTATATACTTGCACCCGGAGGGTGCATATATTTACTAGTCTTATTAAAAATATATCTGTTGAATATATATTGTTAACAAACTTGTCTTGAATATCGACGCTAGCGTCTTTCGAATTTAGTACCTACAAGTCTTTCTGTTATTTAAGACTGGTGTCGGATTGAGTTAAGCAGATCACATACGTATATTCGGTATCTGCTCTTATGTCGATTTGTTTTTATATAGATTCTTTTTTTTTTTACTTTAGTCTTGTTGATAATAATCCATTAAAATGTCATGGTATTATTTGAGGCTCAGTTTCTCATTTAAGGTTTCTCTAATCTCTAAACTTTTAGGCTTTTTTTCTTCTTGTTTCTTTTATTTGTAATCTCAATCTGTCATTTAATTAATTTTACTTTCTTTTGTTTAACATTTTGTCTTCTGTTGTTTTTACTTTGACATTTTAAAAAAGTTTTGTTCTTGGTTACTAAATACTGAACACTTTTATTCGTTTTGTTTGTCTTTTTTTATTATTCTGCGTAACTTTTAACCTAATACTGCTCTCCATCTTTTCGACTTAGCGAGCATAAATCTCTACTATTTGCGACATGCAGTATGTAAGTACAAAGGGCAACTCTGGTTAGTAATCTCATCTCGCAAGCCATTCGATAATTGTTTGGGTTTTAGTTTTTTTTTTTTTAACTGTGGTAAGAGTAACACTTACTGTGATTTTCACCGGGACTATCAACCAGAAAATAAAATAAATGCTGGTTATTTCCTGTAAGCTCAACATAAACAAAGGGGAACCACTATTGACTGATAAATTATTTATCTATTTTCCCATTAAACTAACCCTAAACCCTAACCCTAACCCCGTCTTCTTTTTTCCTTGTAGTTCAATAAATAAATAAATAATTTATCAGTCAATAGTCAGTTCTCCTTTGTTTATGTTGGACTTATAGGAAATAACCTAAATGTTGGGGTGTTCAATATTACAACTTGGGAATGTAGTTTAATTTTTTTTTAATGGAAACCTCACCTACCTCGTGACCGGATAAAGAGTGATGCCCGAGAGTGACTCTCTTTTTATTAGAGTGCAGACCGGAAATGAGAGGCATTGTGGAAGTAGGGTGGGGGAATATAAAGTCGAATATCTGGCAGAATGGACTAATTTCGTTAAGGCGAGCTTGGGTGAGCATTATGGAATTGCAAGAAAGTGTTGGACAGAGAGAGAGAGAGAGAGAGAGAGAGAGAGAGAGAGAGAGAGAGAGAGAGAGAGAGAGAGAATATGGTCGAGTTTGACAATACAAGTCGATTGAATTGCAACAGTAAAAACTACTATAAGGAAAACAAATGCTGTTATTGTTGTTGTTTCTCTTTCATTCTCTCTTCTCCTTCCCAATGTATTAAGATGGGATACTTGGTTACTAAATACACAGTAGAATACACCACCTGCACCTCTACTGTGGGGTAGGACCTGATGGCTTAAAAACCCTTTGTGCTTAAGGACAGAATCCTGGTGACTGAGCAGTCTATGGCATGCAACACTCTACTTACTTAGGCTAGACTGGCAATCGATGAGATCCCCTCCGATCAACCGGCTGGTCACGTTAGGCCTTAGCTTCTATAAGATTTGACAGATTTTATTGCTCTTATGTCAAACTGCCCCGTTTAATCATATATATACTAGAAGGCACTGGATTACGGTCTTAGTGTCCTGGGTATGACGTTAACCTGCATCTAGTGGTGATGTTCTAATTCCGAAGCTTTGGGGAGTGTGAAGTAAGCATTCATTGCCATTACTCCCTGGTTAATATGACCCGAAAAGATAATACCTGTTAGAGTTCCATCATGGGCTACTTAGATAGAAAATGTGTTTAAAAATGAGTGTTTTTAAACTGAATACCCAACAAGAATGAATAAAACAAAAAACGTCTTTGGCATAAAATAACCCAACGGTTGACATGCCGTAAAATACAAACAACGAAACGAAACAGCATTTAATGAAAAATCGTTATGCTCTAAATAGTTTTATGTCTTCATTCTTTTGTTTAAAAAAATCAACTGCAACAATCGGCTGGTCATGTCAAGTCCTAGTACCTATATGATTGCCCCAATCTATTGTCCTTGGGACAAGCCCCAACCCTTTTTATCATATATGTGTTAGAAGGTGGTCACTGACGGTCTTCAATGAAATGACGTTAAACTCTATCTGATTGTGAGGTTCCAGTTCTGGGGGTCTGGGGAATGTGGAGAATCACCATTGCTCCTTGGTCCACGCTGATCCGGAGTGGTAGTACTTGTTAGGGTTCCATCTATGAGTTAAATAGAAAAATGTGTTTATAAAAAGTTTGCATATCCGTTAAGAATTAATTTATTTCAAAACCTTCTCGGCATTAAATGACCAACCGAGGTTGATGTGTCGTAAAACGAACTAAACCAAACCAAACCAACCAACTGCAACAAAGAAACTATTCTACTCTTCAACAAAAAATTATTTTTTTAACTAAACTCAGAGAAAATACAACGGAAATGAAGAACAAACAATTATCAAATAAGTCTAACGTTTTCTTATTATTGTTCCTTTCATTGTTCCTTACATTAAACACTATCAGAAATTGTATAATTATCATTTAAATCCAAGTTTTTTCACACCAGTTTCAATTGGTAGTTTTTCACTGAAATGAAATGGCAGCAATTCTAAGTGATAGCAAATCCTTTACCTCCTTCTTTTCTGGAGAGAATTCTATTTTCTAGGATAAATTCTGGTTCGTTCATATACCATTTGTCAGCAAGGTCAAATATCAGGTCATTTAGGGAACCACGTTCACTGTACGCTTATATTTACATTTTTTGTCTAGTTGTTTCTTTAGAGATTTATATACATTCGAATACGAATCATTTTTAAACAGATCTACTGCAGTGGGACTCTAACAGGTATCAACAGTCCGTGTCAATGTGAATCTGGTTATAATTACAATGGGGCGGTACTCCACCCTCCTCAGATCTCCAGAACTGGGCGGGGTCTACAGATAGCAATTTAATGAAAAAATAAATCAATCTGTTTATTGTATTTTTATTTTCTTAAACTTATTTCAAACTACGTACTAAAATTCTCCGGGAAACTTTATTTACATTCAATTATACTTCTGTTTTTCAAAAGCCAAACAAAGAAAAAAAAATCGACAATTTGAAAAGAAAGGGAAAAAAATGTGCGAACAGGACATATATATCTTGTCACTGTTAATCAAATTATCAACCGTGTAATTCCTCCAAAACGATTTTTTCCTCTTTCCTCCTCATCAATTATCAATAATCAAACACGATCATCAAATTTGTGCGAGAAAAGCACTTTATCTTCTTTTATGAATGGTATGCGTACGTAGAAATGAAAACGGTGCACCTGGATAGAAATGCACTTTCTACGATCAATAAATTAATTTACGTGTGTGTCAAGGTTTAAAAAGAAAAACGTGTGATTTGCAAAGATCTCATTTGTTGTTTGAAGCAAATTCATGTACAGACTAAAAAAAGTGCTAGGCGTCATGGTTTACAACGTTGGTACAAGTCTAATCGTGATTTCAACTTCAGTTAAAATGTCTTACACCAACAGTTTGCTAGCCACTGGCATATGACAATTTAGACGCATGTTAAATTTGAATATAATCAACCAAATTTGACACTAAATCAGATTCAAAAAGCATCAGAGAAAGATAGGGATGGTGACATACATGGACATATAGAGAAAAGAGAAAGACAGATAGTTGGATGCAATAGTAGTACTAAATACAAAAAAAGCTCGATTGATAAATAGATAGATAACAATAATATAATTGCATAGATAGATAGATAGATAGATATAGAGAAGAAAATGTAAAACCTAATTTTGACACAAAATTGAATAGAAGGTAACCCACATACTAAAGACTGTTTATCTAGAAATAATATAAACACTACTAATTTTCATACTTGTTCTAATAATGACCGGAGACGCCGGTAATGAAAAAAAATATTCACCAATATCGCTTATATATATATATATATATATTGAACACTTTTTCTATATTTATTGTATTGCGACTCACATTTTTTCCGAAGTCATTTTCTGTATTGTGATTATTTGGTTTTGTTTTGTTTTGATTTTTTTTGTTTTTTGGTTTTTCTTTTCCGCCTTGGGTTAAATAGTACCACTACTTCTACAGGGATGATTTTGGTATTAGATATTCCGCGAAAGTTGATATCTTATTATAATGGAGATTGTGTGCTTTTCTGTCTGTAACCGAAACTACATTACTATTCAAGTCATAATTCCCTTATTTACGTCACATTCTCCATGATATTGTTTTTATTTAAATTTAAACTTCAATAATTTATAAAATTGTTTTATATGATTAGTACTGTTGGCCTTATCTACATCATAATAATATACAATTGTATTTATATATACAACAAAATGGCGGTTTATTGTGTGAACAGAATGGCTAATTTGCATATTGATATTAAACATTTGATTTTAATAAATATGTGCTTAGTATTATTGATTGGTAATTGTTTGGTTTTATTTTAATAAATATGAGCAAAAGTTTTGTGGATAGATCATAAAAAATCGATTAATAAGAACAAATAACTGTAATATTCTTACTTCCTATTTTAACTAAATAGTTAAATTAGGAAAATTTAGCAATGAAAAACGGGAGTGATGGAAGAGTAAGTTTCAGTTGTTCGATTTTTCAATTATAGCCCCCTCTGTTTCAAATCTTTTTATCTTCATTCTTATTTAGTTTCATTAGCCTTTATAATTTAATATAATATTATATTATATTAAAACGTATACACTTGCACCCGGAGGGTGCATATATTTGCTAGTGCCATTAATAACAAAGAAACCAAACCAAACCAGGAGTTAGAGGGGGTACATCAGCGCTCACTATAAGGCCAGTCAAGCAGGGACACAGAAAAAAATCAAGCAAATCTTAAAAATAATGTTTTCTTTATAAGGCTACGGTTAATGTATTATATGACAAAAATATGGGCACCTCATGTGGTGTACTGGTTAACAAGCTCGCTTCGCAGACCATTGTTAGTGATTTTGCTTCTCATTGGGCGCCCCATACATCTGGTCTTGTGCGACATCTAACCTAAGCTTAGTAAATAACTAAATAACAAAAATATGGGCACATCACGTGGTGTAATAGTTAGCAAACTAGATTCGCAAATCATTGTTAGTCAGTTCAATTCTCACTTGGTGCTCCATACTTTTGGCCTTGTGCCATATCTAAGTTAAGCTTATCAAATAACTATATATAATAAATATGGGCCCCTCACGTGGTGTAATGTTTAGCAAGCTAGATTCGCAGCCCATTGTTAGTGATTTCGATTCTTATTGGGCCCCCATATTTTTGGCATCATACTGCGTCTATGCTAAGCTTAGTAAGTAACTATATAAACAGAAATATGGGCACCTCGCGTGGTGTAATGGTTAGAAAGCTAGATTCGCAGCCCATTGTTAGTGATTTCGATTCTTATTGGGCCCCATATTTTTGGCATCATACTGCGTCTATGCTAAGCTTAGTAAGTAACTATATAACAGAAATATGGGCCCTCGCGTGGTGTAATGGTTAGAAAGCTAGATTCGCAGCCATTGTTAGTGATTTCGATTCTTATTGGGGCCCCATATTTTTGGCATCATACTGCGTCTATGCTAAGCTTAGTAAGTAACTATATAACAGAAATATGGGCACCTCACGTGGTGTAATGGTTAGAAAGCTAGATTCGCAAACCATTGTTAGTGAGTTCAATTTTCACTGGCGGTCACATGCTTCTAGCCTTGTGCCACATCTAATTTGTGCTTAGTAAATAAGTATATAACAGAAATATTCCAAAATCTAGGGCATAATGCGACCCGTAATGTTCCTCTAATATTTAAGTGAGGAGATACAAAGAGTTTATACATAGTTGCATAAGATAAATGTCCTAAGTGGAAAATTGTCTTTTTGTGAATAAAAGTCTTGATGCTGTTAAAAGAAGAATGAATAAAAATTTATGTGTTAATCAATTTCTCGCGTGCCATACGACACGAATTTCGGGAGTCACGAAGCCTCCTTTTCCTGTAGGCAGCGGATGCAACAGGTGTGTGATAAGGCAGGAGAGTCAAAGAGAATTTGGCTTGGGCATTTCCACTTTTAAACTGCTGCCTACATAGCACCTAACGGTAGACACGTGAGTTAATTACCTGTCGTGCCTCCTATTAGTTAAGAGATGCTAATCCCAAGAAGGTTATAGAAAGAAGATGAGACGTTTTAATTGGTCATTTGACAATAGTTTTCATTTTATCTCATTCAGTCTCATTTAAGCCGCAAGATACGTTAGTATATACTGTATATTGAAGTGCGTGGTGTAATGATTAGACTAATGGGAAATGGACTGGTCGCCATGAGTTCAAATCCTGGATGTAGTAATTGCATTTCACTTAGCGCTAATACCCTTGGGAAAGGTATGAATCCTACTATCCCTCCAGCTATGGATAAATAGTAGGGCAGACTGGGCTCTTTATCTTGGTTAAGTAACCGGTCTAGGAAAAGGAAAACTCTTAATTCAAACCTGTTGAACTCCGCTTAAGATATTGACTTTGTGTCACATCCTGCTCGTGCGGAGAGAATGGTTGGTATATATATATATATATATATATATATATATATATATATACTGCATATTTAATTAGTTGTAAAACCTTTGTGCCTATTATGTAATGGTTATCCTTGTAGGAAGTGGACACTAGGGTCGGTTGATTTTTCACTTTTTAAAAAAGTTGTATGTTGGTTTAATGAATACTTATACCAAAAATTAGATCTCTTTTATTTCATTATATGATGAAATAAAATCAAAGATCATCAGTCAAAATACACTAAAAATCATTTTGAAGAAATTGGTTAGAAAATTTAGCAATTTCAATATCTAAAACAGAAAAGATTATCATTTTATTTTACTATGATGAAATGAATAAGATATTATAACTAGAATTCAAATGGAAATATCCCCTCCACTGAGACTTTTCATATGTTGCTTTTTACCTCATTATTTAAGCTGTAACAGGGATAACATTTTAAAATATCTATATCTATTTTCTCAAACGAAGATAATGTTTTCAAGGAAAATATTTTATGTGGTAATTCTTTATGTTAATTTGCAACTTTCTCCAAATGGGAGACGTTACAGTTCTAAAATCGTCCTAATTTTATGGACATGGCTACAGGAGTTCATATCCTGGATGAGGCTGGTTGCATTTCCTATAGCGTTAAAATACTTGAGAACGACATCAATCCAATTATTCTCTGCATTTGCATGTTTTTTTATTTATTTATTTATTTTTTATTTAATCATATAGAGTAATGCGCCAAAAGACAGATGCTAATCCACATTGTTACGTTAACCTTTCAGTCTTTAATCTTCGCAAAAGATTATTTTTCT
>CM042144.1:25489242-25499242 GCA_023376005.1 Doryteuthis pealeii
GATGGGAATATTCGATTCCATCAAATAGAAATATGAGTTAACCGATCGGGCTAGAGAGAAAAAATAAAAAAAGATAATTTATTGGTTCAAGTAAGAGGTATCCATTCCTTAAACTCATATTAAATTAGTTGAACATCATGTATACATATGTAAATATACAAGTGAACATTGACTAAAGATTTATTTACGTTGAAATCACTGATGAAACTGTTAAGTACTAAAATGACACCAAGCTGTATATTATGGTGAGGCTCCTGTTCTAGAAATCTGAGGATTGTGGAGTACTCCTTCATTGACATTACTCCCAGTACGACTCAGAACGCGGAATGGTAATGTTTGTTAGTGTTAAGATTTTTTGGACATTTCTTGGGTGCAGGTGAGAGCACTTTACAGTGGAGATCCCTTGTGGCATAAAGTTTGATCCTGATTGTGTAGTATCCTATAACTCTTTTCGGTTGGTCCATGTAACTTTAATCCTATGATCCTTGTGTTCCTCAGTATTAAGCAGAAACCTTGTCTGTTGGTCCGTTCGTCCATGTTAAGCACGAGCAACTAAACGCCTTTCCACCAAGGCCATTAAATCGTTATCCAACAACGTATACGAGCGAGTCGATTGGTCGATTGAATCAATGCGACCATGAAGAGTCTATAAATTTAAGTTGTGACCCCCAGCACACCTTATATACCAAAATATTCCAAAAGTTAGGGTCACATATAAGGGTCAAATTAATCTGTATTAAAGATCCTTTAGATGCGATAGAATCACATGGAGAAAAAAAATCTCAAGAAACGACACAACAGATATAAATATAAACATACAATGAACGCAAATCTCTAACCTCCAAACATAAAATAACCCTAGACAGGACGACATGCCGTTAAATAAAACGATCAATCTATTCAGTACTAGATCGGTGACCACATTTTAACAGCAAGTAATCTTAGCAATCTGCGTGTGTGTACCCAATAGCGAGTTCGATCGTCGCTAGATACCACTTACTAGCGACTTGTGTCACATTCTACTCGTGGCTAACGTGTTCGGTAAGACAGGGTATTATAATTCAAATTTATCACAAAATTCCTAACAAAATCACGTAAATATTCGAACAGACATTGAGTGATATATATATATATATATATATATATATATATATATATAAGGGAATGACTTACCGGTAAAAAAAAAAATTGGGTTGGTCTCAATATTTGGTTTGTATAAGTATTACTCGGATAAGTCAGCATTATAACAAATATAAAGTGCTCAATACGTAAGTAGAGCGGATTTAGTATTATAGTGTGTACAGAAATAACCTGCACACTCTATAATACTATATACTTTTGGGAAATTCTCAGTAAGAGTCATGTTCTTGTGATTACCTGAAGATGCCGTAGTAATACGGGTGAAATAAATTATTGTAATGAAACAAGTTTAATGTTTTTTCTTCATTTATTGAGTATATATATATATATATATATATATATTAAGGGTAATCATTATGATCACCTATATATGTGGATACGAAGGAAAAGAGTGAAAAAGAGTGAAAAAAAAATTGTTTTATTTGATAAAAATAAGGGCCCTTTCGTCCGGTTGCTCATCAAGGTTTATACAGCCGGAGACGACTAAAAGTCAAATTGTAAATACATATGGGTATATATATGAGGGTTTTTTTTTAGGGAAAAGAAGAAAAAAAATCAGAATTAACCAGCACATACCCCGAGTAATACGCGAACACAAACCCATAACATCCGGGTTATCGCAGAGCAGCGAGTCTTCGATTTGCGAACATCTAATCAACATGAGCGCTTGCCGGTCTAGTTATAATGATCACCAATTCTCTATTTTGCACAGGGCTAGGACGAAACACCATTTACAGGTCCTTGAGGCTGTAATTATTAATTTTCTTCGTCCTACCTTGTGCAGACAGATCAGAACTAGGCACTCGCTTATTTTATTGGGCGAGTGTCTGGGGCCTGGTGTCACTTAATGGGGACTTAAAAGAAGAAAGTAAAATTTTTTTTCTTCTTTTCCCTAAAAAAAAACCCTCATATATATACCCATATGTATTTACAATTTGACTATTAGTCGTCTCCGGCTGTATAAACCTTGATGAGCAACCGGACGAAAGGGCCCTTGTTTTTATCAAATAAAACAATTTTTTTTCACACTTTTTCACTCTTTTCCTTCGTATCCACCTATATGGGTGATCATAATGATTACCCTTAAAGTATTATTTAAATTTGCTTGTACCAGAAATGTATATATATATATATATATATAATATATATATATATATATATATATATATATATATATATATATATATATTGTATGTGTTACTCGTATATATATATATATATATATATATATACTCAATAAATGAAGAAAATTTTACAATCAAACTATTTGCTGGTTTTTTTCTCACCGCAAGGATTTACCAACACGCTTGGTATATTAAATTATATATATATATATATATATAATTCTGGACTCTATAAGTACATGAGTTTTATGTATTTCACACAATCTTCAGTCGGGAGTGACGTAAAAGTGTTTAGTTAATACGAGGTTAAAAGGTGCGCCGGGACATACTTCATGAAGTGAAGACCTTTCTTAATGCACTTAATTAATCCAAGTTTAGACTACCAATTATTATATGGTAAAACATATTTTTTTAAATCAATACGACAGGCTACTATTGTCTCCGCTCTATTGCCCTTATGGCAAGCCCCCACCCTTTTCACCATATATGTGCTAGAAAGCGGTCGCTAAGGGTCTTCATGTCCTGGGTATAACGTTAAACACTAAGTGTTGGGGAGATTCCATTTCTGGAAGTCTGGGGAATATGGAGCACGTCTTTATCACCATTACTTTGTAGTCCACTCTTACTCGGTGTGGAAGTACTTGTTAGGGTTCTATCTCTGGGTTAAATAGAAAAATGTGTTTATAAAAATGAGTATCCATAAGAATTAATTTATTTCAACGCCTTGTCGGCATTAAATGACCCACCGGGGTTGATATGCCGTAAAACAAAACAAACAAACTAAAAATACGAGAGGCAGGTTACTGCTAAATAAGGCGTAAGATTTAAATCTAACTACCATACAATTGTAAATGATTAAGTATTGGGTGATTCCATGTCAAATCCCCCAGAAAAAAAATTGTCACCTACCCTCTTCAATTTTTCTGAGAGTACCAGGTGTAGACTATGTTAAAGTAAGACAATCCCCAAAATCTGAGCTTCCAATTCTAAAAATTGGCTGAGTTATGTCGATTTGTAGCTCTCCAAATGTATGGGGTTGTGCAAAAAATGTCGACATATTGTAATCTATTTATGTCTGTAAAATGAGTTCTAGATCTTCACTGCTCCTAAAAATTGATTTATAAAAGCTTTTTTGTCCCAGGTAATCCAGAATTTCACAAAGGTCGAAGGGGTTGGTTGACATCTCCTTGATGGGTTGATATGGAATTACTCTATAATCTTTTAGTTTGCAAATAATGAACATTTTCAAAGAATAATTTGACAAACACTACTGAGATTTTAAAAGAACAGAGACAGAAAGAAAATTACAAATAGTAGAATGAAACGATACTTCGGCTATGAGAATAATGATTATTTGCACATTTATTTCTGTCTGTAATAGGGTTAACTATTAGATTTTGGAGACTTCTCTTGTCTTTCCTCTTTCTTTCCATTTTCTTTCTTTCTTTCTTTCTTCAGAAATGCGTAAAGTGTGACCCAATTATTGACTGTGTAATTCTGTTCTTGTCATATGACAAGTGCTCTGTCGTTTTGTCTGATGGGAATATTCGATTCCATCAAATAGAAATATGAGTTAACCGATCGGGCTAGAGAGAAAAAATAAAAAAAGATAATTTATTGGTTCAAGTAAGAGGTATCCATTCCTTAAACTCATAGTAAATTAGTTGAACATCATGTATACATATGTAAATATACAAGTGAACATTGACTTACTAGCGACTTGTGTCACATTCTACTCGTGGCTAACGGGTTCGTAAGACAGGGTATTATAATTCAAATTTATCGCAAAATTTCTAACAAAATCACGTAAATATTCGAACAGACATTGAGTGATATATATATATATATATATATATATATATATATATATATATATAAATGGAATGACTTACCGGTAAAAAAATTGGGTTGGTCTCAATATTTGGTTGGTATAAGTGTTACTCGGATAAGTCAGCATTATAACAAATATAAAGTGCTCAATACGTAAGTAGAGCGGATTTAGTATTATAGTGTGTACAGAAATAACCTGCACACTCTATAATACTATATACTTTTGGGAAATTCTCAGTAGGAGTCATGTTCTTGTGACTACCTGAAGATGTCGTAGTAATACGGTTGAAATAAATTATTGTAATGAAACAAGTTTAATGTTTTTTCTTCATTTATTGAGTATATATATATAGTATAAAAAGTCAGGCCTGTTCTTTTTGTCACCCTCTCTCTCTCTCTCTCTCTCTCTCTATATATATATATATATTATATATATATATATATATATATATATATACAGGGAGCCTCCTCCCACTAAAAAAACAGGCCTGGTTTTTTTGTTTTTTTGGGTCACCTATATATATATATATATATATAATATATATATATAAGACATCAAGCAAAGTTATATTAACACTCAATGCCTGCTCGAATTTTTTTTAATGATTTTGCTGGTAATTTTTGCGATGAATTTGAATTGTATTACCCTACCCTAGTGTAATGTTTTTGCTTTGCTTCAGGAACATTTTGTCGTCAACGTTGTGGTTTGATGAATTAGTGGTGAGGGACGAGGCCATAAAAAGTTTTATTCAAATTACATCTCAAAATATAATCAAGTATGGGTATATTTTCCAATATTTTTCAGAAGTTGCGAATCACTAAAGAAAAGTTTAGTTTTTTAGTTTAATTCAATCAATTTTGAAGCCATACATTGGTCAAATTTGATTGACCTCTCACAAAGTGGGGCTTATGAATCTGCACTTAAAAAGTTTTTTCGAGGAATGAACTCCTAGAATGTCTACTGAATGGAACAGAATTGAAATTTCCAAATTTACCTTCCCGCTCACAAGGTGTGGAAAGTGATGTTAAATTAACAAAGGCAAGGCACTAGCACAATATAAAGAAATCATTGACCACCAATAAGACCTACATTTTCATCGAAAGGAAAATACACCAAATAATTTAGTTCTATTGTCACATATTCTATATAGTGCAGCAGGTTTTAGTGCAATGTTCAATGAACAATGCACATTTAAAACGTTGAATATATCTTCCATTCATTGTATCTAATGAAAAATATCAATTTCATCTGAATTCGTTATTGAAATAAAATTTTGAAGTTAGTTTTTCAGCACAATTCTACGTAAATGAGGTATTTGTGTATAGTTTAGTGGACATTCTTTAGAATTAAATGCACAACTGAGGTTTAAAGTTAGAAATCTAATTACTGATGTCAGTTCTTATAACAACAAAAGTAATATTGAAATTTTTAAAAAATTGACAAATCAACCCTAGTGTATATGACGTTCAACTCATTTAATATTCAATTAAAAAATAGATACCTCTTACTTGACCTAATAGTCTTGTTTTTTTTGTTTGTTTTTTTTTTCTCTAGTCCGATCAGTCAACTCGTATTTCTATTTAATAGAATCGAATATTCCCTTCAGAAAAAATGACAGTACACTTGTCACATGCCAAGAACAGAAGAACCCAGACAATAATTGGGTCACGTTTTACGCATTTCTAAAGAAAGAAAAAAAGAAAGAAAATAGAAAGAATGAATTGGTTGGTTGGCTGGTTGGCTGGTTGGTTGGTTGCTTATTTTTTTACGGATAGTGAAACATTGGCTTATTTTGTGCCAGAGATGTTTTTCTCTTATTCATTCTTGTTGGGTATTCAATATTTTAAACTCATTTTTATCCTACCAGCTAATACTACTCCGAGTCAGAATGGAACTGGGAATAATGGCAATGAAGGGGTACTCCACAGTACCCAGAGTTCCAGAATTTGAACCTCACCACGAGCTGCAGTTTTACACCATACTCAGGACACCGGCTTTTAGCATATATAGGATAAAAGGTATTGGGTTGGTTGGTTGGTTGGTTGGTTGGTTGGATTTCTTGCCATGTCATCCCCCGCTGGGTTATTTAAGCTGAATATATTTTGTTTTATTCATTCTTGTTGGATATTCAATTTTTTTACTCAATTTTTTGAAACGCGTTTTTAATATTGCTTTTTTCATCTATTTAACCATAGATGGGATCCTAACAGGTACTACCACTCCGGGTCAGGGAGGACCTGGGAGTAATGGCGATAAAGAGGTACTTTACATTCCCCAGATTTTCAGAACTGGAAATTCATCACGAGATGCATTTTATAGTCATTCCTAGAATATTAAAACGCTCAGCCACCTCCTTCTAATACATATGATGAAAAGGTTTGGGGGATTCCGTAAGGACAATAGAGTTGGAAAAATCATAAAGATGCTAGGGCTTGATGTGACCAGCCGATTGATCGGGGAGACTCTCTCTGACCGCCTATCTAGCCCAAGAAAGGGCCAAAGTGAAGTATTCCATGTCATAGATTACTCAGCTACATTGATTCCGTCCTTAAGCATTAGGGGTCACCAGCCATGACAAGCAGGTGGCCCCATAGGGTGGTGGTCTTACTCCTTTTCAGAGATACATTCAGCGTATTCTAGAAATATAAAAAGTTAATTCTTTCAACATAACAATATTTATCCGTAGACTCAGCAGTGACATGACCTCATGCCCCCCTCTAATACATGTCAATTTTTATAAAGTAGTTTTCATGAATAGTATATGACACCTGCCCTTCCATTGCCGTTAAACAGACTTTGCACGTATTCAGAAGGCTCGTGGGTAGTACATACCAGCCGTGCTTTGCCACCTTTTCTCGCATACAAAACGGTAGTCAACTATATATAGCTAACACCCATTTCTGTATCTTATTAATGTGGCTACGAAAACGAGGACATGGACAAATTAAACAGTGGTCCGCAATAAGGTCAATTCGGTGATATGGGAGAATTCAGAAGATTATTTGCATCAGTATTCAAAGCAAGCTTATTTCATATGCCTTAAAATACATTTAACAGGCAGTTAACTGGGCTTGACGACGTACCATTGGCTTCGATAAAGAATAAATAAATAAATAAATAACGCTACAATCTCCGGCATAAAGAAAGTCCAGACTGGGAGTGTATTTAAATAATCTTTTATATAAACCAGTACTGGAAGGATTATGGAATTGGTGCACTTACAGAATATTAATCGAGTTTTTTGGGGGGCAGTAAATATACTAATGATAAACAAGACGCAAAATATTTTTGTTCAATAGTTCAACTATCAGGTTTTCTAAAATATGTCTTAATTAAACTAGATTAACTTATTTAAATGAATTATGTTTTTCTAAGCCATACAGAGGAAATATGGAATAACCCAATGTTGAGGAAAAAAAGTATGATGAGAACGTAGTAAATTTCTGCATATGTATGCAACCATACATACAATAATATATAATGCTACTTTGACTTTTATCACTTGTAGTTATCATTATTATGGTGCTTGTATGTAGGGAAGATATTTAGTCAAGTCTCCACTCATGAATGAACAACACTAATAATTATTATATCCGTGATATACTAACAGGATGCACAACGGAAGGATGAACAAGATAATCACATTTGTACATACAAGAACATCTGACCTTTTACGTCTATTAATAATCGATATTCGGTCTCTGTTTGTCTGTAATGGAAACTACGTCAATGCTACGTCAGAATACGTTTAGATATTTACGTTATATTCTCAATTAAATAATTATTATGCAATCTTAATTAATATCTTATCTATTAACGATGTCTCTATTAAAGTATAACTCAAAACTGCCCATGTTATAAACGAGTTTGGAATCCTGTAAAATGTGTTATATATCACGAATAGATAAAGGTTTACCTAATATACCGTGTGGATAATTTTTATACTGGTTTTAATAAAACCAGATTTCATGAATTATTGCTTAGTGTTATTCTCAAATGTATCAAAAGCTACCTATGTATAATTTCATATAGAAATCAATTGAAACAAAACATGAATAAGTGTAATTTTTTTTATATGCATTCATATTTAGATTCGTTAGTCTTTTCAATCTAATCTAATATTATATTACATTAAAACTTAAATATTTGCATCCAGTATTGCTAGTATCCATAATCTACATAAAAATTGTATTAAGATGAAAGAATGAACCAACGTGTTTCAACAGTTAGAAATATTCATATATTGTTCTATGAACAAGCAGTATGTGAAAGGAGACAAACAATGGTAAAAGATTTATGGGATGATGGGATGTAAAATGGCCATGACTATGGACAGATGGTGTTAGTGTTTTATGGGAGGGGTAAAGGGCCATGTGAGGTCGGGAATAGTTTTCTATGGCTGTCATGTGACACCACACAATGCAGTCGCACATTCTCTAAGAAAGACAATTATATTAACTGAAGACGGATTACTAGATTTTCATTGCATCTTGATAGATTAATAAAATGCCATTGTGACACCATCATGTGGAGTTGTTTTGTTTTTGTTTGTTTTTTGGGGTTTTTTTTGGGGGGGGGTTGTTTGCTTTGTTTAATGGCATATCAACCCTGTGGGTTATGTGATACCACTTTTTTGTATATATGATTTGTAACGGAATATATTGTAGGTAAATGTTTTATTCTAAATTGATTGTTAGTGCGAAACAACAGTTTGTAATCAATTCTGCTTTCCATGTATATTTTGTTGATAGTTTCGTGGACATCACTTTCTGTTTTATTCATTCTTGTTGGGTATACAATTTTTTTTTAACTCATTTTTTAAAAACATTTTTACAAGTTATTCCTTTTATCTATTTAACCTCTAGATGGGACCCAAACAGGTACTACTACACCAGGACATGGTGGACATAGAAGCAGTGGAGAGGAAGGGGTACTCCACCCTCCCCAGAACTCCAAAATGTAGAGTTGTATTTCTATGCTTTACATTGTGTTATTTAATTAAATAATTCCAATATTTTATTCATTTATTTGATTTATTTATCATTTCGCTCCATTCGAGCATTTCCCACACGTCTTAGCCGGTGGTTCACTGGGGGCTGAGTGACAGCAAGTCTTCCCAGGTCTCCAGGACTCTTCTGGGTATTCTGGCCGATCTCAACGATGATGTACGGTCTCGATTCTTCTTCTTATCTCCAGTTCATCCAGATTCTTTTCCAGACCCCTAGGGACCATTCCAAAACACCAATTACAACTGGCACAACCTTCACTCTCATGTTCTACAGTTTTCTTACGTATTATTATTATTATTATTATTATTATTATTATTATTATTTAAATGTTATTTTATTGTAAATTGAAGTTAAAATATTATTTATGATATTAGTTGAAGGGATTTAATAATCGGCTGTTTATACTGCTGAAATTGTGTATTGCATAAAATTGTTTATTTATTTTAATATATTCTTGTGTATCATCATTCTATCATTTTATAGAGACGTGCTTAAATTGAATTACATTGTCATTAAAATCGTTTACGATGTTTCAGTAAACTATGTAAACTATGGCTGAAAAATAAAAACAAAATTTGATTAGCACTATTTTTCTAAAAGAAACCGCAACCGTAGTGCAATTACCAGAGAATCAGATATATCTAATGTAATGCCAATAGGAGATTCACCTCTTAAAGGATGGTGATACTAGTTATATCACCTGCCTCTTTATCACATTGAATTGTTTGGTTTGGTTTGGTTTGGTTTTACAGCATATCAACCTCAGTAGGTCATTTAATGCCGATAAAGTTTTGAAATAAATCAATTTTTAATGGATAATACAATTTTTTTATAAATAAATTTGTCTATTTAACCCATAGATGGGACCCTAACAGGGACTACCACTCCGGGTCAGA
>CM042144.1:25504242-25526742 GCA_023376005.1 Doryteuthis pealeii
TAATTTGTGTTAAGCAATATCAATATATAACATTAAAGAAGTTGTGGGCTACCTTGAACAAATCCTGGAAGCAGTGTTAAATACACCTTAACATCGGGTAAATAAACGGCGAGACAGGGACAGAGTAGAGATGATGACGAGGGATTCTTACTTGCTAACTCTTTTGCTAACTCACTCCTCGGCCGCCATCTTCTCAGGGCTGATCCTGTGGATTGCTTTCTTCTTTCTTGTTCGGGCTGGTCATCTGTTGTTTTAATAAATTAACAAGACTTTGTTGTTTTTCATTTAACTTTTATTGAACAAACTCAGCCTTAAAAGCGACATCTCGGTGAAACAGACTTTCACATCCGCTCACTCTGAATTACTGGTCGCAACTAACCTAAAACTTAAAATTGTCACACACTTCTAATCGCGCATTTTCGGAGGGGTCAAATGAAATGTCACCACAAGCTCAATAATGGTTAGGATAATTTTCACTCAACCTCTGTTATTCTGAATCTAACGAACTCTGATTCAAAGTCTATCTAATTACAGTACTTACATAATTCATAAGCTACCTATGAAATATGTAATAGTAGTATCCCACAAGAAAACTGCTGTACGGTCACTTGCTTTCTATTACACACCATCTAGATGGGGGGGGGAAGACATGAGAAGCAAGGACGAACTCATGATTAAGGATACTTACACATGGGCACACCAACGTAGGCCGATCAGCAAAAAAACTACATCAGTCAGCTCTGTGAGAAAAATGGATATTGTACAGAAGACTAGCTAGAGGTGATGACCAATAGGACAGTTGGTGATAGATAGAGAGAGGGGAGAGTTATGGGAATCCCTGCTGTCAGCGTGACATGATGATGAATGATGATGATGATGATGATGATGAAAGCACAATGACGTTACAACACAACAATTAGTCTTGTCTTATTTCTTTAAAAGAAACAAAAGATAAAATGTCCATTAACTTCAAAGGAGGTTTTAAAGTATTATTGTATTAAGGGACTACTGAAAACAAAAAAAGAAAAAAAAACGAAACGACACTAAACAAGAGTAAGTGCGACTGAAAACTTATTTATAAGACTTATAGTACAAGTGGGACAATACATTGCGTGAGTGTAGGTATTATAAGTAGGACATATATTCCCTTAGGGGAAAAGAAAAGTATTAACCTCGTTCACTATTCATAGATTATTTAAGAAAGCTATAAACAAATCGCACATTATTTAAGAAAGCAATAAACAAGTTGCAGTGCGGGAATAGGTTCAATGCATAATATTGAATTAACGGACTGATATCGCACCTGGCTACCACACGATTTGAAGCAGCGTTTTTAAGGCTACCATTTTGAATGGGGGCCAATTTTTACATGCACTGTTCTTTCTTCTTTCTTTTTTAACTAGATCGCATATCACAGTCGCAGTCAAAATAGAATATTATAATAAAAATTTTGCTTTTTGAAGGAGTATACCCCCTTTTCACTAGCCCTAGTATAAATTAACCCAATCTGACCTACTGTGGAGCACCACATCTACCTTTAGCTCCTCACTTTACCGCACATATGCTGAGTTGGCGAGGGTCGGTATCGAACCCAGAACATTGTGGTTCCTGGTCGGACACTCTACCGACTGGGCTATTCTTTAAATATTTCCAAATAACTGAGTTACTGAAGAAAAAAACTGTAGAACATTGAAAAGATAGTTTAATTATTTTATATATCTTTCCAAAGATAAAAGAAATTAAGTTTATTGAAAATAATTCTGACATAAACTTTTACGTAGACCGGTATCGAACCCGGAACTTGCGCTTCCTAAGCCAATGTTCTACCGACTGAGTTAAACAACTATTGTGACTAGCCATGCTTACCTTTCGTAGTGAGTAAATGAGCTGATTTACTATTTGTACACTGCTATTTTATAACATCGTGGTGATTTCTTAGCCTGCTTCTGAGTGCTTCGGCCTCTGTAGTGACTAGGTAATAAAATTAACAGCGTTGATCTCAGGGGGCTATCCCCTAGGCAATACCTGCCCCCTTGATTTAAAGGGGAAGGGCTGGGATTATTGCCCAGCGCCTGAGGCACCCACCTTGAGGGGAATGCCGACGGGATCGATGCAATTTTTTCCACCTACCACCCATGAGCTTCGGCTTGTGTGGGTCCACATACAAATATCCTTCGGCCTCTGGGGTGGCTAAGTAGAATTAACAGCGTTGATCCCAAGGGGCTATCCCCACCCATGCAATACCTGCCTTCTTGATTTAAATGGACAGGGCTCGGTTTATTGCCCAGTGCTTGAGGCGCCTCCCTTGAGGGGAGAATGCCGACGGGATCGATGTTTTTTTTTTGCCTACCACCCACGAGCTTCGGCTTGTGGGTGGGTCCACTTAAAAATTCCTTGTGTCACGCCCTCATAAGTGGGATGAGGGGCAAATACCTTGAGACTGTGAAGATTACGGAACCATTACGCAAACCGTCTACCTCGATGTTTTAGCACTCTGTTTCGAGTTACTCAAACTGTTGCGCAAACTGTATTTGGATGTACTAGTATACTGAATATTCTGTTATCCCGTATACAACACATAAACTTTCACGGGCTAGGTTTCAAAAACAATTTTTAATTATTTGATTATAAGCAAAGTATACAATTCAGATCTGCTTTGTTCTTTTCGTTTTTATCGTCTGAATGAAAAAAGTTCAAAACTGTTATACGATTATGTCAAAACGAAGCGGTCAATTTTTCTAAGTAGGGGGAGGTGGGTGTACTGAATGTAATGAAATAATGTACCAATGGCTATAGACTTTACTATGGGCGGAACTAATAGGGGGTGGCAAATTTGTTAAAAAGATATTGCATGTAATAATTCAGGAATTAAACTAGTACTATTGTACTGCAATTTATGTTTTCTCTCATGAAATTCGTAAGGATGGGGGGGGGAGGTGATTGGCCATGAACCAAGAACGACAAAAGTACACGCTACTTCACTGCCTTAAAGTAAACTACATGAAACATTTATTAAGTTTTAATACCGTACGTGTCATTTTATTAGAAAAGTACAGAATGCTAGTACATTTTGAGGGAAGGTTTTCAACTATATATATATATATATATATATATATATTATATATATATATATATACACTAGACAAAACTTGACCTATTAGGTTACCCATTGAGCTCTGTGTAGATAACTGAGATTAGGGAAAAGTGAGTTTGCAAAGAAAATTAATCTTTTTTAAATTAATACGGATGGCCAATAAAAAAAAAACATTAAAATCCTTTCGTAAGATTTCTAAGAAAAGGGATTGACCTAATTTAGATTTATCAAGAGCCAATGTTGGCCGGGATAGCTGTTTTATAAAACTTTACGTACATATGCGTTTTAAATTCTCCCTATATATATATCTCTACTATCACGGAGAAACTAACATATGTAATGAGGAGGTAGTCAAGATATACATAGAGAGGGGGTAAAGTGACAGACAGAATGTGAAATAAGAGATAGTTTATATTGTCTGCATTATTCAGACTATTGTTCTCATCTTCATTGTTATCTGTACAATGTTTCGGTCGATATGCCCTTCTGTTTTTTCAGGTATTTCTTGTCAGACTCGGGAACCTTCTTTTCGGACTCGGGAACCCTCTTGTCGTAGTGGGGAACCTTCTTGTCGTAATCGGGAGCTATCATGGAACTTTGAACCTAACCCTTTATTCAGTCCAAGGAGTATCCTGTTCTCATTCCGCTAACCAAAGCTGGGGTAGGAGTTGTGTTAATTATTTATCTATGTCACTGCCGCCGGTCAGGATTGAACCTGGAATCCAGAGATAACTGTCACTTAGAACTGTCTTAACCTAACTACCTTATCAACTAGGCCATGTGTCAAATTGGAGGGCATATCGGCCGAAAAGTTGTACAGATAATAATGAAGATGAGACAATAGTCCGAATAACGCAGATAATACTAGTCATCATCTCAAACATTCAGAGAAATAGAGATGGTTCATTTTTTTTTACTTAATTGCAAATTACGACTAATTAGAACCAATCGAAATGTTTTTTTCAAACCCAATCCTAAAACTGAGGAAAAATTTAGTATAACTTTCGTTTCATTAAACTAATCATTAAAATGACTTTTGGAGACAGATAATAATTCATATATATATATATATATATATAATATATATATATATATATATATTATATATATTTAATATATATTATTATTATTATTATCATATCAATATATTTAATATATATATATATATATATATTGTATTAATATATTTAATATATATCATTATTATTATTATTATTATTATTATTATTATTATTATTATTATTATATTAATATCCTTAATATATGTATTATTATTATTATTATATTAATATACTTAATATATATATATATATATATATATATTATTATTATTATTATTATTATTATTATTATTATTATATCAATATTTATATATTATTAAATTAAAAGAAAATGAGCCTTGAATAAAGAAATATACAAATAATCGAACGAGTCACATTGTGACTTCGCCGGAAAAAAAATGAAAAAGAAAACAGAGTGAGTCGCAAAACAACAAATATTGAAGGATTTCCCGATATGTACGTAGAGCCAGTTTAAGGAACTGAATTAGTAACAGATGTTTACTACACAGTTACCTCTAAATAGGATATTCAAGAAAGCTCTGTCAGAAAGAAATTTGGACAAATTGATCCATAAATAGAAAACAACACAGTAGAACATTTTCATAGAGGATGACGATTGGGTAACCATTAATAGTTGTGTCGACATCCGTTCAATATATCAGATGTAATAGTTCTTTAGAATTGGGATATATTGCAATGGCAAGCTTTTCTTCCATACACATAAAGTAAAATTTATCATGTGTTTTGTAATTACAAACCTGTTTATCAATGAACCACTTCAGGATAGATTAGATTGGTTGATTGGTATTTAATGCCATATCAACCCTATAATGCCAAATCGCGTTATATATATATATATATTAGTCATCCAGAGAACGATATATATATATAGTCATCCAGAGACACCGTGTTTCGACGTTTACACCTCATCAGTGTGGCTAGACATAAGAGCTATTTCTAGTTGCGAAACCCAACTGAATTTTTATCAGTCCGACTCCTTACCGTCTCGACTGTCGGTAGCTTTCAGTAAGAGGCAAACATTTAACTGATAAATACTTACATCAGTAGATGTATGTTACAATCACCAGAGAATTCACGTCCGTAAACAATAGACGAGTAATGCCTTACGCTATATATATATATATATATATATATATATATATATATATATATATATATATATGTAAAATGGAATTGGAATTGAATCCGACGATATGAGGAAGAATGAATAAAGAAAAGAAAGTACAGAATGGATTATAAAAGATGAATTTAATCAATATCACTTACACATGTGTTTCGGTCAGTTCATCTATGTGTACACGATTTAGACTATTATTATTATTAAATAAACAAATGAAATGAAATAATAATAATAGAAAAATGTAAAAATATTCCGTACACAGAGAAAATTCATCCTTCATCAGAGTGAAATTTTATTTTGAAATGAAAAATTCGTTGGAGAAAAACGGAGAATTTTAAAAAATGTTCGAAGAAAATATTTTTAAATTCACTTTCAGAGCCGTTAGTAAATCTCGAGAATTTGAATATTTTTTATTTTTCTAGGAATTATGGTGGATATAGTTATGATATGTATTGTAAAAATAAAATGTTATTATTATTTTTTAATTTGTTGATAAGTTTTGGAACTGAGAAAAAGAAAAGATATATATATATAATATATATATATATATATATATATATATATATATATATATATATATAGGTGGGGAGGGGTGCTTTGTTTAACTTCGTGTGTATTACTAAATCGGTAGAAAGAATTTTTATGTTAGACTTTTCATTAACATTATGTGTATTAATATATTGGTAGGAACTTCACTAACTTGATATGTTTTCCTTCTCCTAGACTGGTTGCCTAACCAAGTTTAAAGAGCACGGTCTGCCCTACTACTTTCCCATAGCTGGATGGAGAGTAGTTGGATTCATATTTCCAAAGGGTATTAGCGCCATGTGAACTGTAGCTTCGTCCCGGAATTGAACTCGAGTCAACGAGTCCATTTCCTACGACTCTAACCATTACACCACACGCCTCCAACTACATAAATGGAACAACCTTCTTTCCTTTGTTTACAGATGCGAGATCTCGTTTCTATGTTTCGATAGAGCGATCTATTTGAATTTCAAATCTCATGGAATTAAATATTCCCTTTTATCTCGGAAAAGTTCTATTTTATTCTCATACAATTGATGAAATCTCAATGTTTTTCACATTTCCCAACGGGTCAACGTTCCAACTCCGTCATGTTTATTTTCATACTCTTTCTGAGTCAATTTCAAGAATTCATCTTTATGAATAACAATTTAATCTTACTTTTGTTTTTGTGAGAATTCCATTTCCTTGCATTATGAATTGATCTCACTTGTTAGAGGCGCGTGGTATAATGTTTCGAGTCGTAGGAAATGGACTCGTTGATCCGAGTTCAAATCATGGACAAAGATACAGTTCACATAGCTCTAATACCCTTGAAAAAGGTATGAATCAAACTATTCTCCTTCCAGGTATGGCTAAATAGTAGGGCAGAATGGGTTCTTTAGATTTGGTTAGGCAAACCGTCTAGGAGAAGGAAAACTCTGCATTCAAACCTCTTAGACTCTGCTTGGGGTGGTCACTACTAGAATAGGCCCAGTCTTAATTAGTGACCTATTTCACTAATTTGTAAATAATAATAATTCACTGTCTGTGCTACTTCTATTTGTCGGTTGGGCTTTGCTTGTACAGATTTTGTGATAAATCGTCTTTTTCAGCAGTGGACAACAACATGAAACAGGATCTTAGTGAGGTTTTAAATTTATGTAGAGTTCATTATCTATAATCTTAGGGGGTATTTGCTGTGTAATGGTTATCGTAATAGAAAATAAACTCGGCGGGTCGTGTTCAAATTCTGGATGAGCACTTTTGCATTTTCTAAAGCGCTAATAGGTGACAGACATTGATTACGAAAGGTATGAATCCAACTATTCTCCCTCCAGTTATGGGTAAATAGAAGGGCAGGCTAGGCTCTTTAACATTGGTTAGGCAACCAGTCTAGGAGAAGGAAAACTCCAAAGTATTAGCGCCATGTGAAATGCAAATAGACTCGACTCGTATCGTCGTATCCATTTCTTACGACGGTAATCATTACACCAACAGGACCGCCATTTAATATATATATATATATATATATATATATATATATGCTGTAGATAGAAGGAAAGTAGTCAAGAAATGAACAACTCAAAACAAGTCACAGGGTGAAACAGTTTCGCACGTGTTCACAGACGTGACGAAACTGTTTCACCCTGTGACTTGTTTTGAGTTGTTCATTTCTTGACCACTTTCCTTCTATCTACAGCATATCGTCGGATCCTAAACCCATCCACCCTTCCTTCATATATATATATATATATATATATATATATATATATATATATATATATATACTTGCAAAATTACACGGCCCATGACTGAACTAAATGGGTTTTAGGAACACCTAAGAGTGAGAAAGAGAATCAGCGGGGAAGTGGAAAATAAATTCGAAAATTCCTCATTAAAATTTCTTTTTTTTAACCTCCACTAAAAAAGTACCCAGTACGACTTGACTATATTTTTAATTAAAAAAAACAATAGGATGCTAAGCTAAAATTTCATTATCCTTTCCATTAGAATATTTGAAAAATATGAATAAAATCAATAAATAATAACTTGTATTACTTCTGTCTCATAACAGCTAACATTTAGTGTGAAATCTATACACAAATATAACAATTATCGTACTTTTTCATAATGTAACACTTGTCAATAAATTTTATACATAAATTTGCCCAACAGTTCTATATTGTATACACATTGGCATAAACAAATATTTCAAGCGCCCTGTCGGAAGTGGCGTAAGAATATACCGACTTCACCTCTGCAAAGGGATAAGACTCCTTCAATGGGGCCACCTGTTGGCTGTGGGTGGCAGTCTATGTCATGCAACACTCCACTTTGGCTAGACAGGCGATCAATCGGCTGGTCACATCAAGCCCTAGCACTTATATGATTGGCCAACTCTATTGACCTTATGGAAAGCCCCAACCCTTTTTATCATAAAAGTTCTTGAAGGCGGTGGCTGAAGGTCTTAATGTCCTGGAAATGACGTAAAACTCTATCTGATGGTGAGGTTCCAGTTCTGGAGGTTTGGGGAATGTGAAGCACCCATTCATCACCATTGCTTCCTGGTGTACACTGACCCGCAGTGGTAGTAATTTTAGGGTCCCATCTATGAGTTACATAGAAGAATGTATTCATAAAAAATGTTTATCCATTATGAATTAATTTATTTCAAAACTTTGTCGGCAATAAATGGCCCACTGAGGTTGATATGCCGTAAAACAAACCAAACCAAGACAAATATTTCAAGACGTTCAGAAAAAAAAAATTTAGCCATAAATATAATATTTCAAGATGTTCACAACGGTCTTAATGTCCTGGGAATGACGTTAAACTCTATTTGATGGTGAGGTTCCAGTTCTGGAGGTTTGGGGAGCACCCCTTGATCACCATTGCTCCCAGGTCTACTCTGACCCGGAGTGGTAGTACCTTTTACGGTCCCATCTATGGGTAAAATAGAAAAATCTATTTATAAAATAAATTGAATATCCATTAAGAATGCATTCATTTCAAAACTTTGTCGACATTAAATGACCCATTGGGGTTGATATGCCGTAAAATAAACCAAATATTTCAAGACGTTCAGAATAAAAAATATATTTAGCCATAAATATAATATTTCAAGATGTTCACAATATGTTGGAGTGCCTTTCTACTTATTGTTATACTTATCTTAACTTATATGCTGATCGGATTTTCAATCATCTATCTGTGCTGATTCTTTACCTTTAGGTTTGCTTCTTCTTTGAATTTATTGGGTGTTTCTCGGATTGGTTTTGGGTATTTCTTGGGACTTCTTAATTGTTTGTTCATTTCTGTGTCCATTCTTTTATACTTACCAATGAAAACCAAGACTCAGTTTATTTTTGACGTTTTTATTTTCCCAACCCGAGTTGCCAACAGATAACTAACACGAATGAAGAGAGTCATTTTTATGATGCTTTGCCAAAGCGTTTGTGACTACTCTCGTTTTCTAGTCTGTTCTGACGATCGAACCGACCAATCAGAGAACTCCTAAAAATGGTCAGTTTGCCCTCGCCAACTCAGCACAGGGATCTCTGCGGTAAACTGAGGAGTTGATGATAGGTGTGGCGCTACGCCTCGGATGACAAAACAATCTCCTTGGTCTAGCTTTAGTGAAAATGGGATAGACTCCCTCGCTGTATTGCTGATACCCACTATAGGCCACCCCGACGACTTTACTTACTTATGGTTTGTCTATTATTTTACTGGTTATTTTCCATGACTAAATTATTACCAGTTAATTTCTGAATTCTACACTTACCGCACATAATTAATAGGCTACCTATTAATCATGTAACAAATATCCATAACACTGAAGCGTATGCAAAGAGTACAAACAGAAAATGAGTAGAGTAATGAAATTTAGTTTAATTATTTTCGCATTGAGTCTTTTTTTATATAAATATATCATGACCGGTGTAGCTCAGTCAGTAGCACATTCACCTAGGAAACGCAAGGTTCCAGGTTCGATACCTGTCCCCACCAACTCAGCTTGGATATTCTGATCTGTGCAAAGCATCTGGAGCGGACGGTAGGTGTGGCGCTCCACTTCATCAAAAATATCCTCCGTGGTTTAGCGTAAGCAAAAAGGGGAATGACTCCCTCGCTGTTCCGCTGATACCAAGAATCGGCCACTGCGCAGATTCTACTATATGATACAGTAGATTTATGCTATATATCATCATTTCTAATGACATTGGTGCACTATTCCTCTGAATGTTTGAGATGAGGCTAAATGATTAGTAATATCTGCGTTGTACAGATAACAATGAAGATGAGGTCAATAGTCCGAATAACGCAGATAATACTAATCGGTGCACTAGTAATTATATGAAAAAGAAATAAAAGCGTTGCTTTCTTTTTCCTGTTTCTCTAGCTTTTATATTCCATTTGTCGGTAATAACAGTACTTTACTTATACGTTTCAATCTTTTCATGTGTGTGAATGGCAAACAAAATAAATCTCTAAGTATACTGAACAAATTCATATTATTAAAATCAATATATATGAATATCGAGTGTTCGCTTAGGTCATTTCTTTAAATACTTCGACGGCTTTGAAATGATCTAAAAGATTTAACGGTACAAAATCGGAATATTCAGCTACAATTTTTTAACGTGCATATTTATTTGATGTGATGTTCGTCATAGGAAGTAAATATTTAATTCGATTCTACTACACAGCGATATGAAGTTTTTCAAAAATCAGTCTGGGATTTCATTTGAAATATACAGATATTTTGATGACATAATCACCAACTTTAACGCAATTAGAAGATTATGTTGCGCCATTATTTAATTGTCTTAAGTGAAATATGATAACCAACATCTAATTCTCATCTTATTTTTCCGTATTTTAAAGTTTCGAGTAAAATATGATAATTAATATCGTGTTTTTACCTTAAACATACTGATATTATCGAAGAAACTATTACGACCATTATAGCCACGAAATACCAACTGTACGTGATTCCATTAGAAGATTATGTAGCGTCTGTATTCTAAATTTTGGAGGCGCATGGTGTAATGATTACTGTCAAGGAAACAAAACAGCAAAACGAGTTCAAATCCTGTACGGGGCTGTTTGCATTTCACAGAGCGCTAATACCCTTGGGAAAGGTATGAATCCAACTGTTCTTGGTCCAGCTATGGGTAAATAGTAGGGAATACTGGGCTCTTTAATCTTGGTATGGAAGCTAGTCTAGAAGAAAGAAAACTGTCACATCTTACTCGTTGTAAATATGTATATTATAAATTGTTAATTGATAATAAACACTTTGTTTTGTTTTTAGCTTCTATGGGGCACGTTGTACTTCTTTCTAGCTTACTATTATATGGGAGACAAACCCTGACAAAACCAGATGTATGATAATGTGTGAGTCCGATGTATACACGAAATACACCCGGCCAGTCAGTGCGACCCTGCCTGCTAATCTCGTTCTGGACACCCCTTGCCAGTTTGCAATTCTCGGTGGTGGAGAGAGGGGGCACAAACAACTGGCAAACCCTTGTGACTCCTAAACAAACTTTGCCTGATTTCGACTGCGAAATATGTACACCAAATTAAAGAATACCCATACTGGAAGGAAATCACCGAGAATAAAATGGTCCAAAGTTACAGAGATCTGAACCCTGTATCGTGGAATATTCAGACAATGCTTGACAGACCCAACTCAAGTAAACCTAGATTTTACATTAAATCAAAGGTCCAAGTACTGTTGACGACAATGTCATCAGCATGAAAAAAAAACACGGTTAGGGCTGTTTTTATAACGAGCAAAATTTATTAGAAGTAGTTTTAATGGCTGCAGTAGTAGTGACGTCACTATTAGCAGCATTTGTTGTTGAGGCGGTGGTTTTATTCATAATCATTGGTATTTTACATTCTATAGTCCTTTGTGGAACATAGGAAATTGTGGCTACCGCTTCAAAGGGAGAGATACGTCACATGTTTACAAGCTCGATATAGAAAAAACTAACTTGAAATAGCGAGAAAAAAATGTATTTTTTTCCACAATTTCCCTGGGTTGCTTGAATTGCTTTGAATAAATGTCGAACAAAGAAGTCAAAATGTAAAACGAAAAGGCGAAAAGGATTATTAATATTGGCATCGAATTTCGATTGATAGATTAATCACGCGTCATCAAAACAAAAAAAAACAAAAAAATCAATCATATTCGGAAAAACCTTACTCTTATATATACGCGGATATCAAATAGTTTTACAACTGCTGCGCCTTTCCTGACAACGTTACAAGCTAGGCGTTTCTTATATTTGTAAATTATCTGCTTATATTATTACTACTATTTTTGATAATAATAATAATAATAATAATAATAATAATAATAATAATAATAATAATAATAATAATAATCTGTTCTTGAAACGAAACGCACAAAATTCTCTGGGACTTTGAAATAAAAACGGATCACCTTATCCCAGCAAGAAGACCAGACCTAGTGTTGATAAACAAAAAAGAAAGAACTTGTCAACTGTTGGATTTTGCAGTGCCAGCAGATCAAAGGTGAAGCTAAAGGAAAATGAAAAAATGGACAAATATCTGGACTTTGCCAGAGAACTGAAAAAGTTATGGAATATGAAAGTGAAAGTTATACCAATTGTAGTTGGTGCACTTGGAACAGTCCCAAAAGGATTAGAAAAGGGCTTGGAAAGTTTGGATATCAGAGGAAGGATTGAAATCATTCAGAACACTGCACTGTTGCAATCTGACAGAATACTCAGAAGAGTCCTGGAGACCTGAGGAGACTTGCTGTCACTCAGACTCCAGTGAAAGACCATCAGCTAACACTGATGTGAAAACTCAAAAGGAGTAAATAATAATAATAATAATAATAATAATAATAATAATAAACGACAAAGACTAGAAAACAAAAATGGGAAGAAAAACAATTATATGGACGCTTCAAACGACAAATAGATGAGGTTGCACATGAAAAAACTTGGACATGGTTAAGAAAGGGAAACCTCAAAAGAGAAACGGAATCACTTATAATTGCTGCACAAAATAATGCCATAAGGACAAACTACATAAAAGCGAAAATTGATAAGACCCAACAAAATTGTAAATGTAGACTTTGCGGTAATAGAGATGAGACTGTTAACCATATACTCTGCGAATGTAGCAAACTAGCACAACGAGAATACAAAACTAGACACGACTGGGTTGGGAAGGTGATCCACTGGGAATTATGCAAGAAATTAAATTTTGACCACACAACAAAATGGTATATGCATAAACCAGAATCTGTTTTTGAGAACGAAACGCACAAAATTCTCTGGGACTTTGCAATTAAAACGGATCACCTTATCCCAGCAAGAAGGCTAGACCTAGTGTTGATTAACAAAAAAGAAAGAACTTGTCAACTGGTTGATTTTGCAGTGTCAGCAGATCACAGGGTGAAGTTAAAGGAAAATGAAAAAAATGGCAAATATCTGGACCTTGCCAGAGAACTGAAAAAGTTATGGAATATGAAAGTGAAATAGAAAGTAAAATTGACAGAGTACTGTCACTCAGGCTCCAGTGAAAGATCAGTTAACACTGATGTGAAAACTCAAAAGGAGTAAATAATAATAAAGCTGTGAAATATAAGACTGAAAGTGATACCAATTGTTGTTGGTGCGCTAGAAACAGTCCCGAAAAGCTTGGGAAAAAAGACTGGAAGAATTGAAAATCAGAGAAATTGCATTGATGCAATCGGATAGAATACTCAGGAGTCCTGAAGACCTGAGGAGACTTGTAATCACTCAGCCTCCAGTAAACCACCGGGTAGGGCAGGTGTGAAAAATTAATAATAATAATAATAATAATAATAATAATAATAATCCGCTGGGAATTATGAAAAAACTAAATTTTGACCATAAAACAAAACAATATACGCATAAACCAGAATTTTTCTTGAAAATGATACACATAAAATACTCTAAGACTTTGAAATAAAGACGGACCACTTTATCTCACGCAGAAGACCAGACCTAGTATTTATTAACAAGAAAACGAGAACTTGACAACTGATAGATTTTGCAGTTCCAGCATATAACAGGGAGTAGATGAATGAAGACGAATAACTAGCATGAACATTGGTTTGTAACTGTAAATGCAAATATTTAGTATCAAGTATATATATCAAAGATGAATCATTTTTAAACATATATATTTCACCTATAGATATGACTCTTACAGGTACCGCCATCCCAAATCAGAATGGACCAGCGAATAATGGTAGTGAAGGTATTCAAGACACTCCTAAGATCTCAAGAACTGGAGCCCCACCATCAGAAGCAGTTTAACATCGTACCCAAGACATTCTTTTAGGGGGGTTCTGATCCTTCTCCAGGAGATAGAGTATCAGGATCTTTGCCGACAGGGTAGGTTTATCATAGAATGATTTGTTGATTTTAACGAATTATTTTTTACCTATGATATAATTGTCTCAATGTTTTTAAATCATGATCATTTTTCTTAGGACCACTCAGCAACGTCAGTATCACTGACACACCATATATCTTGAAAATAAAATAACGTTCCATTCATTGTTCATTTCTATCTTGGTAAGTACAGCTTGAAACTCGGCATTTCTATGACACACCTTGTATTCTAAAAAAATTAACGTTCCATTCATTGTTCTTTTCTATTTGGGACATTCAGCTTCAATCTCGATACTTTTATGACACACCTTGTATAACGCTCTCCTATATCTCTATGTCGGCCTTTACATTCATACAGATGTGTGCATTTAACAGTTAAAAACCCTTCCTATTCTGTAGGTGACTATGGCCGAGCGGTTAAGCAGTTCGACTGATGATGAATCGACCAGGTTTCTATCCCGGCTGTAGATAGCTTACAAACGTCTAGCCATACTGAAGAAACGTGATACGCCGAAACACGGTGACTGTGGATGACTATATATATATATATATATATATATATGTGTGTGTGTGTGTGTGTGTGTGTGTGTGTGTGTGTTTGTGTGTGTGTGTGTGTGTTGTAAAGAAACAGCTACAGAAGTAATGAGGTTATAAGTATACAATGACCACAGTTCCCTAACTTTTAGGTATAAAGTAACCCTTATAAGTTTAACTGCCATCAAGCAATCAGTCAAACAACTTACAACTATGTTCGGAGTAATTTGTATTAGATAAGAATATTTGGTATCATATAAGAGAGTGCAAAGAAAAATGTAAAGAAACTACTACAGTAGAATTGAAAATATAATTGTACAATAAACAAGATGCCCTAACCTCCAGGCATAGAATAACCCTTGATGAGCTGAGATGCCGTTAAAACCAATCAATCAAGCTTAATTATTTCCATTTTTACCAGAATACAGTAAATTCATCCGGAATAAGACGTATATAAATAAGTGATCATCGCTATATAGCTAGCTCGAAACAGAAATGGCTAGATAGTATGTTATTTCTATGAAATTTTGAAATGAGACTTGATAATTAGTATTATTTGGATTATTCGGTATATTGTCCTCATCTTTATTGTTATCTGTAAAACGTTTCGGTCTATGTGCCCTCCGGCCCTCTTCAGGTATTTCTTGTCGGACTCGGGAGCCTTCGCGATCTCGGTAACCTTCTTGTCATTATCGGGAACCTTCTTGTCGTAATCGGGAACTATCTTGTCGTAATCGGTAGCCATCACGGAACTTTAAACCCAACCCTTTATTCAATCCACGGAGTTATCCTGTTTTTATTCCGCTAACCATAGCTGGTTGTAAGCAGTGTTAATCATTATTCTATGTTACTGTCTCCCTTGACCAGGATTGAACAAGCAGCATAGGGATAAGTTTCACTAAGAATTGTCTTAAAACCAATGCCTTTATCCACTATGCTATGTGTCCAATTTGACAAATAAAGATAGTATACATTCAGGAAAAGGATATCTAATCACAAACAATAGCGCAGATAAAGTTCATTAATTATTCGCCATGTTCTACGTCCCTTCAATATAAATCTTGACGCTTTTCACCACAAATCTTCACATTCTCCGACAAATAACTACGTTGACGTCAATTTCAGTAATTAAAGTCTCACGTTACGTTCATTGCATTTTAAGTGCACAAAGAAAAAATATCATAAAAAAAAGAAATGTTACTCTGAAACCAAAATTAACTTTAATCAATTATAAGATTTAAACTTAAAATAAGAAGAAAGGAAAAAACATACATAACCAAGATTAAATTCAAATATCTGAATCAAAAACAAAAAATGTTTATTTTACAATTTAAGTTGAAATTAAAGAAATACAATTAATATTTTAGGATAATCGGAAAGATTTCGAAGCATAATTAAATCGGAGAAATTTAATTAAAATATATGGATTTTGGTAACGCACCTATCTATATGTTTTGATTCATTCTTAAACTCAATAAATGGTTGAATGATTGGCTACGAGTTTAATAATAATCGTATACCGATGCTGAAATATTTGACAAAAAATGTAAAGAAGAAAGAGAGAATCTTATTATTGTAGATGATGCTGTCTCAGCTATAAAAATGTAGAGTGAAACGCGTACAAATCGAGAATAATATTGCAAACTATAAGAGAACTGAAAAATGTGGGGTAAGTAGTGAAAATCCAAACAAACAAAAGCTAAAGATTGGAAGAATAACAATTTATAGTGAATTAGAAATATAAAGACATAAAGATATACTGAAAACAATTTAAACATAAAAAGAAAAAAAAACAAAGAAAAAAGAAATAATAATAAAGTCTCACCAATACTGAATAACAAACAAAGTCCAGACAAAAATAGGCAGGGCGTTAGAAGAAATAATATTAACGTATCTCTGAGAGGAAATAGACGAAATAGGAAATGAAAAAAAGTTTTTCTAGATAATGGATGTCTGTTCCAACAATGCATAGATTAAAATTCAAATAAAAATAAGAATCAGGGAAATATCTTGACATTGCGAGGGAAGTGAAGAAAAAAAACCTTGTAGAACACGATGGCGAGTTTCTCTCATAATAATTGATAGACGAAACACTCGAGAAGAATAGACTGAATGAATTGAAAATTCGTGACAGTATAAAAAGAAACAACCACAAAACAATATTACTTACCATGACTGATGGAGAATTAACGGAGCTTGTGTTACAATTTATAGACAGTCATAAAACATGAACGTATCTCCAGCTAGAATATTCAAATTAAGGTCTGTTTGATTTAAAATCAAAGGGTCTCCATGGAAAATTGCCGATGAAATATGACCTTTGAGCCCTTAAAAGGCACACGATTGGACGCGTGAAAATAAGTTAGTTTAGTTTGCAGATGCGACCCAGCTTTCTAAAGAGAGAGACGCGATTGTCGGCTCAGCCGGGATCCATCTCTCCCCGCGGCGGAATCAATATGGGCTAAGAAAATAAAACTTGATCAAGTAACATAAAGTTGTTGTGTTTGTTAATTAAATATTGAAAGCAATGACTAGCCCAGCCTAGCAAGAATAATGAACAAAGAAGAAAATCAACCCCGTAACAGAAGCTCCTAGACCAAGACAGACAAGATGGTGGCCAGAAAAGTTAGACGAAGAAGTAGAGGCAGTAACCAGAACTCTAATGAAGTAAGAAATGTCATCAGCATCATCTTCTCTCTCTCTCTCTCTCTCTCTCTCTCTCTCTCTCTCTCTCTCTCTCTCTCTCTCTCTCTATCATATACGAGATGGCCTCCCCGTTTTTGTACACGATTTTGAGTATATAACACTTGCTGCCACTTGATTTCGAGTGAAAGAAGAACACTTTACTACGAGTTGAAAATTTCAGGGAATATTAATAACCAATCCTGGAAAAAGGAGACAGAAAATAATCTAAGGTTTTGAAATTTAATAAAAAAAAAATTCCTTAATAACAGTCAGAAGAAAATTCTTAGTTTAGATACGACAGGTTTTACCCAACCCATTCACCATGGGTAGTATATGTCACAAGTCGAAAGCATGGGGAATACAGCAAGGATCGAACTCGCTATTCAATAGTGGGTATTAACCCAAACCGTTTACCATGAGTAAGGTATGGCACAAGGTCGCAAATATGAGGTATGCTGGATTGATCGAACCCTCTATTTAGTAGCAAGCGTTTTCCTGACCTGTCACCAGACCGGATTGATACAAGGACCTTTTAATATGGATAGCCACACACAAACCGAAGTTCATGCAATGGACAGTTCAGAAAGTACGTGATCATTTGGGAATTCCCCATTTGGTGTGTCTCAGGCACCAGGCAATACGCCCGACCCTCGCTCTTCAGGAGTAATGGATCTGCAAGACAACCTTGCTAACTGTTACACCATGATGAGACGCCACATCTTTTTTCTGTTTAAATCACCTGGTATTTCCAAGCGGTCACCCATACAAGTACTGACCAGGTTCTACTTTACTGAACTTCGGACATCGGTTGATAACCTGTGTTTTTAGCGTAATGTGGTCATTCTATACTTTTGTTATATACACCGTAACACTGGGTATATAAATGGCGAGAGAATGATACACATAATGAGATGATGAGGGGATTATAGATTTGTTTTTACTTTTTTGCTTACCTGTTCTTTCTTTGGGCTGATTCTCTTGGGCTTGTTTTTCTCCGGGTTGATTTCTACGGGCTGATTCAACTTCTTATTCGGGCGGGTTATCTCTTGTTTTAATAAATTAAGAAAAAAGTCGTTTTTCTATTTAGCTTTTATTTAAAAAAAAAAACAGTCCCAAAACCACGCGGATTGAGAAGCGACATCTCGAAAGAACGTCTCTGGGCTGTTTCCCCGGGCTGATTCTACTTTTATGCGGGCTGGTCATCTCTTGTTTTAATGAATTAACAAGACTTTGTTATTTTTATATTTAGCTTTTAAACAACCCCAGCCCCCAAACAGCACAGATTGAGAGGTGACATCTCGATAGAACGTCTTCTCTCGATGAGAAACAGATCGCAACTAACTAAACATTGTCACGCGCTACTGCTGGCGCGTTTTTGTCTTTTTGGGTTTTTTGTTTTATTTTTTTTTTTTTTTTTTTTTTTTAATTTTTAATTTTATGTTTTGGTTTGGGTCAAGTGGATGTCAGCACATGTCAGTAATACTAACGGTAAAGATTAAGGCAATTTTCTACTCAACCCTGTTAATTTGAATCTTCAACTATTCACTTCAAATTATTTAGCTATAATACTTACATAATTCATAGGCTATCTATAAATTATGTAACACTTAGAGGTTAGAGAATCCAATTAATTGAACGTTTATATCTACATTTGCTTGTATAGTTGTTTTTTAAGATTTTTTTTTTGGGGGGGGCGATCCTATCGAATACAAATAACTTTTAAACAGATGTATATGAGTCAGAGATGGGATATTAACAGTTGCATTAACTGTTAATATCCGTGTCAGATTTAACCTGTGGGTAAATGGCAATGAATGGGTACTCCACCCACCCCCGATCTCCGGTTCTGGAGTCCCATCATCAGGTGCACTTTAGAATCATACCCAAGATGCTCCTTTTGTGATTCTTATCCTATTGCAAAAATACAGCCAGCGTATTCTAAACCCCACCGACAGGGCTTTATGTAACAAGAAAATAGAGGTGCGGCTATTGCGGTAGAAAATGGACCAGGTGAACCGAGTTCAAATACTGGACGAGACTGTTTGCATTTTACATATCGCTAATACCCTTGGGAAAGGTATGCATGCAACTATTCTCTCTCTAGCATATAGATATATGAGCTATTTAATCTTGGTTAAGTAACCATTCTATGAAAGGGAAAACTGGATTCAAACCTGTTGAAATCCGCTTAAGAAATAGGATTTGCATCAATTCTCTGGAGGGGTTGGTGCATTATATATATATATATATATATATATATAATATATATATATATATGTGTGTGTGTGTGTGTGTGTGTGTGTGTGTGTGTGTGTGTGTGTGTTGTTTGTGTGTGTGTAAAACTAATGAGTCTGAGAATATCTACGTAGGTTTCTCCTAACGGAATATCAGGATAATATACTTTTTTTTTTACTCTGGGTGTTTTTTTTATACTGTCGGAGTTTAGGAATATATATATATATATATATATATATATATATATATATATATATATATATGGAGAGAAAGAGGAGAGAGAGGGGGAGGGAGAGAGAAGGGGGAATTGAAGGATCTAAAAGTTAAAGCAAACTACTGAAACAATAAATATGATTCGTTTTTAGAGTCAACATTATCTTTGGCAAACCAATCTAATTATTTCAAGAATTCTTTTTTCGTGGGTGGGTGAGGAAAGGAAATCTTTAGAATCGTCTGAATGAACAAAGAAAAAAATCTTTAAACTAATAGTCAAAATAAACGTGTACATTTCTTCCGAAAATGAAAGGTGACGTGCTGGAAATGAACGAAAATTATTGTTGTCATTCGTTTTCTTTCGGTCCTTCATGTCACCAATAATTTTCCATTTTTCTGGTAATTCACCCGCATGATACCGTCAATTTGTTTGTTTTGTCTTTTTCATTGCTTTTTGTTTTATTTTTATTTATTTATTTTTTTTTTTTGCTTCCCGCCAACCTAAACCGTTTTCAAGATATTCTTTAATCTCCATTCAAATATTGATAGTTTAGGGTACATTTGGAATTCTATTCACAAAAATCAATTGGATTCATTTGACTAAACGACCGTTTCTGACATACAAGAAATAAACCAATCGACATCGTCATTCTCATTAGAATTTCGTTCAATTGTCGTTGTTAATATTGCATTCTTGATTTTAAATCTTCACCAAAGTCATAATCGGTTAATATGAAGGCACGGTGTGTAATGGTCACCATCATAAAAAAAATGGACTTGCTGATCCGAGTTCAAATCATGGACAAATCTGTTTGCACTTAATATTGTGCTAATAAAAATGATAAAAAGTCATTTTTTAAAAAGTAAAGTCGTCGGGGTGGCCTAATGTCAGTATCAGCCAGACGGTGAGGGAGTCTATACCCTTTTCACTACCGCTAGACCAAGGAGATTATTTTAGCAGCTGAGGTGGCACGCCACGCCTACCATCAACTCCTCACTTTACCGCACAGATCCATGTGCTACTCATCCGCTGACTTGGCGAGGGCCGGTATCAAACCAAGAATCTTGTGATTCCTAGCCAAACACTATACCGACTGAGCTAAACCGGCCCTAATACCCTTGATAAATATATACATCCAAGTATTATTTTGTCAGTTATGGGTAAATAGTAGGACAGGCTGAGCTCTTTAATTCTTATATATATATATATATATATATATATATATATATATATATATTAATCCAGAAGATTGGACTTGCTGGCAGAAAGTTTAAGCAGTAATTGATTTGAGGACAGTTGCAAACGATCTTGAATTCTTTCTATACACGTCTCTCATTGGTCAATTTTCTAATGACAACTTTGCGTAAATAGTCTTCCAACAGATGAGTACAACACTTATTAAGATGGCCTTTGTAGACCTGTTTTGGACTATGAATAAAATGATTTCAAACTACATTTGCTGTTAAAAAATTAAAATTGAGGTGCTTACGTGTTTTAGTGATTTTGGAAATACAGTATTGTCCCATATGCAATTAGAAGTTCTTCCCAAGTTACAATTTTCGTTGTTAATATTTCAACTTTAGTTTTTAATATCTTCCAATATATCATAATCCTTTAATGATTATAGATGTTTTGCTTTGTTTTGTTTTATTTTGTTTTGTATTTCTTGCTTTATTTTGTTTATTATCAATGTTTAATTACTTCCGTAGTTAATTTTTCTAATTTCAATTTTAACAGAAATATGGGGGAGAAATAATAATTCTATCGAAAAGGAAAGAGCACAAGGCGAATATAAACATATATTCGGGTTATTTTTAATGGCGCGAATAAGAGAAATATATTCAAAGTGTTCGAAAGAGAATGTGTTTGTAAGAGTTCGTAAAGTTCATATAGACATGGAAACATAGAAAGTCGCCAAATACATTCCCTCGGCGGGTGGATAAATGTTTATGCAAGTGACAAGAGTTACTTGTTAGGAGAATATAGTCTGCGCTGGCGTTGTTCGTTTCGGACTGCTGCCTCGTCCGTAGAATGTGTCTGGTGCCTGTTGAGCTAGTCTGTTGCTGTTGAGTTCCCCGTTTACCCTCACGGCTGGTTGACTGTTCTCAGTGCCTCTCGATACTGTTCTTACCTCAGTGCCTGCCGATACTGTTCTGGGTTTTAGGGCTCTCTTTCTGCCCCCTAGCGTCTGGACTTCCAGGAACTGATTAAGGGGTAGATAACCCAAATTTCCGATAATTTCAAATGTGAAGCAACTCTTCACAACGATCCCAAGAATATGCCGATGACATTCTCCGCAGCGGTGTAAGACCCACCCAACCAGGCGCGTGGAGTAATGGTTAGCGTCGTAGGAAATGGACTCGTCGATACGAGTTCAAATCCTGGACAGGGCTGTTTACATCTCACATAAAGCCACTACCCATGGGTAAGTTATGTATCCAACTACTCTCCCTCCAGCTATGGGGAAATAATAGGGCAGACTGGTCCCCTTAACCTTGGTTAGGCAACCAGTCTACGAGAAAGAAAACTCCGAATTCAAAGCTGTTAAACTCCGCCTAATAAATTGACCTTGTGTCACATCCTGCTCGTGCGGAGAGGTTGGTATATATATATATATA
>CM042144.1:25531742-25566742 GCA_023376005.1 Doryteuthis pealeii
TTGGAAGTGCGCCATTAGATGCAGTTTAACGTCATATCCAGGACATTATTACCGCCAGAGACTGCTTTCTAGCACATCTTATTATAATGGAGATAGCGTGTTTATCTGTCTGAAACCGAAACTATATTACTAATCGAGTCACAATTAACATAGTTATTTTCATCACATTCTTCATGATTTTATTTATATTTAAACCTCAATTATTAATAAAATTGCTTCACCTTTTTATTAGTGTTGTCCATATCTACATACTTATATATGCAAAAAATAGTGATTTGCAGTGTGAACGGGAAGGCTAATTTGCACATTGATATTAAAAATGTGAAATTATTAAATATGTGCTTAGTATTATTGATTTCTAACTGTTTGGTTTTATTTTAATGAATATAAGCAAAAATCTCTCCAATGAATCTTAAATGAAATCCATTAACAAGAAAAGATAACTGTAATTTTATTCTTTACTTCCTCTTTTAACTAAATAGTTAAATCAGAAAAAAATATCAATGAAAGACGAGAGTGATGGAAGAGTAAATTTCAGTTGTTCTATTTTTCGATTATATCCCCCTCTGTTTCAAATCTTTTTATCTGTGTTCTTATTTAGTTTCATTAGCCTTTCTAATTTAATGCGATATTTAATTACATTAAAACTTAAATACTTGCACCCGGAGGGTGCATATATTTGCTAGTATATGATAAAATACGGTTGTGAGTCTGCCATAAGAATAATAGGGTCGGCAGGATGTTAGGCTTGATGTTACCATCCGATTGATCGGTGAGAACCTTTCCGGTCGCACGTCTAGCCTAAGTGCCAAAGAGGAGTGTTCATGTCATGGACTGCTAATCCACCCTAACCCTAACCCTGGCCAACAGGTGACCCCATTGAGGGTGGGGGTCTTACCCCTCTGCAGAGCTGCAATCGGTGTATTCTAAAGTCCAAGCCTACTCGGCTTTTCTCCTCTCAGCTAACCGGACATATCTGGTGTTTCTTCTATGTTGGGCTGGTTTTCTCTGTTCTGGTCTGCTCCCCTTGGACTTTTTGTAACTTCTTCACCTCTGTGTTATTGATTTATTAACGGGCTTTTCAGACGTCTTTTATTCAGCCCAAGTTAACCATAAATGCTAAAAAGAAATAGCCATCTTGGAGACGCGTCTGCCTCAATCAAAACATAAGCTAGAACTCTCTAAATTCCAAGTACACCTCCCGTTTCCACGAACCGAACTGACCAACCAGAGGTCAGCCTTAAAGTCAGTGAAAGATCAAAGGCCTGAAAATTCAGAATTACCGTAATTTTTAAATTTCTACTCTATCGTATTGTAACAAATGCATTTAAATCAATGTTTATATCATTGTACAAATTTTAAAATGTTCAACATACAAAGTAATGTGATCATTATGCAGATCACTTCCAAATCGATTACAAACCAGGAAATAGTAATAATGCTTGACGTACTCTATACGAATGTAATCCCAAAGCTAAGGTCTCAAAAATATATAGAAATTACAAAAAATTTTATTGTTTATTTAATTTAAATATGTCTATTTTTCTACATAATCGCCATTTCGGTTGAGGCATTTTTGTTGATGCTGTGGCAGTTTTTGTATGCCCATGTCACACCAGATCACAACATTTATCAAATCCACGGGGTTATCCTGTTCTCATTCTGTTAACCATAGCTGGGTACAAGTGTTAAGCTGTGTTAATTATTATTTTATGTTACTGTCGCCCTTGACCAGAATTGAACCTGCAGCCTAGAGATAACTGTCACTTAAAACAATATTAACTCAATGCCTATATCCACTACGCTATATGTCAAATTGAATAACGGGTTGGGTTCAAATTTCCGTGATGTCTCCCGTGAGGTTTACGAGTTTTATAAGAAGGTTTGCGAGTTCGAGAAGGCTCTTGAGTCCGACAAGAAAGACATGAGGGAACATCGACCGAAACACCGTACAGATAACAATATAGATGAAGACAATAGTCACAATAATCCAAATAATTTTTTAACAATGAATTAGCTTTAACATATTTCAGAATTCAGATGGGAAACAATAAACTAAGCAATAGCTGAGGGGAGGGGAGCTGAAAAATACCTTTTCCAAGTTAACGTAATCGCGCCACTGGAGTTCGAACGCGCTCACCACAATGTCGCAATCCAGCAAGTAAGCCATTAAGCTGCGGGGGCGACTCCTTCTTTAAGATTTTTCCAAAGGATTCGACTATGATTTGTAAGACCGACACTTTACTGTTCCATCTCACCCGATCCCTTTGTCAAAATCTATCATTTTTCTTTTGATTTATTTTAATTCTGTGATGATAACGGTGAAATTCATCAACTTTCTCCTAATATTAGATCTCTTCTTTTGGTCGGAATTTGCTATGGTTTTATCTCAAAATCCCAAAGAACTTTGTATTCTTTGATTTTTTTAGGAAATATTCCGGCCTGTAAATATACAATTTTTCTGATTATAAGTAACTTCATAATATTTTTGTAATATTATTAAGTCCCTGTATTTTTCCTGAAAGTGTTTTTAAAAAGCATTTGTTCAACCATGCGTTATCCATTCACTCTCTGTCTGTTCTTATGATAAAGCCATTCTTTTCTTAATTTTGTTATTTCTTGATATAGGAATGGTTGTGTCGGTAAAACGATCAAAGTTTACAATTTCATTGAAGGAATGCAGAGTTACATCTCCCTCAGGATATTCCGGAAAATAAAAGACAATCCATCATCGGGTGTCCTTTATCTTCAGTCATTTGTCTTTGGTCATCTTATACAGGTTGCAGTCTCTCATAATCTGCGTAGCTTAGGTCAACAAAAAGGCACCCTTTGTATTGCGCTATTTGTTCTGACATTGCTTCGATTTAGTCGATATATCTTTCGTATTTATTCATATTCTTTTGAAATATATAATCTTGTTGGCGCATGCATCCTATTTAGTGCAATGGGTTCACATTTCTTTAACTCTTGATAAACTGCTACAACACGCAGATCTTCTTGCACGGACCAAGGTCATTACCAGCTTAAGAGAGCGTGTTATTCTTAACTTCACTCCACTATCATGGGATCATCCCTTCTTATTACGTGACGTCGTAACGGGTCTGTTTTTCTTATATAATGAATAGGCATAGCCTCTCATTTCTGTAAGAATGTGTAGTTTAATTAACGCTAACACTGAAAAAAACCAATTGGTTCTTAGAGTTTGATTGGCAGCAGCCTTGAACCCGAAGATTCTCAATGGTTTAGAGAGTTATATGATCAGATGACACTGGAAAAATAGAATATAGTTACTTAGAGTTGAGCTAACGCTCATCGAGGCGAGACGTGTGATTGCGTTTCTGTATTGGACCACCACCACCCGCACGCGTCGTTAAGATTGTATCGGGAAATAAAAACAAAAGTGAACAAGACAAAATACCTCTGTGTTGTCTCCATGATACAAAGTAACAAAGGTAGAATGCAGATAAATAGACAAATCTGATAGAAGTTGTCCAATATACATATGAAGCAGAATCTATGTATGTATTCAATATAATAGGGAGTTTTGTTCAATTTTCTGTAAGGAGTAAACGAAGCGACTACATCTTGGCTACTCTTTCTCTGTATCTCTGTGGATCACATCCTCACTTCTTCACATAATCACCTTTTCTATCTATAGCTAAGTTCCACCTTCGAATGAGAGTATGTATCCCTGTCCCGTTAAATTCTGTTGACTGTTCTTTGAGCCACTTCTTGACTGCAGATTTCAAATCATCTTTCATGGGGCCGAAGAGATGATATCTGAAGGCTAAAAGCTGGTGCGTATAGAGGAAGCGGTAAAGTTGTTCACCCGAATGAGGCGATTCCCTTCCTTAACCTGATGCTTTGTGTGTGTCATCGAGCATTGTCATGCAGAAGGAGAACATTGTCGATTGGCAAATTGGGTCTTACTCGTCCAGTTCTTGCTATGAGCCTCGTTAGGGTATCAATGTAGGTCATAGTTTTATATTTTTTTAAAACCTTCACATAAACTAAAGAATATGGCATTGCCTTTTGATTTACCCTCGTACCTTTTAGCAGACTAAGAATATGAAATTAATTCTGGCCTGTCTTGTGTGGCCTGCTTTTTGTAACCTTTCCTATGGCGGTGATATTTCTTGTCTAAATCTTTTATTCAGATAATAAATTAATACTACAACAAAAGAAAACAGAAGTGCTACTGACAAGAGCTTCATCAGATGATAATCCTGAGGTCAGATCCTTGCTGGATGCTCCATGTGATCTTTTGTCATATCCTATCCGAGGCGAGCGGTTTGGTTTTGTTTTGTTTTACGGCATATCACCTCGGTGAGCCATTTAATGCCGATAAAGTTTTTAAATAAATCAATTCTTAATGGATAATGCAATTTTGTTTATAATCTCATGTTTTTCTATTTAACCCATAGATGGAACCCTAACAGGTACTACCATTCCGGGTCAGAATATAGGGAGCAATGGTGATGAAGGGGTGCTCCACATTCCCCAAACCTCCAAAACTGGAACCTCACCATCAGATAGAGTTTAACGTCATTCCCAGGACATGAAGACCCCAGTCCCCGCCTTCTAGTACCCATATAAAAAGGGCCGGGCTTGCCATAAGAGCAATGGGTTGGGAAAATCATATAGGTGTTAGGGCTTAACGTGACCAGCCGATTGATTGGAGGGGGCCTCTCCGACCGCCCGTCTAGCCCAAGATAAAGCCAAAGTGGAGTATTGCAAGTCATGGACTGCTCAGCCACTTGGGTTCTATCCTTAAGCATCACGGGTCGTCACCCACTGCCCCATTGGGGGAGTCTTACCCCTCTGCAGGGGTGCAGTCGGTGCATTCTAACGCCTCACCGACAGGGCGGCCGAGATGAACGGGTTGAGCATGAAAAGAGCGACCCATCATGATGTAATGGTTATTAAGATAGTCAAGATCCATTTCTAAGAAATAGTGAGTTTGATCCTCACTGGATGTCCCATGCATGGGATCTTTTCTTACATCTTACATGTGGCGAATGGATAGAACAAATACCTGGGTGTCCATGTAATGGTTATAAAGTTAGTCTCGCAGATCTATTACTAAGGAATAGCGATTTCGATCCTTGCTTGATACCCCATACTTGCGATCTTGGGTCACATCCTATCCCTGGTGAACGGATTGGGCATGGAAAATGAGTCCCATCGTTTGTATAATGGTTAGCAAGCTAATCTCACAGATCCATTACAGATCCAATACTGTGTTTGATCCTCGCTAGATGCACCATGCTTGCGGCCTTGTGTCACATCCTACCGGTAACAAACGAGTTGGATATTGTGGTGATCTAATTTTGAGCTCAGAAAAGTTTTTTTCGAGTTTGAGTTTTGTTTATAACAAAATATAACGGCATATTAACATAGGTGGGTCATTTAATGCCAGAAAGGGCTATATAGAATATTTTACATGTGGATTTCAGTCTTTAGAGTAGTGGTTTTATGATAGTATTCTGTTATGTTTGGTTAGATCTTGTTGAAAAGGTTGCTTTTGTTTTTTTGAAAATTTAGATGCCTTCTGGGTTTGTAATTTTCAAGAGGTTTTTTTTTTGGTCTCAGGAAAGAATCCTATATTTTAAAAGCTGATTCTCAAGGCAAGCTGTTTATTCCTCATTAGAAAATGTGTAATCAAAAAGAAGAAAGGAAGCTCTTCCTTGTCTTATTTCACTTTCTTTGGCCTTGTGCCGGGTTAATCTAAGTTGTGGGAATAGAAAGTCGGGCTTGTTTGTTTTACTGTAACTAAAGAAGTAATGCAATCTGACTCTCATGGGCGTTCGTTGAAATCACGAAGAGACATCTTAACGTTCTGTGTCGTTGATTGATCTTGTTTCTCGTTGGTGCGTCAGGATTTATTACATGTTGATCAGAGAAGAGTTAGATAAAGCATTGATATAAATGAGGAACTTGCCAAGAGAGAACTAAGTGTTTTGGGAATTCCTTCAGACGATGATTAACTAACATCAGAATTTACTTACCGTTCTGAAACTTATGATTTATTCTAAATGATGTGACGTTTGATGCACATGAGGGAAATAGTTCTTATTAACTCTGAGGTGACTTTCAAAATTTTCAACATATTTCTACTTAAATAACTTTAGCTCACATCCTGTTGTATTTTTGAAGAAAGAAAATTACCGATTTAAAATGTAAATAGATAAATCAGATGATAACTTTACAAGGACGAAACAAAATATGAGGGAGGGAAAAAAAAATTCTGAAATTCTGTAATTTTTTATTTGAATCATTCGGACTATTGTCCTCATCTTTATTGTTATTTGTACAATGTTTCGGCCAATGTGCCCTCCGGCCCTCTTCAGGTACTTCTTGTCGGATTCGGGAACCTTCTCAAATATCGGGAATCTCTTTTCGAAATCGGGAAACTTTTTGTCGTAATCGGGAGCCATCATGGAACTTTGAACCCAACCCGTTATTCAATCCACGAGGGTATTCTATTCACATTCCGTTAACCATAACTGGGTAGAAGTGTTAAGCTGTATTAATTATTATTCTATGTTACTTTCGCCCTTGACCAAGATTGAACCTGCAGCCTAGAGATAATTATCACTTAGAACTGTATTAACTCAACTCCTATATCCACTGGGCTATGTGTCCAATTGGATATATAGAGTTAAGTCGTAAAATAACTTTACAAAGACAAAAGAAAATACGAGGTTGAGTATCCATACTTTTTCCATAACATGTTTTATTGTTATATAGCCGTTACGTCGGGTATATAATCGAGAGAGAGAGAAAGATAGAGAGAGAGAGAGGATGAGGAGAGGATGAGGATGGTGGGGGGAATACAGATTTGTTTTTACTTGTTTTCTTTTGTCTAATTTGTCGGCCGCCATCTTCTCTGCTAGGCCCTGCTGTTGGGCTTCCTCTGGGGGTTGATTTCTTCTTTCTTGTTCGGGCTGGGTGTTTTGCTTTTCTTATTTGTTAATTAATAAAGCAAGACTTATTTGTTTTTCTATTTAATTTTATTAAAACAAACCCAGACCGAAAAGCGCGCAGATTGTTGAAGCGACATCACAAAAGAACGTCTACTCACGACGAGTAACAGGTCGTAACTAACTAAAAGCGGTACGCTGGAGCGTTTTTCGTTAGGATCGTCGCTTTCAAAATGCCAGCCTCTCCCACAGTAGAAAACCCTTTGGGGCTTGGGGGTTGTAATAAAGAATAGACGTCTAAAAACAACAAAGGCTTGCTTTGTTATTAACAAAGAAATTAACTCAGACTACTCAGCTCAGAAGAAGGAAGAAACAGCCCAAAGGAAGATGGCCTCCAACGAAGTAAAAACGCGTAAAAAAAAACAGAAAAGTAACAATCCATCTCATCACTTTCTACTCACTCTCAATTATATACACGATATGAAGTGGGTATATAACATTTTCTCTAGCACTAGACAAAGGAGATTGTTTTGCGTCCGAGGAGGAGCGCTACATCTATCATCAGTTCTCCACTTTACCGTACAAATCCTAGTTAGGCTACTCTATGCGCTGATTTGGTGAGATGCTGGTATCTAAGAGGATGCTCTGTCGACTGACCTAAACCGAACCAATAGAAAAGTAAGGAAGTATTAGAAATTTTTTTGAGTACGAAAAATCTAACAAATTAATCGATGAAGCTAGAAGACAGAATTTCCCACAGCCTGAAAGATAATCGTTCGAAAGTAATTGGCCGCTCCCAAATATTGTGTGAACCGGACAAATTAAATGCAGTGAAAGATTTCGTTCTAATTCGTGAATTAACTGAAAGCAATCTATATTTGTTATTCTTTTAATTGACAATATTATTTTATAAACTTTGTACGAAATGTTATATAAATCTCTTGATAATTGGTGTGCAGTATAGTTCCTTTCGTTTTTATCACAAATCTGTCTTTAACTTGAGTATATGTGAGTTCGCCTTATTCAATCACGAATTTAACATGATTACAAATATGAACACGTCGTTCCTTAATATTTCCAGTAAACTCACTCCCATCAGTAGACGTTAAGACGATATTACGCAATCCTATCCAAAAGTTTCTCTCTGTTTCTATTCCTCTCTGTCTCTGTTTCTGTCTGTCTCTCTTTGTCTCCTTGTCTCTCTTTCTCTCTCTCTCTCTCTCTCCCTCTCTCTCTCTCTCTCTCTCTCTCTCTCTCTATATATATATATATATATATATATATATATATATATATATATATATATTATAATAAAGATTTTGACAAAATCTGAGGAAATATATTGGAAAAGTTAATAACGAACACAAAATAAACAAAAATCAATTCAATTAATATTTCTTTTCTGTTGATTACATAAACTTCATTATCATACACACACACGTATATATATATATATATATATATATATATATATATATATATATATATATATATATAATTTTGAATAGTATCATACAGAAATTCTGACATAAATGTGAATTGTTTTTATAACTGTAAAAAGTGGCTCTTCTTTCTGGTCGAGGCTAAGGATTTTTTAAACGACCCTCATGTTAAACATATTGATGTTTATGAAGGACAACACCTGAAGGAATAAGGGAAACGCTGAAAATAACCGGTTAGATGTAATAAAGAACAAATTTTAAAAAGTATTTAAAAATTTGAAAAAATCCCTCTCAGTAAGAATTTTTTGAAGGTATAAAACCACACAGAGACAATATCACTAACACCTAAATAACTAATTCCCCAGTCATGAACACCACCACCTAAGACGATGAGAGGAATTGAAACTCGATTTCTTTTCAGTAATTCCAAGAAAAATTATACATGAAACCTCATGAGTTATTTGTTTACCATTTTCAATAAAGTTAGCGGTCTGATGAAATTTATAGGTATACATAGATACCTGTGTGCAGTAATAGATATATAACCACAAAATGACCAATTCTAAAGCCTTTTTCTATGCCAAAAACATATATATATATATATGTGGGTGTGTATGTGTGTATGCGTGTGTGTGTGTGTGTGTGTGTGTGTGTGTGTGTGTATCAAGACGTGGAATTCTGAATACACCTTATGTGTGTCTATAGATTGGTAAGCCAGGTTGATTACAATTTCTTTTTCCCCTCCAATATATATATATATATATATATATATATATATATATGTATATATATATATGTGTGTGTGTGTGTGTGTGTGTGTGTGTGTGTGTGTGTGTGTATTATGAAGTGGGTACAAGAGATAACCTACTCGAGTTTCACCATAAGGATCTTCAGGGTTAAATCACTGAATTAATCGGTGTCTCGATTAATAGCAGTCGATTGTGTTTGGTCATCGCATTAAAATGTTCGTTGGCATATATATATATATATATATATATATATATATATATATATATATATATATATATATATATATATATATATATATATGACATTCGTACATGTTTAGTAATTTCCATTTCCTTCCCAGTCAAAGCTAATGAAATAAAGAATACTTTAACGTAAAAAGAATACAGGAAATTTTCTATCTCCACAAACTAAAGATTTTAGTCTTTACTTTGCAGTCAATAAGTAAGAACACTACTGCTTCAAGGTGAATAGCAATTTGTTGTTGTTCAAATCATATTCGGTCAATTATGACCACAAAAACGTTGGTACGTATTGACTAGTGAAGTAAACATATGCAGTTCGTGAGCAAGCCGAAACATTTATTCTCTACAGCGATATTCTCTTTTAAGAATGTAGTTTGAATTCTACTTCAGATGTATTTCCCACTGTGATCAATGGTTTACGTACCTAACCATTAATCCTGGAGCCTCGGGCTGGACACTTCCATAAATTTCACCCTTCTTACTCGTTATAATTGCTATGGCACTTTTTCTTTCTTTTTAATGTTATTTCTTATTCTATCTGCCTTTTTACTTTCGTCTTCTGCGCTTTTACCTTTATGTTTCCATTCAATTATATTGTATTCCTCGATCTCTCTCCACCCTGTTGCCTGGGGCTGTATACACTGACTGCACCTCTGCAGAGAAGTAAGACCCCCCCCACAATGGGACTAACCGTTGTTGGCGACCCATGATGCTTAAGGACGGAATCCTGGTGGATGAGCAATCCATGACATACAACACTCTACTATAGCCCTAACTTAGGCTAGACGGGCAGTCAGAGAGGCCCCCTTCGATCAATCGCCTGATCACGTCAACTCCTAGCAACTATAAGATTATCCCAAGCCTATTGCCCTTATGACAACCAGCAACCCTCTTTATCATAGATGTGCTAGAATGCGGTGCCTGAGAGTCTTAGTGTCTTGAGTATGACGTTAAATTGCATCTAGTAGTGAAGCTCCAATTATGGAGCTCTGGGGAATGTGGATTACACTTCATCAGCATTACTGCCACATCCTCTTTGATCTGGAGTGGTATTATCTGTAAAGATTTTAAGTGTCATCCTTGGCCAGTTGAAATAGGGCTTAAAGAAAGTCCTATGTTATGGAATCCTTTGGTGATCCTTTGCTAATCGTAGAAGTCCTATCCTGCGTATTGGTAAAGGTCCAGTGATTTAATCCTATGTCCGTCGTCAATGAACGTTGTAGTAATTCTGACAAGTAGGGTGGGTTAAGTATTGTATCAGCCTCAGAGTACTGCCAGTGATTGGCCCAGGAATAGATCTCACCTAGTCTATAAGTAAGAGCGAGGATCTAGCATACACCTTATATATTAACAATCTCAACAGTATCTGTTATCTATGGGTTAAATAAATTAAAAATGAATTGTAAAAGTGTTAAAAATGAGATTTAAAAAATTGAATACCTATCAATGAATAAAATAAGATTTTATCGGGATAAATCATCCAAACAGTTGACATGTCGTAAATCGAACCAACCAACCAACCAGCCAACCAACATTTCTGGGCTGCTATTTGTCGAACTCGAGAATACCACATCACGTATCCTTGTTTGTTTGTTTTTTTGTTTGTTTTTTGTTGTTGTTTTTTTGGGTTTTTTTCAGGAGAAAATTAACATCGTTAATAAAGTGAGTGGTATTTTCCTGTGACCACGTATCTTACTTTCTGGTATGAATTCAGCATCATCTTTTATGCCAGCTTTCTTCAAGACCCCGCACCGCCACACTTTCTGGGCTATATGTATTTTCCAACGTCTCTTCACGAACAGAATGCGACATATGATTAATTTCTTAACCGGAGTTTAACAGGTTTGAAATCAAAGTTTTCATTTTCGACTAGTGGCCTAACCAATATTAAAGAGCTTAGTCCTCACTACTATTTACCCATAGCTGGAGGGATTCGAATCGTTTAGAATTTGAATTCGTGTCATTGATTCCATTTCTTAGCACGATAATCCTTAAACCGCGCACCTTTAATCACTTTAGGAAGACTTAGTAAATGTATATCTATTGTTTGAATACTTGAATCCTGTCAGCAGACATTCGACTCTGAACGTCTTTATGTCTGATAAGCAAAATCCAATATGCAGCCATCTATTTCTACAATAAAAATGATATGACACCTCCCGACAAATGTGTTAACTGACTGGAGAGAAAGAATTTGGATGCATAACTTTGCCAAAGTGTATTATCGTAATTGGAAATGCAAACAGCCTCGTCCAGGATTTCAACTTGTCTCGCTGTGTCCATCTCCCCTCTTCAAAATAAACACTTCACTAAAATATCTTGCTCGCAAGGGTGAATTCTAGGTATATCTGAAGACACCGCCCCTATACTTTGATTAAAGGAGGTGAGTGATATCCTTGGGAAAGGTACTCTTCCTCCAGCTACGGATAAATAGTAGGAGAGACTGGGCTCTTAACCATGGCTAGTAACCAGCCTAGGAGAAGGAGAACTCTGAATTTAAACCTGTTAAAATTCACTTAATAAATAGACCTTATGTCACATCCTGCTCATGCGGAGGAGTTGATATATATATATATATATATATATATATATATATATATATATATATATATATATATATTAGAAAGGAAGGAAAAACTCAACACTGTAATTCCATAATAGATTTATTTCGACCAAAATTGGAGCCTTTATGAATCTAAGTTGATTTAATATAGCTCCACAAAAAATTTCGTCTCATCAGATGGTAGATCAAGATAATTTGAATTGCATAACTGAAAAATTTACTTCACAAAAAAATTTATGAAAATTTTTTTTTTTTTTACATTTAAGACTGTCAACATGGCGACAGGAAGTCAAACGAGAAAAGGGATACACTTATATATATATATATATATATATATATATATCTTATTATAATGGAGATTGTGTGTTTGTCTGTCTGTAACCGAAACTATATCACTACTCAAGTCACAATTCCCGTCAGTTATTTACATCACATTCTCCATGATTTTATTTTTATTTAAATCTCAATTATTAATAAAATTGTTTTACATTATTAATGCATTGACCATATCCACATACTAATAATATGCAATTATATTTATATATACAACAAAATAACAGTTTACAGTGTGAACGGAATGCTAATTTACATATTGATATTAAAAATGTGATTTTAATAAATATGTGTTTAGTACTATTGATTTCTAATTGTTTGGTTTTATTTTAATGAATATAAGCAAAAATCTCTTCAATGAATCTTAAATGAAATCCATTAACAAGAAGAAATAACTGTATTTTATTCTTTACTTCCTCTTTTAAGTAATTACTTAAATTAGAAAAAATAACAATGAAATACGAGAGTGATGGAAGTGTAAGTTTCAGCTGTTCTATTTTATGTTTGAAATCTTTTTATCTGCATTCTTATTTAGTTTCATTAGCCTTTCTAATTTAATACAAAATTTTATTACATTAAACCTTAAATACTTGCACCGGAGGGTGCATATATTTGCTAGTATATATAATGGAAAAGGTGACATACCTGTGAATATAGTCACAATGGTTAGATTGTGCAGAATTCAGGAAAGTAAGTCAGTGATATAACAAATACAAAGTGTTCAATACGTTAGTAGAGCAAATTTATTACAATATAGATACAAGTGATAACCTACTCGAGTTTCACCATAAGGATATTCAGGGTTAAATCCACTGAATTAATCGAGATACTGATTAATTGCAGTCGACGACACGTGTTTGTTCTTAGCGAAGTACACACACGTGTAATCAACTACAATTAATCAATATCTCGATTAATTCAGTGGATTTAACCCTGAAGATCCTTATGGTTAAAATCGAGAAGGTTATCACTTGTACCTATATTGTATATATATATATATATATATATATATATATATATATATATATATATAGTATGATTAAAATCGTATTCATTTTTAATATGGAAGATATCAAATCGTTTCCTTATCAGTTCAAAGCCTCAACCGAATTATGTGAACGGACTTTTATATTATTTCTTTCACTCACATCACTATTCAGCTTTGCTTCCATATCTACTTCTATTGACTTTATCATGCAAAGGAAAATAAGATCCTTTTTATCTCCCCATACGTTCCGACATGATTGATTTTTTTTCTCCCTTGGATTAAATTAAGTTCTTTTTTTATTTATTCTCTTCAAGTTTGGTCGGTTTCTTGCTTATATTTTGCTGAAGTCTGCATAGATGAAGATATCATCATCATCATCATCATCATCATCATCATCATCATCACCATCATCATCATCCACGCGATCCTACATTCACAGATTCCCTTGACACACACACACACACACACACACACAGAGAGAGAGAGAGAGAGAGAGACACCAAGGGAGTCAATCCTCTTTTCACTAGTGTTAGACCAAGGAGAATGTTAATGTGTCTGAGGCGGGGTGCCACGTCTACCATCAGCTCTTCACTTTACCGGACCGTTCCCTATGCTACTCATACACTAAGTTGGTGAGGGACGAAATCGAATTAACAACATTGTGGTTCCTAGTCGGACGCTCTACTGACTGAGCTAATAGCACGCTGTATCCTTGTGTTGTTCTTCGGTGTTCTTCGGGTGTTTCTTTAGATTCAAATTGGCGGAAACATACTGTAGTAATAACACGGCTACATCTAGGAAGAATTCTCGTTTATTTTATGATTAGATGAAGATATACATATTTACCAACTCTGAATGTCCCGCATAGACCTTCTCAGCCACGAACATGCCTGCAGTCAACGTGAAACACCCCTTACTAACTGGTTGGGAAAAGTTATACCTGGGAATTATGCAAGAAATTCAATTTTTACCCTGCTACAAAATGACAGGCATAAACCGGGATCCGTCCTAGAAAATGAGATAGCATAGAATTATCTCAGACTTTGAGATGCAGACGGATCCCTTAATCCCATATAGGAGACCAGGCATCATGTTAATTAACGAGAAGAAGAGGACTGATCATCTCGTGGATTTTTTCGTCTTAGTGGATCACACTGTAAAACTGAAAGACAACAAAAAATTAACAAATACTTGAACCTAGCCAGAGAACTGTCAAAATTGTGGAGCAGGATGTGGCAAGTGGTCATTTTTAAGCGGAGTTTGGAATTCAGATTTTCCTTCTCCTGGACTGGTTGCCTAAGCAAGGTTAATGAGCAGAGTCCTCCCTACTATTAACCGATAGCTAGTATCCAAAGGTACTAATGCTATGTGAAATGCAACCAGCCTCGTCCAGGAATTGAACCCGTCTCGTGGTGACCATTTCCTACGAATTCACCACGTGCCTCCACATTTTCTTAAGTTATGGTCTAAGTGATTAGGAAGAGACCCATTGTAGCGATTAATGAGCTGACTGTGACATCGTAATAAGCGAGTTCAAACTCCGTCACAAGATGACTTTCACATTTGGACTAATACTCTTGGGAAAGGTATGAGCACCTACATTCTACCCGGCTATGTGTTAAATACCACATACTACGATCTCTGACTCCCCGTTTAGTCGTGAAATGGTAATCTGAAATGGGAAAGTTACCAAATTATTTGGTTATTTGTTTAATGCAAGGATCAACAAACTTTCTTATGATGGGCCGGATAATTGAAAAAATGGACGCAACATTAGCAGGCCGTAGTTTGGTGACCCCTGGTCTAATGGCATATCAAATTGCGTTGTTTATTTAATGTCATACAGCATGTTAGGCGCTACACCACAGAGACAACTGCGGAACAATTTGTATCTTAAAACCGTGTTGTATCTCATAAACTGGCAAAGTAACGTTGGCATCTTTACATCAAAGCATTTTTCCATCTATAGAGACAAACTTTTTTATAATTATTAATATATTGGGGGTTTTTTTGTGTGCTTTTTGTTTTTTTTTTTTTGGCTTTTTTTTTGAAGTCTCATTATTCTTATTCTGTTTATTTTGATATTCTTTTCTTTTTTTCTTCTTATCAATTTAGATTGTGTAATACTTTTTTTAATAATTTCTGATTTACTATTCATGAAAGATTTTAACTCATTAACACAGAACTATTGATAAAACTTTAGATAATCGAGTGACAGTTGTACTTAGAGTATTTAAGTTTATGCACTTAATAGCAGTTAAAATAAATGGATATTTAAAGTTAATATCTTTATTCTGTTGTTTTGTGCTGCACATACACTTTAGTGTCTGTTGTTTTTGCCAAAAGATTTGAGCATGCCGATGTCTTTTTCCTTCTGTTTAGCATGATTTGTGTCGCCAAATTTAATGGAAAGACATAATATTACCATTCTTTTCTTCTTCTTCTTTCTTCTTCTTCTTCTTCTTCTTATTATTATTATTATTATTATTATATATTATTATTATTGGGTTATCACATCTGCCGTAGCCGGTGGTTCACTGGGGGCTGAGTGACAGTAAGTCTCCTCAGGTCTCCAGGATTTTTCTAAGTATTCTAGCCGATCCGAATAGTGCTGTTGTTTGGAGGGTGTCGATTCCTCCTCGATTTCCAATTCACCCACATTCTTTTCTAGAGCTTTGGGGACCATTCCAAGGGCACCAATTATAATTGGTACAACATTCACCTTCACGTTCCACTGTTTCCTCACTTCTCTAGCAAGTTCCAAGTATGTGTCTATCTTTTCGCTCTCTCACTTTCAATCGGTTGTCGACCGTGACGGCAAAATCCACAAGATGACAGATTCTTGTCGACCAATACTAGGTCCGATCTTCTGATCGGAATTAGGTGATCCGTCTGTACCCATTATTATTATTATTATTATTATTATTATTATTATTATCATTTCACTTAAGTTTTGCGTCCCAGTGTTAATATGTGGTCTTTCACTGGGGTTTGAGTGACAGCAAACCTCCTCGTGTCTCTAGGACTCTTCTGGGTATTCTAGACGATCTTAACAAAGCTGTTGTCTGGATGGTCTCAGTTTTCCAACTAATTTATAATTCCTCCAATAAATCCTGATTTCCAATTCATCTAGACACCTTTCCAAACTGTTGGGGACCATTCAAAGAGTACCAACTACAATTAGTATGGCCTTCCCCTTCATGCTCCACAATTTTGATAGTTCTCTGGCTAGGTCCAAGTATTTGTTAATTTTTTGTTGTCTTTCAGTGTGATCCACTATGACGAAAAAATCCACGAGATGATCAGTCCTCTTCTTCTCGTTAATTAACACGATGTCTGGTCTCCTATATGGGATTAAGGGATCCGTCTGCATTTTAAAGTCTGAGATAATTTTATGCTATCTCATTTCTAGGACGGATTCCGGTTTATGCCTATGCCATTTTGTATCAGGGTAAAAATTGAATATCTTGCATAATTCCCAGGGATCACTTTTCCCGACCAGTTAGTAAGGGGTGCTCCACGTTGACTGCAGGCATGTCCGTGGCTGAAAAGATATTCAGAGTGGATGCAGCTGAAGGTCTGCTCATGCTTTGATTGTATTGGGTTGTGGTTCTTCCGCATAATCCTTTTATCTTTGAAAGTGGTCCTGTAAGTCTTTTCAAATAAGGGGAAAGCATGGTTAATGATGTGGCGCCATGTGTCACGGTTCTCAGCAAAGGTGGACCAATAGTTCCTGTGATAGGCACCAGAGGATTTTTTCAAGCAGTACTTGTATCGGTGTACTCGTTTCGGTATGCTTGTAAATGAAATTATACATGCATGCACATACAGACACACACAGAGGGGGAAACACACAACTGCATGTAGAACCGATCAAGATCTCTTGGGTTTTCTTGTTGTGGCCACGGGACAGTAAGTAATCGCTTTTCTCGCTTAAATATCATAGCGGTTAAGATGCCCTTTGTATAATTTTGTGTTGTGTGCATTGGCATTAAGATAATATACTGGTAAAATATTCTACCGCGCATAAAAACATAACCTAAATGAATTTTCTTATATCTACAAAGAGTATTTAGTATTTGTTGTACCGGCCGTTCCTACAGTGGAGAACATGCACCGGTTCTCACTATAAATAGTGAGACACCGAGTGGAAAGGAGGACTGTTCCCGTTAACGACAAGCTAGTCGTACATGTACCATTAATTGTAAATACACTTGTCTTATTTTTCCCCATCTCGACTTGACTTCTTTTTACTGTTGGGACTAACATCACAACAGTATTATTTAGTTTTTTTATTGTTATCCTCATCATTACACACAACGTATAGGCGTGGCACGAAATAGTAGCTGTACGTCCACTTGCCCCACTATCATACAAACCAGTAGGTGGTGTCACAAGCAGCCTAGTAAAAGGTAGAAGCGCCTAGGTCAAATCCACTTACACCCACCATCCTTCTGAGGTAACACATCAGTTGTGTATCCTATCCTCAGGACATTGGACTTTGCCTCCAGCATTCCGTGTGCATGGCAGACGAGCACTTCCACCTTCTAGCTTTCACTAAGGTAGCACACACCAGTTGCGTTTCCTGTCCATACAACAATGGGCTTTGCCAGCTCTTCTCTCCAGGCATGCTGTGCATGGTACACGAGAATCTGCTTAAAACCTTTAAGTTATACTTTACTCTTTTTAACCAGCAGCCTAAAGACAACTTATCTGGAGCTCTGGGGAGTGTGGAATAGCTTTTTATCGCTATTACTCCTAGGTCCACTCTGATCCGAGGTGTAGTACCTGTTACGGTCCCACAAATATAAAAAATGAGTTTAAAAAATATGATGTAAAAGAAGATTACATATTACACGTACAAGTTGCGTTTCCTGTTCATAGGACAAGGAGTTATGCCACTGCTTCTGACATTATGTGAGCATGGCACATAAGAACTTGCTCAAACCCGTAAGTGTTATACTTTACACGTTTTAACCAGCAGCATCAAGACTTTACTTATCACCGAAGTTAAGCAGCGATTAGCCTGTTCAATAGTTAACTGAGTGACCACTTAAGCAACAGCTGGTTCTGTAAGACATCTGAATTCTTTATTAATTAAAAATTACTTGATTCGACATTTAATTACCTGAAAAGGATTCTTATGTCATAAAGCAATCCCCCAATCAACTTTACTTATCAAGTTTACCTAGAGGACAGTTCTTCTACACACACACACACACGCGCGCGCGCGCGCACACACACACACACACACACATATATATATATATATATATATATATATATATATACATACCACAGATGTCGCATTTGAAGACTGTCCCTGAAGTTGTTGATATTTTGGTGCTTTGTTGACCCTGCTTTCTTCTAGACCTCTTAGCTTTATGGTGTTGCGTAAGGGTGACGTATATATGCATATAACATATATATATTTACCAACCCTCCGCACAAGCAGGGTTACAACAAGTTTGATTAAAGTTTTCCTTCTCCTAGACCGGTTTGCCTAACCAAGGTTAAAGAGCCCAGTCTGCTCTACTATTTATCCATAGAGGGAGAGTAGGATTCATACCTTTCTCAAGGGTATTAGCGCTAAGGGAAATGCAATTACCAAGTCTAGGATTTGAACTCGGTGCGACGAGTCCATTTCCCATGACTTTAACCATTACACCACGCAGCATAAACATACAAGCTATACTTTGTGTCTTCTATCCTGTTTTGTATTCTACTTCTGTTTACGTTGTTCAGGCAATAAATGTCCTTGTTAGAATGTTGTTGGGAATCGTTCGAGTAAATGATACACAACCAACTATCATTTCTCCTAACGTTTCTTTTATTTTTTGTTCATATAACACTCTTTTCTTAACAACATTTATTGCATATGAATACTTGTGTCTGCTTTCTGCTTTTGTGTAAACTATTTAGTGGCTTTTTTTATGTCAACAAGAAGATATAAGGTGCATTTCTGTTGGTTTTCCAAATCTAAAAGACCATTGTCGTCAGAGCCATGTTCTGCAGAGTATTTCTTTTTTAGATATTCTATTCAGCTCTATTTTTCTGTTTATCTAAAATAATATCATTCTTTGTTTCTTGTGTTATTACGCATCTAAGCAGGCACACATTGGGCTTCTACCTGTCTACAGGCAAAATACTGCTGTAACAGGAGTTTGTAGTCGTAATTATTTTTTACGTTTAATCGCATGACTAATCTTCTTAGCAGTTTAAACTTTTTTTTATTCTCCTGTCCAATTTATTTATTTATTTATTTAATTGTTGGCTGCTCTGACAGCAAGTTATTGTTTTTCAAACTTCGTTCGTACTCGTGGGATTTTTATGAAACTAAAAGAGAACAGTACCCGTAAAAAATAACAGGATTATTTTCCTATATCGAGAACCACAAATTCAAGTCCAACCCCTCTTTATCATGGTAGGTTGGTGTAAACCTGGTAGTGTCAAATCCATGCCGTCGGGAACTGGTAAGGCCACCCATGGAAGACAAGTCTGGCACCCAAGGGTACTAGGGCCACCATCCGATCAAAGAGGAACTAGTAAAAATAAATAGTAAAGAGGCCCAAGAGGTGTCTACACCGGAAACCGGTTGCTACCTATGGGGGACTCCTTGGGTTTAGTGGATAATCTGATGCGAACAAAAGTGTCTGTGTGAGGGTTTGGGGATAACTTGTTTAGTTCTTATACACATGACACTCAATATTTCATTTGATGGAGTCGGCTCAACCCACCCCGGGTGAATATTGCCACAACCAACCAGAAATTTTTGTTCACACTGGATAAAATAAAAGTACTGTGGTACCTTGACTTATGTGTTTTATTCTTTCCACTCGTAAATCAATTTCCTCGTATATCAAATAAATTTTCCCTGAAAATATTGAAATACCACCCTGACGGTGGGGCGTTAGAATGCACCGACTGCACCTCTACAGAGAAACTCCCCCAATGGGGCCACCTGTTGGCCGTAGATGGCGATCCGTGATGCTTAAGGATAGAACCCAGGCGGATGAGCAGTTCATGACTTGCAATACTCCACTTTGCCATATCTTGGGCTAGACGAGCGGTCGGAGAGGCCCCCTCCGTTCAATCGGCTGTTCACGTCAAGCCCTACCACCCATATGATTTTCCCAACCCTATTGCCCTTATGGCAAGCCCCAACCCCTTTTTATCATATGGGTGCTAAAAGGCGGTGACTGAGAGTCTACATGTCCTGGGAATGACGTTAAACTCTGTCTAATGGTGAGATTCCAGTTTTGGAGGTTTGGGGAATTTGGAGCACCCCTTCATCACCATTGCTCCCTGGTCCATTCTGACCCGGAGTGTTAGTACCTGTTAGGGTCCCATCTATGGGTTAAATAGAAAAACATGAATTTATAAAAACATTGTATTATCCATTAAGAATTGATTTATTTCAAAACTTTATCGGCATTAAATGACCCACTGAGGTTGATATGCCGTAAAACAAAACTAAACCAAACCTATTGAAATAAACTGATATGCTATTAATCTGTTCCACCATCTCCAACAAAGACGTTTTGTTTTATTCTTTCTTGGGGTATTCATTTTTTAAATACAATATTTTAAACACAGATTTTCTATTTAATCCATAGACGAGACTCTAACAGATACGACCATTCTGGGTCAGAGTGGACCTGGGAGTAATAGCGATGAAGGAGTACACCACATTCCCCAAATCTCCAGATTTGAAAATTCACCATCAGATGCAGTTAACGTCATACATAGGACACTAAGACGCTCTGTCACCGCCTTCTAGAATCGTTTAATTTAAAAAATGTATTATTACTTAAAAATTCAAGGTACTATCATTAAAGCGTCCTGGACAAGTCTGTGAAGCAGCAACTCGCGAAAAATATCAACTGAACAGTCACTTACCCCATAACACAAAAAGACGAAGACACAGATGAAGAAGTAAGAATGAACTTATATACGAGATCCTCTTGTGGATACTTACATTGAACACACCATTGTGGGCCTACCAGCAAAAACTTACATCAATCAGCTATATGCAGATTCTGGATGCCGTGCAAAAGACCTGCCAGGAGTGCTGACTGATAGGGATGGATGACCAGAAAGAGTCATGGGAATCCGTGCTGTCAGCACGACGACGACGACGACGATGATGAGGATGATGATGAGGATGATGATGATGATCATCATCATCATACAGCCGAGCCTATTTTTTAACTAGTCAAAACCTCATAAACAATTTATTTATTTCATTCTATTTTTATTTTTATTTTAGCTCGAAAGAAACAATCCCAAATCAATGTCTAAAGAATTAGACAAATCTGCTTTTATCGATTATAAATGAAACTGGCTTGTTTATTTGTCAGTTTCTATGTTTTGTTTCCATTACGTCTACAATGCATTGACTAAAAAAGTTTATACGACTACAACCTTCCAAAAGTATGGTGATCGCAATATTTATTGCCTTTTTAGAGGATTATTGAATTAAAGCGATAGAAAATGTATTCGTTTAATTTATCTTATTTTTTAACCCCTAAAAATGTAAGAATAGAAAGACACTTTATAAAAAAGATTTATAATGACTTTTAATAGACTTGTTTTAGTTATTTTCAATATGTAATTAAAATAAAAGCAGTTGAAAGTCATTTCAAACGCTTCTGTTCATCCTTATTATTATTTATAGTTTGATTTTAACGGCATATCAACCCGTCTAGGTTAGTTTATGCCTATAGATTAGAGCAGTGCTTCTCAACCTTTTTCGGCTTATGGACCATTTTTTATTCAAAAAATTCCCATGGACCAATCCTACTTTTACTTTTAAGCTGTTCCATTTTCACACTAAAATACTTAATGAAAAGACAAAATAGTCTATTTCACCTTTAAAATTCATTTCAGTCCATTCAGCTAGTGACTACGTTGATCTTGGTGTTTCTGACACAAGATGTCATAATTGATTTTGATGGAGTTATTCAGTCTTAGTCTGATAGTTCCTCTGCTGTTGAGATCTAATTTATTTCTTTTCCTACATCCATAACAGCCGAAAATCCAGATTCCACCATCCATGTAGTAGGGAAAGAAATGATGCTTGCTTCTACATGTTGAAAAATATTTGGGTATGAGTCCTTTATTGATATGTAGGCAAGAATTCTTTTACAGAATTTCCACCACCTTCTCCTCAACAAAAGTAGACATTTCGTCCTGTCTTCTGGTAATAGTGTCATTTGAAAGTGGAATTGTACTCAGGGTAGATGCAGCATCCTTTCCAAGAACCTCATTTGCACAAGCTATCATAGCATACATGAACCTGAGGTGCTGCAATCTTGGCAATAATTTCAGAGACCAAATAACTTGGTTTGGTGTCTTTGCTTTTGCTGTATTCATCTTCTTTACAAAATCGGATAGTTTGATTGGCTGGCTTTTCTTTTTATTCCCAAAATATTCCCTATCTTTACCAACAGATGATGGATGCTTTGATTTCTGGTGATGCTCCAGCTTAATTTTCTTCATGGAATCATTTGTCAAGATGGCACCACATTCAAGACACATAGGTTTTGAGTCTACATATACAAAGCCAAACGTGATAAAATCTTCTCTATAATTCCTCTTAGCTTTTTTAGCAGATGGTTCATTCAGTTGACCTGAAAATTAAAAAAATAATAAATACTTTATTTCTATAAATTAGAAATATCAAATTTATTATCAAACAATACTGTGTAATTACCTATTAGCATAGGAATATTTTTCTGGTCCTTGTGGCAGATATATGTGCTGAGTCTTTGCTATTTTCTTGAATGTTGCTGCGAACTCTCTGTGGACCACTAGAAATGTTCTGTGGACCACAGATGGACGACATTGAGAATCACTGGTCTAGAGAATTGCGTTAATGGAACGTTCATATTTATATGTTTTGTGTAGTTGTTTTTTTTTTTTTTCATGCGGTCCAATCGAATACGAATAATTTTATGACAAATCTATTTGACCATATATTGGAACCTAAAAGGTACTACTACTTCGGTTTAGAGTGGATCAGAGGGTTATAGCAATGAAGAAGTATTCCACACTTCTTTGGTGGGTGTTTAGAATTGGAGTATCAACTTCAAACGGCTGAGGATACTATTTTGGGGGCTGGGTGTTACCCTCTACAGGATTTCCAGTCCGCGGTGAGTGCGGAAATTCATCTGATTTTTACATCCCGGATATCAATGAAATAGTTGTTTAGAATGAGCTCTCAAATTTTTGTACGCAACAAATATACGAGAATGAATTAAAACCATCTAAGTTTCCCAATCTTAGTAGATAACTATTTCTTGTAAATAAGAAAAGAAAAAAATTATACACTTCGTCTCCTGCGACACCTATCTTAGTAGATGTTATTAGACAAAGGGAATAAATAAGTTTTCAGTCTGGACGCAAACTCTATAAAACATAGATAACGAATATATTTAATGCTTTATTTTTTCTACAATTTTAGTTTTTTCTTCTTTTTTTATTTTATTTATTTATTTATTTATTTTGCAAAATATTCTTTTCGATGCCATAAAACCTTTGCAGCTGCTTTAAAACGTTTAAAAAGTGTTTTGAATGGTTTGTTTTGTTTGTTTTTCTTTTTTTTAATCTGTAAATATGTTTTCTTGTGTCATGTGAATATTTCACACACAAATATATACTCGTTTTGATAATGTTTAGGTCATTAGTGTTAAGCCTCCGGCTTTAATACTGTATGTGACCATCTCAACCATCAAAGCTTGCATCCAATGAATATTTCCAAACCCAAAATAATATTATCTGTCTAAACATTAGAAACTGATATTCCAATCGTTTCTCACAAAAAGCAAACTCAAAAAAGTAAAATTCGTTGAAAAGTTATTAAAGTTTTCCATTTCTTTAAGTGGGGCATATTAATTAAATTTTGACTAATTTATTGACTAAAACTTTAGATTTTCTTATGAATATGCAAGACGTGTTGGTGCTGATACAGATTATTTTAAACAAGTTTCAATACCCAATATCCAAAGGGCCGGTTTAGCGCGGTCGGTAGAGCGCCCAACTTGAGTAGCACAGGGATCTGTGCGATAAAGGGAGGAGCCGATGGTAGGTGTGGCGCTCCAATTCATACGCAAAAACAATTTCCTTGGTCTAGTGCTAATAAAATCAGATAGACTCCCTTGTTGTCAGGCTGATACCGACTTTAGGACACCCTGACGACCTACTCATATAGATTAATAATTTTTTAATATGTTTATTTTATTCTTTATTCCTTATATATTCTTGTTTTTAAATTTATTTTTATTTTATATTGTTTGTATTTTTTTCTTTTATTTGCTTTTTATTATGTTTTATCCTTTATTAATTTGTTTTATTTTTTATTTTTTTAATAATCTTTAAAAATTAATTCCTTAAAATATGATTGATTTGTACCCTTATTATATCTTTATTTAGCTATTCTTATAGCAAACGAGGGTAAAAAGTTTTTTTTTAACATCCTCTTGAAATAAAATAGGGTGTGGATTTTATTGGACTTTTGTCTTTGCTGTTCTCCAAAAATTTTCCTTTATAAAAGGACACGTGCGCTCAATCATTATACAAACAAACATACAGACATACAGAATATTTCTAATGTATATGAACAGACCAGCTGTTGTAAAAAAAAATAACTACTGACATACAAAAATAAGCGGTATCTATCATAATTAAATTTTTTTAAATCTATTGTAATTAATGTTATAAATGTATAAATATCTTACTATTTACGTCACTTGAATAAGCCCTTTTCATAGGGACGAAGAGATGATAGTCTGGGGCAAACATTATTCCAGTGACGAGGAAGTGAAATCTGTAGTGAAGGAAGAAGTAGCCCAAAGAATAGTCAACAGAATTTTACAGGGCAGGGACACATGTTCTCTTTTGAAGGTGGAACATTGCTATTGAGACAAACAGTGACTATGTGGAGGAGTAGGGATGTGATTCACAGAGGACCAGCTTTATTTTGATGTATGATACATGTTTCTGTGTTGATAATTATATCTGTCCTAAACAAAATAGCATTACTTTTTGACTCACCCTCGTATTTAGTAAACTAATCAACTAATCAACTAATCATAATAGGAACGGGGGATAATGTAACTTAAGAAACATAAAGAAAGAAAGAAAGAAAGAAAGAAGCGAGAGAAAGAGAAAGATCGAGAGAGAAATAGAAAGAAAGAGAGAGAAAGAGAAATATTGAAAGTGTTTGAAAGAGAGAGAGAGAGGGGGGTGGAGAGAGAGAGAAAGAGAAAGTTTGAGAAAGAAGAACAAAGAAATATTGAGAGAGAAAGAGAAAGAACGAGAAAGATCAAAACAAATAAAGAGAAAGTTGAGAGTGAGAGAGAGAGAGAGAGAGAGAGAGAGAGAGAGAGTTAGAGAGATAGAAAGTTAGAGAGAGTGTGTGTGAGAGAGAGAGAGAGAGACAAAGATTGAGAAAAATTGATAGAAAAAGAAAAAGAAAGAAAGAAAGAAAGAAAGAAAGAAAGACAGAAAGAAAGAATAAATAAAAGAGAACGAACAAGAGAAGAAATACTAAACAAAATTCGGCATCATAGTTGCCGTAACAGTCGCTATAGACTCATCCGATGTGATGTGCTATCTTGGACAATTCTGTTTCGACGACAAAAAGAAAAAAGAAAAGAAAGAAAAGAAGAGGTAATGAAGCCTGTGCAGACTTAAGAGAAGTTGTTTAAAGAGACGTAACATGATGGATTCTCTTCTGACGGCAACCAATGTCACTAGAGTCTGTGATACGCGACTGGAATAAATATTTTCCTCCGTTGTGAACTTTTCAATTTCCTGTCATCGTTAATTTCTTTCTTTCCTCCTCAAGTTTCCCGCCAAACATTTCTGATATCGATTCCAATTCCAACATTTGCATCGTCGAGTCATTAACGGACTTGTGTTTAGTTTGCCTTCTACAATTATTACAGCTTCTCTGACACTGCCACACCTCTCTTTACAACTCTTCTTCTTCTTCTTCTTTCTTCTTCTTCTTCTTCTTCTTCTTCTTCTTCTTCTTCTTCTTCTTCTTCTTCTTCTTCTTATTATTATTATTATTATTATTATTATTATTATTATTATTATCTCGCCCCTTTTTTTTGTTCTTGTTATTTCTTCTTTGTCTTGTAGTGGTTTTTTTCTTCTTCATCCGGTTGTTGTTGTTGTTGTTCTTCTTCTTCTTCTTCTTCTTCTTCTTCTTTGTCTCGTAGTTCGTCTACTTTTCTTCTGGTTATTGTTCTTCATTATTATTATTATTATTATTATTATTATTATTATTATTATTATTTTACTCTTCTTCTTCTTGACCCTCTTCATTCACAACTTCAATATTCTTTTATTTTTCTCTCTTATCCTTCATATGTTCTTTTTCTTTATTCACTTTATTAACGTTTCATCTTCCTTTTTTTAAATCCTTCTCCTCTTTATCTTCTTTACTCCCATTACCTTAAGACCCAAAAGTAGAATATCTACATCGTTGACTTCGACTTCCGTCTTCAAATTCGATTATTCGTATTTGTATTTCAATTATTGTCCTATATTTACCTCTTCTTTCTCTCTTTTCACTTCTTCCTTATTTTTATTCTATATTTTAATAGTTTTCTTTTTCTCGTAAGTTTTATTATACTATTTTTCTTGCGTTTACTTTTTCTAATAATTCTCTTATTTTACCATTTCAACCATGTCTCCATACACTTTATATCTTTCTTTTTTTTTACTACTTCTAGCAATTTCTCAAACATGTTACCGTTTCTAACTAACGCCTATCCATACATCCCGTAGGAGGAGGAGGGAGTGGTGGAGGAGCTCACAAAGTAGTTTTGACTAACGAGAACAGAACCGCTTTGCTTTGAATTCAGATTTTTCCTTCGGTTGCCATACCAAGGTTAAAGAGCCCCGTTTGCCCTACTATTTACACATAGCTAGAGAGAAAATAGCTGAATTTGTACCTTTCGCAATAACATTAGCCCTATGTGAATTGCAAACAACCTCGTCCAGGATTTGAACTTGTCTCATTGTGTCCATTTTATATGACGATAACCATTATACCACCCACCTCCATGTCTCTCCCTTATGAATATTCAATTATTTTTCTTCCTTTTCGTTGTTTCTTTATTTCAGGTTGATTTAATCATTTTTCTTCCAATTCCTACCATTCCAATTTCTATTTTCATTCGTGTACTGTTTCTAGAATTTCTATTTCTTCCAGTTGTTTAGGGGCCTTCATAATTGGATAAACAGCATTCAACATTGTTGTGTATATATACTTACCAACCCCTTCGCACGAGCAGAACGTGACACAAGGTCAATTTCTTAAGCGGAGTTCAACAGGTTTGGATTCGGAGTTTTCCTTCTCCTAGACCGGTTGCCTAACCAAGGTTAAAGAGCCCGGTGTGCCCTACTATGTATCCATAGTTGCAGGGAGAGTAGGATTCATACCTTTCCCAAGGGTATTAGTGTTAAGCGACATGCAATTACCACGTCCAGGATTTGAACTCGGCCACAATGCTGACATCTGACCGTTTTTCTTGTGTTTTCTAACCATACCCTTTAATCGCTGGATAAACAGTATTCAACATTGTTGTGTATACGTCGACATGAAACTGATATTTATGAAACTGCCACGGCCACAACCATACCCTTTTATCGATTACCCATATCCCCAGTAGTTTTATTCTCACTCTCTTCGTTGTTTTCAGTATCTTATTTTTTACTGTTATAAAAAGTTAATCTATTTTTTTTTTAAATTTAGCCCACCGTCTTTTTCTACCTAGTCTTTTTTTTTTAATTCTATTTACTTATCTCTCTTGCAATCTAGTTTTTCTTTGTTTTTGCTTTCGTTTTTATTTTTTAAGATCACTAATTAGGACTGTGCCTATTCTAGTAGTAACCATCCCAAGCGGATTTAACAGGTTTTCCTTCTCCTAGACTGGTTACCTAACCAAGGTTAATGATCCCAGTCTGCCCTACTATTTACCAATAGTTGGAGGGCGAGTATTGGGATTCATACCTTTCCAAAGGGTATTAGCGGTATGTGAACTGTAGCTACGTTCAGGATTTGAACTCGGGTCGACGAGCACATTCCCTACGACTCTAATCAATAAACCACGCGATTCCTTGTTTGTACATTATAAACATTTGCTATTGCTTATATTACTTATATATATATATATATATATATATATATATATATATATATATATATATATATATATATATATATATATATATATATATATAAAGTAAAAAATAAAGTCGTTGGGCGGCCTAATGTGATATCAGCCATGCAGCGAGGGAGTCTATCCCCTTTTCAATAGCGCTAGACCAAGGAGATTGTTTGGCGTCTGAGATGGAGCGCCACACCTACCATCAGCTCATTACTTTACCGCACAGATCCCTGTGCTAATCATACGCTGAATTGGCGAGGACCGTTATCGAACTAGGAACCTTGTGGTTTCTAGCCGAACACTCTACCGACTGAGCTAACCCGGACCCTATAGTTTCTCTTCTTTTGTTTTTTCATTCCAACACAGAATAAATTATAACTGTTGTGATCACGACAACAAAGAACGAATGAGAATAACAAGATGGTAACGACATAGAGACACAGCAACAGTCACGGTAACAAAGAACGAAGTGAGGAGCTGGGTGATGGGCGATGGGTCGAAGAAGTTAGCACAGGGTTCTCCAACAATGAACAATCATAATTTATTTTATATTTTTGTTGGATTTTTTGGGTATAAGGTGTGCAGAAGATCACAACTTGTATTTATAATCTGTTGCATGAAACGGCCAATCAAAAATGGCCAAATATGTATTTAATTTACTATTTAAAGGCGTTGATAAATTATCCTACAATTGTTCGCTGGAAGCACAGACCAACAGAAGAGGATTATACAATTCTCTAAGCTCGGATCAGCGGACAAGGAATGAAAATAATATTACATCTTTCTACTTTAAGAAAGAATCACACTTTATGCTACAAGGGATCTCCACTATAAAACTACTTTCAACTACAGCCCTAAAATGCTACACGGATCGTAATAATTTTCAATGCAATCATTTTTTATGTCACACTTATTTTATCTGACTACAGTATATATTTACCTAACATCCCGGACACGGGCAGGATGTGGCACAAGGTCAATTTTAAGCAGAGTAAAGCAGGTTTGAATTCAGAGTTTTTCTTTTCATAGACAGGTTGCCTAATAAAGGTTAAAGAACCCAGTCTGATTTCTATCTACCCATAGCTGAAGGGAGAACAAATCGATTCCTGCTTTTTTCATGGGAAATAGTGCGAAGTGAAACGCGAACAGTCTCGAACATGATTTGAACGTGGGTCACTGAATACATTTACTATGATTCTAATCGTTACGTTCAGCACGACTGCAGATCTTACTATTTCTATTTACTTATATCTCTTGCAATTTTGTTTTATTTTTTAATTATTTATGCTATAGATATTTGCTATTGCTTATATTGTAATATATTGTCTGAACCTCAAATTGACATCTGGAAGACCAGGTTCAAATGACTAACGCGTAGGCACAGAAAATGCGTGGGTGTCAACATGGGCCTGAACACAAAAATAGGATATTGCCTTGAACTGTTTTAACCGTCCTTCGATAGCCGGAAAACAGGTGTAAGTGACAACGTGTAGGCACAGAAAATGTGTGGGTGTAGCCCATAACTAATAAAAAGAAGCTGTGTGGGCGACGAAGCGTGGCCATGTTGAGTTGATGAGTTATATAAACTTTGGATTAAGAGATCGCTCGCCGTCAGAACGCCCGAAAGCTTCTGTGTATGTGCATTTTCTCACAGTCTACACACAACGAAGAATAAAAATATAACTTTATATTATATATATATATATATATATATATATATACACACACACACGTAGGCATGCACCCCCCCCCAGACCGGTGGACATGCAGTTAAACGCAATTAGTTTTCTTTGTGCTTATTTTTCTATTCTCTTCCTTTCTTTTAACTATTTTCTGTGGGAGTCAACGTGGCGTCATATGAGTAGGTCCATACCTTTCCGAAGGGTATTAATTTGAAAGTAAACTTAATAATGTGATCGAAGTCCGATCTCACATACTGTAATCCCACAATTCAGCACGTTAACCACAACGCCACGAGACCAAAATTCTTTTTGATTGTTTTTCTTCTTTTTTTTTTTTTTTTTTGTCAGTGTTTTCTTCTTTTTTGTATCTATTTTCTTTCTTTCTTTTGTTCTTTCACGCGGACATTTTGTTTTCTTTTATTTATTCATTCATTCCTCTTATATCATTTGTTCTTCCCTCTCTTCTCTTCTCTTCTTTTCTCTTCTTTTCTTTTCTTTTCTTCCTATTTCTCTTATTTCTATCCCTTTCTTTCTGTCATTGCTTCCCTCCACCATATTCGATCAAAACTTCACAATATTTAATTCTAACACTGAGCTATGTAATGTATAACCCGCAATCACTCTTTCTCTTCACAAACGACCACCCATTGTCTCCGCGAATTTCTATTCATTTATTCCCAGAGCGTTCCATACACCTTGCGACCTTCATACCAATTCTTGACCATTGACAGATTCAGCAATGCTCTCTCAAAGAGCGACTCGTATCTGCCTGCTGCTTTGAAAAACAAACGTTCAATCCACTTCAAATAAATGAAATCCAAACGACAAACTCGCAAATACGACAAGATAACAAATCTCCTTTCATCCACACATAAATCAACATTATTTTTATTATATTTACTTGTGATACTCAGTGGTAGACCCATGATATTGTGTTTCTGTAGCTTGAATATTTATTGGCGTTGTCTTTTGATACAATAGACGTATACGTAAGAAAGGAGAAGTAAAGTTACTGCGGGGAACCCTCTAGGATTTGAGGCCCTAAAGCTTAAATTTCATTAGATTCAATGTAGACCCCTGGTGATATATATATATATATATATATATATATATTATATTATATTATTATAATGGAGATTGTGGGTTTGTCTATCTGTAACCGAAACTATATTACTATACAAGTCACAATTGCCTTTGTTATTTACATCATATTCTCCATGATTTTATTTTTATTTAAACCTCAATTATTAATAAAATTGCTTTACATTACTTACACTGTTGACCATATCTACATACTAATAACATGCAATTGTATTTATATATACAACAAAATAGAGGTTTACAGCATGAATGGGAAGGCTAATTTGCATATTGATCTTAAAAAATTGATTTGAATAAATACATGCTTAGTATTATTGATTTCTAATTGTTTGGTTTTATCCTATTGAATATGAGCAAAAATCTCTTCAATAAATCTTAAAAGAAATCCCTTAATAAGAAGAAATAACTGTAATATTATTCTTTACTTCCTATTTTAACTAAACAGTTTAAATTAGGAAAATTTACCAATGAAAGACGGGAGTAACGGAAAATGATGAAAGTGTTAGTGTCAAAGTTGTTCTATTTTTCAATCATACCCCCTCTGTTCAAAATCTTTTTATCTACGTTCTTATTCAGTTTCATTAGCCTTTCTAATTTAATATCATATTTTATTATAAAGTTTAACTAAAATACTTGCACCCAGAGGGTGCATATATTTGCTAGTATATATATATAATATACCAAGCGTGTTGGTAAATCTTTGCGGTGAGAAAAAAAAAACAGCAAATAGTTTGTAATATATATATGTGGAAAGTGGATTGGAATGAATCCGACAGTGGTGGAGATGTGAGGAACAAAAGAACAAATGAACAAAACTCAGACAAAAGTGTCTGAGTTTTGTTCTTTTGTTCCTCACATCTCTACCACACACACACACACACACACACACACACATATAATATATATATATATATATATATATATATATATATATATATATATATATATATATATAATAAGATTAACGTCGTGAAAACATGAAAAAGTAACAGATAAGAAAATCAAGATTTTAAGTAAAGGTTCACCTGTAGCTTTCTCCAATCAATTCCAAGATGATTTATGATTAAATATGGCCGGCGCGTTTTACTGTAACAGGAACATTTGTAAATAATGTCTAAAGGGGGTTGTGGGACGTAATGAAAAGTCTGTTTTTTTTGGGTCACCCTGCATATATATATATATATATAATATACACACACACACACACACACACACAACCACACACCTAAAAAAATGCACAATGTTTCCTTTCGATACACACACATACACCATCCCATACCAACGCCGTAAGATAGAATATTTGACGTCATATTTCAAAACCGTTCTTCTTTCAAACTTCAAAAATTTTTAAACTGAATAACATATAACTACCACTCGCTTTTCTCATTATTCTGTGATAAATAATTTATTATCACCTTCCATATACCAAAAAATGCCCTGAAGATGATCTAATTAATAGATCGAAACACTGCAGCGTCGGCCAATAAACTCGTCACTTAACCCATTTAAACCTGTGTTTTTCATTTTTCCTAATATACTACATACCGTCGGATTCACTTCCTTTCTTCACACACACACACACACACACAGACATATATATATATATATATATATATATATATATATATATATATATATATATATATATATATATATATATATATATGAGATTTATCCAAAACTTGGTAGTAAGGGATGATTCTATATGTGATTTCAAGATCCACTGTACTAATATTGATGACCCAGTATGTATAAATACAGTGAATCATTAAATCACTAAAGAGAGCTCAATGTAAAATAACCCTTTAGATTATATACAGAGCAATAATTATCAATAAAGGAAGAACTCAAGACAGTAATCCCATAATAAATTTATTTCGACAAAAATTGGGGCCCATATATATGGCCCAGATTTATATGGGCCCCAATTTTTGTCGAAATAAATTTATTATGGGATTACTGTATTGAGTTCTTCCTTTATTGATATATATATATATATATATATATATATATATATATATATATATATATATATATATAGGGTGACAAATAAAACTAGCCTGACTTTTTTTAAGTATGTTTTTTATCACCTTGTATATATATATATATATATATATATATATTATATATATATATATATATATTGTTACTACTTATAAGGATAAAAATAAAAGACAATTATTTAGTTTTTATTCGAAAGTTGATGATAGACTGGCTTGAAATTTCAGAAGCAGTCTACTTGTCTGAATATTTAATGTAATGTCTTCATCAATTTTATTCCTCGGGTTAACAAAATAAAGATGCATCTGTCTTTTTGATAACTTATGTTTAAACTCTTTCAACGTCTTTGTAGCCCTGACAACATCAGTTATAGACAACCAAGTCTGCAAAGACATTCGAAGATATTTTCCCGGTGAGCTTTTTCTGTTATATAAAAATTAGGTGAAGTGGCCTAATGTTGCAGATTGACTGTTTGTTTTGCGCGGGAAGTCGAAAAGACAAAGGAAAAGCGAACAAAGAAAACGTGTAGGCGTTTGAGAGCAACAAAAGGACTCATCTGGACAAAGACTAACTGGAACAAAGGGAAGGAACTTCCGGTCAAGGAACAAAGGAATGGGTGGGCGGTCGTCGATACTTAAGCAGACCCGGAGAGACCCACGAGGGAGACCCGAGGAGACGGCGAGCAGAGAAGGGTCTGACCGTTGATACGGTCGGGCGCTCCTAAGCGAGCAGTGATGCTCCCCAACCACCTTCCACCACATAAGTAGTCGTAGTGTCATTTTCCGTGCCCGCCACTCACCTACCACACACCGAAGAAAATAAAGAAGAGTCATCTTTTATATACGCGTATCTGTTGTTATTGAAGTAGCTGACTACTAGCATACCTGGCTAGTGGGTTAGTGACGATGTCCGCTGTATACCCGCAACGTATACGAGTCAGAGTAGCGTGAGTTGAAGAAACCACTATGCAACACTAATGTTTGTATCAATCGGACAAGCGCTAAACAAGGAGAACGTTTTTGCGTCTAAGATGGAGCGTCATATCAACCATCAGCTCCCCGCTTTACCGTAAAAATCTCAGCTGTACCACTCATGTGTTGAGTTGACGAAGTTCCTATCGAACCGTGAATCTTATGGTTCCTAGGCAGATTCTAAACTTCTTCTATCGGATTACAGCTTCTCATTTGTTGGGTGTATTTTTTAATCATTAAACACGGAGACATATTTTTGTGTACAAATATTTTATCTTTTTATCGATATATTTCTTGCTGCATGCGTGTAGGGAAGCACAGACGAAAAATACGTCTGCTCAAAAAGGGATCGCTGGTTTCAACTCTAACAGACTAAATTCTACTTTCCCAGGTCCCCTGATCCCGCTCTAGACTAATGAGAGCCCCGTTCCAGATTAACTTCGGTGAAAGACCTGTGATTTCCCACTAATTTACCGTTGATTTTAAAATCTATGTTTCATTTCCTTACAAAAATTATTGGCTATTATGTAACAAATAAATATGTTTGGGTGTTTGATATAAGAGAAATTTGAAGAATACGATCAGAACTATCATATAGATGCTAAGGCTTGATATGACCAGCCGATTGATCAAATGGAGCCTTTCCTATCACCGCCTAGTCCAAGTAAGGACCGAAATAGTGGGTTGCATGTCACTGGACCACTTAATAACCGGGTCACAGACAACTTAGCCCTCGCAATACTGTCCTCAGACATTACCAGTCATTACCTACGGGTGTTAGGGGGAATCAAGAATCTAGGTTTGTTTTTTGTTTTTTTG
>CM042144.1:25571742-25629242 GCA_023376005.1 Doryteuthis pealeii
TCAGACACAAAAACAATCTCCATGGTCTAGTGCTTGTGAAAGGGAGATAGACTTCCTCACTGATTGGCTGATACCAACTTTAGGCCACCCCAACGACTTTACTTTTTACTTTTATATAATAAAAAATTCACATAAGAGTTCAGCTAATACTCATTTTTCCAGGATAAGTAAAAATCTATTGATCAAGGATGTATTACCAACACAGATAAATTGATAAATAGATAGATAGGGAGATAGATAGATATATAGATAGATAGATAGATAGATAGATATGAGCGGTTTAAAGTAGGCAAATAATTAATGACATATCAACTATCTTAGGTCATTTAATTCCAAATACCAAATTGTAGAAGAATAGTGGTGGTATTATTTAAACTCATACCAAGGAAGTGATGAAATGTTTTAATATAGGAAGCTAATCAGTTTGTTGCTTTGATTAATGGCATATCAACCTTTGGGGGTTATCAATTCTTCCTCCAGATATGGTAAATGTACCCTTTAACCATGGTTTGGTTTGGTTATTTCATTATATATCGATCAATACTTGTTTATTAATCATCAATTCAATTGCCAAGTGTTGTGGTGTTGTTCACTATCCATCTAAAGTATGAGTGTCCCGGGTATTGACACTGTATGTGATGGTGAGGCTTCACTTCTGGAATTTTGTAGTGCGAAGACGATATAATTCCGCTAAAAGTAAATTCCGATGTCACGGTCTAAACAAAGGCTTCTCTTTTTCTTTTTCTTCTTCTTTTTTTTTACTTATCTGTCTGTAAACATATACATAAATGTCGGTGTATACATATGTATCAAGTACCAGGCTAAACTTAGTTTAGTCTTAGACGGTGTTTTGTAAAAGAAAAGGGCTGGATTAAATTTAATAAAGGGCCTGAGGCACACATAAAACTTCAGCCCCCAACACTAAAGATTATATTGTGGAAGTGTTTGTGGAGCTGCGTTGTGTAATGGTTACCATTATACGAAATGCTTAGTTAGGCAACCAGTCTAGGAGAAGGAAAACTCTGAATTCAAACCTGTTAAACTCAGGCTCACTTCCCTGTCTACCAATGTACCTCTTTTAGTGAACGAGCCTCTTTTGAACCCACTCTCTCCAAATGACCATGTTTTCTGCACAGATCGCGCACATACTGAGCTGTTGTTGCTATCTATTGATGTAGTTTGTGGACAACATTATATTATAACTGCGTGAAACCAAATATATCATTCCATCGTACATGCTCGCTTTAGAGAAAATATTGTTGTTACTCTTGTCTTTTCTTCAACGAGGACAAAGCTATCGCATATATCTTCGTTTGAGACAGGATATGAGACATTATAGCATGTATTTCATCCACTTCTCCACCACAAGAAAATGAGGTTGGTTGGTTGGCTGGTTGGCTGGTTGGTTGGTTGGTCGGTGTTATGGATTAGCCTAGCTTACCTTTCGTAGAGAGTAAATGAGCTGCTCCAAGACTATTTGTACACTGCTGTTTAGAACATCGGGTTGATTACATAAACTGCTTCAGAGCAGCTAAGTAAAATTAATAGCGTCGATCCCAGGGGGCTATCCCCCAGGCAATATCTGCCCCTCTTAAGGGAGGGGGCTTAAGAGGGAATGTCGACGGGATCGACGCATTTTTTGTGCCTACTACGCATGAGCTTCGGCTTGTGGTGGGCCCACATTAAAAATGTCCTTGTGTCACGCCCTCATAAGTGGGATGAGAGGCAAATACCCTGAGACTGCGAAGATTACGGAACCATTACGCAAACCATCTACCGCGATGTTTTAGCACTGCACTGAGGTTTTTGCACAAACTGTATTTGGATGTACTAGTATACTGAATATTGTATTATCCAGTATAAAACAGTCGGTTGGATTTTACGGCATGTCAATCTTTGTTTAGTTTTTTTATGCCAAAGACGATTTGTTTTATTCATTCATGTTGGGTATTCAATTTTTTAAATTCATTTTAATACTCTTTTTATCCATTTGACCCATAGATAGAACTCTAGCAGGTACTACCATCTGGGTCAGTTTAGACCAGGAATAATGGTGATAAAGGGGTACACCATATTTCCATACGTTCTCGAATTGGAACTTCCCACTAGATACAGTTTAATGTCATAACCAGGACACTAAGACCATCAGCCACCGCCTTCTAGCACATATTTGATAAAATGAGTTATACGGTTGCAATAAGAGCAATCATATTGGAGCTAAGCCTTGACGTCACCAGCGTCTCTGTCCGCCTGTCTAGTCAAAGTAAGGGCCAAAGTGGCTTGTTACATGTCATGGTCTGCTCAGTCACTAGGATTCCATACTTAAGCATCATGGGTTGCCAACCACGGTCAACAGGTGGCCTCATTGGGAGAATTTTACCCGTTTACAGAGGTTCAGCCGTGTATTCTTCTGCTCTAACCGACACAGTGGGGCAACATATGAGACAATTTCAGTATTAAGTGATGTAAATCTTATAAAAATTCAGTTCCGTTACTCTACCAAGCCAAAGAGCCTATAATACCCTTATAAGAATTCACAGGTTGTTAAATTGTTGCTAACATCCATACTCTTATAATGCATTAGCTTACCTAAAAGAGGGTAACATAACACAGAAGATTTGGTAGGGAAAAGACAAGTCAATTCAAACAATATAACATTTAATTAAACACATACAAACAGGGAATATAGTTACCGTCCCAAATCATAAAACAGACACTAGGAACATTAAGATAGGCTAAGCAAAAAACGGATGGAAACCACTAAATATTTATCAGGAGGTCTGGGAACAAAAACAGGAACCAATGTGCGTAACTGCAGAGGAAGCGAAAATACTCACGTCTGTCGCTTCCAAAAAGCGAGATTTGTAGGGCTCGCATTTTCTCGTGACCAAAACGGACACGTGACATGGCAAAGCCCCTCTTTCAATATAAAAAGGGAGACGATTCCATTTTGTCTCCCAACGCCCTAGCTTGGAGAGGAAGACATAGGTTCGTGCACCTTCTAAGGACATTAGCAAAAAATGTAAAGCAATTTCTTGTCGGGAATTTGAACTCTGCTCGCCAAACTTATTCTACGATGATAACCGTGTCACAGGGAAGCGCACTGACATACCTTCCCATTAGCACTGATTCTAAAAGGCTTCACGGTGGTTTACATGAGATGTGTGATATCCACTAATCTCATTTATGAAACGCCATGTCGAATGGGGCTGTAAAATACGCCGAGTGTACCTTGGTAAAGGTATAGAACCCCCCAATGTTACCACATGTTTATCAAAAATAAATATATTTCGGCTATCTTCTCCTCTCCAAGTCTGATTTCATAATGGACAACATTTACATATTAGGTATATATATATATATATATATATATATATATATATAGAGAGAGAGAGAGAGAGAGAGAGGGACAGTCAGACAGACAGACAGACAGTCACAGTGACAGATAGGTGGGTGTATATGTGTGGGGGGGGGTAGAAAAACACTTCCACTCAACAGTCACGATTTTAATAGAGATTCTAAATTCACTATCATAGAAAGAATTGATAACATAAAATCAGTAATTGAAAGGCGCGAAGATAAATAAATAAACAATTTAAAAACATATGGTCCATTTTTCCTTGATATGAAGCTTAATGACCGGCCTGGTAATAAAATGCGGGTGCTATAAACAAAGACATTAGCCACCGGTCACCCACATCTAACTTGAAACTAACCAGTCGCAAATATAATTAAAAAACAACATATTAGCCTTGTGCCTTCACCACAGATACATATCTTATTATAATGGAGATTGTGTGTTTTTCTGTCTGTAACCGAAACTATATTACTACTCAAGTCACAATTCCCTTCGTTATTTACATCACATTCTCCATGATTTTATTTATATTTAAACCTCAATTATTAATAAAATTGCTTCAGCTTTTTATTAGTGTTGTCCATATCTACATACTAATAACATGCAATTGTATTTATATATACAACAAAATAGTGGTGTACAGTGTTAATGGGAAGGCTAATTTGCATATTGATATTAAAAATGTGATTTTATTAAATATGTGCTTAGTATTATTGATTTCTAATTGTTTGGTTTTATTTTAATGAATATAAGCAAAAATCTCTTCAATGAAATCTTAAATGAAATCCATTAACAAGAAAAAATAACTGTCATTTTATTCTTTATTTCCTAATTTAACTAAATAGTTAAATTAGGAAAATTTACCAATGAAAGACGGGAGTAACGGAAAATGATGGAAGAGTTGTTTCAAAGTTGTTCTATTTTTCAATCATACCCCCTCTGTTCCAAATCTTTTTATCTGCATTCTTATTCAGTTTCATTAGCCTTTCTAATTTAATATGATATTTTATTGTATTAAAACTTAAATACTTGCACCCGGAGGGTGCATATATTTGCTAGTTTATGTAAAAAAAAATCAATTGAAGATGATTCAACCAGAAGATGATTTTCACTCAACAAATGGATATGCCACTTTACAAGTACATCTTTCGTTACGTTTCCTGAGGTATATTATCTACGTTAAAAACTTTTTTTTATAACTAATTACAACATTTTTTCACAAAAACTTTTTTCACCTGACGATGACCTAAGGACAAAACTAGTTGAGAACAATAAAAATAAGATAGAATATATTAAAAATATTTCTATTTGTTTCATCACTTTTATTTATCTTTATATATATATATATATATATATATATATATATATATATATATATATATATATAAAGGTTGCACACGCGTGTGTACTTATGTACAGGATGTGATAAAAATGATAGATTTTGTCTGCTAAGAATTTTTATGTCTATTTGCTTAAATTATGTTTTCAATTTCAGACTTTCAGAGCTTCATTATAATGTTTTTCCATTTTATTATCTATTCCTAGGGGAAAAACAACATGCAAGAATTGTAGATGAAAAACAAACTTATATATACTAGCAAGAATATGCACCTCCTGGGCATAATTATTTAAGTTTTAATATAATAAAATCTATACATATATTAAGAGCAGTTGTGTTTATGTGTATGTCTGGAGGAAATTTCGAAAATAAAACAATTAACGACAGAGTAAATATATATATATATATATATATATATATATATATATATATATATATATATATATATATATATATATATTTAAATATCACCAGGGCTTGGTTTTTAAACAAAAATAATAAAGATTTGATTTATATTAGTGAAGATAATTTTTTTAAATAAAATTTAACTGTTAACAGCATGAAATCTTTTTTATTGTGTGTGTGGTGTGTGTGTGTGTGTGTGTGTGTGTGTGTGTGTGTGAGAGAGAGAGAGAGAGAGAGAGAGAGAGAGAGAGTTTAATATTTTAAATAGTAGACATTAAGGTTTCTTTGCAGAGTGGCTGGATCAATGCAAGTTCTTTTTTACGTAGGGATTTTAATTGGGCATTCTACGGGGATCCAACTCACGATTCAGTAATAATGGTTCTGCAGGACTAAATTCCCCTCTACCAAGTCGACGCTGGGTAGCCGCTTCTAGTATGTTATAAGAATTAAATGTGGTTTTGGCTGTAGTGGCCAAAGGCGGTCCTTATGAGGCTACAGCAAAATCTCTAACGTAAATGAATATATAAGTAATAAGATCCAAACAAAGATGTACATATAACAACAATACAGACTTTATTGCCTGAGCACATGTAACATAATACAAATACAACAGTAAGGCCAAAATCTTTAGGAAGTAAGAAATAGTTGTTATACAATAAAAGGGTCACTTACTGTACATAACACACATGGTAGGATCTATAAAGGGCTACGTTCTCACATGGAGTGCCACCTAATGGCAAATCCTGGTGGCAAGGGGAGATAACTCTTTTGGACTCAAGTCCATCCCGTCAATCGTTACAATATCGAATTAGGAAGACGGAGGAAATTAAATAAGAAGGCATATAAAAAAGATTACACTTATTTCGAATATATTGGTTTCTATTTAATATCATTCATAGGATTGATTTTAATATGTTGTAGAATATTTTTTTAAATATTTGAGATCAATAACACAAAGTAATCATTTATTAAACACAGTTTTGTTACAAACAGTATGCAAATTGACCACACTATATATTATGTAAACCTTTATTTCTTAGGAATATATAGGACGCATGCAGGGTTTTAAAATTGGCTGTTTTGAGGCAAATCTAACTTACATAGAGACATCGTTAATAAATAAGATATTTATTCTATGTATTAAAGATGTTGACTATGACAATGAATTAAATACTTATTGATAAACTTACGCAATAACTGGGGCTATTGTGACGTAAGCAGTGACGTAGTTTCGGTTACATACAGACAGATACCGAATCCCATTATTTAAGATATTGTAATTGAACAGTTTGTATGTTGGTCGGCTGAAAAGTTTATAGACTGACCAAGATATTCTCGTAGAATGTGACAAATAAGGATAATTTCCAAACATAGTCCCCCTTGTGGTTCCCACACTTCTTCCATCTATGAACATGTATCATACATCAAAACTTTATCTGGTTATCTGTGGATTACAAACCTACTTCTCCACATAGTAACCGTTTCTCTCAATAGCAATGTTCCACCTTCGAATGAGATCATGTATCTGTGCCCCGTAGAATTCTGTTGACAGTTCTTTGAGCCACCTCTTCACTACAGATTTCACTTCCTCGTCACTGGAATAATGTTTGTCTCTCAAACCCTCTTTAATGGGGGCCGAAGTGATGATAGTCTGAGGCAAACATTATTCCAGTGATACATGTTCCTGTGTTGGTAATCATACCAGTCCTAAACAAAATTGCATTACTTCTTGCGCAGCCTCGTAATTTTAGTAGCATCGCGCTTCTAAAATGTGCTATGTTGTGCCGTTTTTAAGGTGTTATAATTTTTGTAAACAACAGACAGACATAAATTGAATCGTTATAATATAGACTGAAATAGATGAATATTGACAGGTAAGCCATGTGATTATTCATAAACTAATGTTTTTAAAAAAAGAAAAGGGTATTGATTTAGTGATAAAATTGAAAGAAAAATATTCAAAACATTGAAATGTGAAGGTATTTCGTGTTAGTCGTTAAAAAAAAGTAATGTTTCATCGACAAAACAATTTATTTCATGAGAATCTTTAGCAAAATTAATGAATACGTTTTTTTTTCTTCTTTCTTCTCACATTTATCTCTCCATTATGGCTGAAAGTCAATCACTGATGAAAACATAAGTAAATGGATTAAAATATTCGGCTGTTTGCCAGGTACATTAAATTGACGTATTTCTTTTTGAAAATCAATTCAGGAAGATATAATGTAACAAAAAAATAAAATAAAACAAAAAAATAAAAAATAGTTTCAATGAATAAATAGAAAAGATCAAATCAAAATGGTTAAATGAGGTTCCATAACAATAAAGTTTATGAGGATCAGGAAATGAGATTTGACTGCAGAAGTCAAAATTCACAAAATAAATCTGTCTGCTCCGATATATTTCGAGAATTCAACATTTACGCCCATTTAGCTACAATAGGCAGCGAAAGTATGCATTAGTGTAGGTTGATTTTGAAACTGTAACGTCATCCACGTTGTAAATTAACATAAAGAATCACTCCACCAAATATTTTCTTCAAAACTTTGCCTTCGTTTAAATTGTTTTCAATGTTACGGCTTAATTATTAGATATAAAGCAGTCTATCCGAGGTGTCGATGGTGATGGGAGAATATTATCAAATTAAATTCTCGTTATAATATCTTATTCGTTTCTTTTAAAATAACAATCTTTTCTGTTTTAAATATTGAAATTGCTGAATTTTTCCATCAATTTCTAAGTTAGATGTTGCGAAAATGGGGATTTTTGGTGCTTTTTCCTCAAACTAGGGTACAAGTACAACTATATTTTGATATCAGTAATTACCTTACCAAAAACACAACTTTTGCTATTTGAGAGAATTTGATATTTTAAAAATGTGAAAAATCAATCTACCATAGAATGCATTTAAAAAAGACAAAAAAAAATTTTCTGACCAGCGAGCTCAAATTAAATTTACGTTATTATCAGAATAATTGGAGGAAATGGAGGAGGAGATAAGGGAGAAGGGGATAAGGGAGCAAAGGTAAGGGAGAAGGAGATAAGGGAGGGGGAATAAGGGAGAGGGGGATAAGGAGGGGGAAATAAAGGAGGGGATGCGGAGATAAGGGAGGAAGAGATAAGGGAGGAAGAGATAAGGGAGGGGATGCGGAGATAAGGGAGGAAGAGATAAGGGAGGAAGAGATAAGGGAAGGGGAAATAAGGGAGGAAGAGATAAGGGAGAAGGAGATAAGGGGGAAGGAAATAAGGGAGGGAGATATAAGGGAGGAAGAGATAAAGGAGAAGGAGATAAGGGAGAAGGGGATAAGGGAGGGGGAAATAAGGGAGAAGGAGATAAGGGAGAAGGAGATAAGGGAGGAAGAGATAGGGGAGAAGGAGATAAGGGAGAAGGAGATAAGGGAGGAAATAAGGGATATATATATGTGTGTGTGTGTGTGTGTGTGTGTGTGTAGCAATTGTCTTCCCTTGTTGGGATAGACTTGAGTGGAAAAGTGTTATCTTCCCTTGCCACCAGGATTTACCACTAGGTGGCATTACTACCTGGCTATTTAAACCCAGCTTGGGAAGCTATCTGCCTTTTTTTCCTCTGGCATCCACAATGATGCACTAGAGAAGTTGTATATATGTCCATTAAGGTTTGTAGGGCCTTTCCCCTAACTATATTTTTGTACCCATGTGTGTACGTCGTCCTCTATAAACCCTAATCACGTTGGTCATATACAGTAAGTGAACCTCGTATTCTATGAGAACACTTTCTTACTTCCAAAAGACTTTCATCATAACCGTTTGTATTTATGTTTTATATTTGTTGCATAGGCTCAGACAATAAAGTCTGTATTGTTGTTATATGTACCTATTTGTTGGATTTTATGACTGATATGTTCACCTACGTCAGCGGTTTCTTTGAAGCCTCCTAACGTACTATAAGAAGCAGTTTTGGCAAGTCAAAACTATATTTAAATCTTATAAGAATAAACTTTTAATATGCTTCTTTTTATACACAGCTTATCGTTTAGTTTCTAGGATGACTGAACTTTGACCAACAGTGAATAAGATGTAGTCTTATTCTAGTCTGGATAAAATGATCTCCAAATAACACATTCTATTTACACAAGAATGATTGGATTGCGAGTAAAATATGATGTTGGTAACAAAGACCAAAAGCGTATTTTTATGTGGTATTGTATCTTTTTCTGACGTATTTTCTTTCTGTATCTAACCAGAATAAATGAAATCTCCATCGTCATATATGACGCACATATCTTGGAGTCATCTATAAAAATCTGATGAACCAGACGTCCGAGAAATATTTTTAAAAACCCATTGCTTGTCGTGTGGGGATTAATAAAACAGAAATAGTCAGGTTTACTCATACAATAATAACATGATTGTGTCATGACAAAGGGACCAAGCATAGAATGTTGAATTACTCGTTAAATTGTCTGAGTAACTCTATTTATAAATAGAGTGGTACTTTGAAATTACGAGTTTAATTGGTCCCACACATAATTCAATTTCTTCGTATATTAAATCAATATTTGCCATTGAAATAAATTGAAATGCAATTAATCCGTTCCACCACCACCACTCCTCAAAAATAAATACACTAATTTTTTCGTTGTTTTAAAGTTCGAAAATAGCACTGTATTGTATAAAAACAAAGTAAAATAGAATTTAATTAATTATGTACTGGAATATGTTTTAATGTTTATTTATTTATTTGTAAATAATATTTCCCTTTAGTGTATTATATTTGAAAACTTAACTGCTTAGTGAACTTATTAAGTAACTAAACGAGGGATTTACCGACAGTGAATGAGTTCCATGTGACAGAAAGTCTGTTGTATTCCTTGAAATCCTAGGTAAAAAAAGAATGTAGTTTCAGTAAATACCCATTGTATTAAAAAGTATTTTCTTTTCCGTGTTATCCTCCCCCTGTAAATCTTGATTTCAGAAGGTCCAATTTGCAATTGATTTCCCGACAAATACCAACGACTTAAACGTGTTCTATATCATTTCTAATTGGCTAATTTTTACCGGAAATACATGCGGCTGATATTGGTAAAGTTCATAAATATTAGTGGGAAATTTGCATAGACGATACTGACTGCGTTTTCATTCGCGCTAAAGACCTTGGTAAAGGCATGGATCTATCTCTTCTTCCTATGAGCTATGCGTAAATAATAGTATTACATGGATAATGCATAGCTTATCATTTTTTAAGGAAGTGTATATAGATTTTTTAAATAACAGTAACGCTGTTGTGGCCATGAATATTTGTTTCTGTTGCTAGGCTTGAATCTAGACGTCTTGTCGGCTTGATTAGTCTTCTGGAACCGAATTGAGCAGTATGTAACATAGGTATCAAATTACAATGTATGTAATCTAGCTGGAACAATTTAAGGAAAATATATATAATTACACTCGTTTACAAAAAAATATTTTGTCTGAGGCAAGAATGTGAATAGGTGTTTTTTACTAATTAGGGTGTGCTGAATTCAACTTTATAAACAGTTTTGCTCTATCGCTTCTAGTTTTCTGTCTTTTAAATAGTCTCATTTTAGTATATACAGAGTATATACGTGCTTATTTTAACAGTTGCAGCAACTTATTACAGATAAAACAGGATAGATAAAGAACATTGACTGAATAAATATACTTGGATGACACAATGTACACAATTCATAGTACCGCAGACAGTTAGAAGTGCGTTTTCTTAGATGATAGCAGAAAGAATTGGCCTTGTTGAGGCATCCTCGATGTTTTGACGAGCTTGAAGCCATTGGAGAATATGAAAAAAAAAGAAAGTAAAATTAAATCATATATAAGGCAATAAATTGTGCGTCGTTGGAAATTTTAATACAAATATATACCCAAAAGATTGTGTAACACAATTGTCGAGGGACACCTTTACTCCTGCGCTACGAGGGACGACAACCTCCTGTGCTGACTGCCAGTGCACTACTGGCTGTTGATTGAGTCGTGTTGGCTACGCTTAACTGCCAAAATCTGTCTTGATATATAGCTATATATATATAATGTAATGCTATCATTTACATTTATTGCATGATAACTAAAAAAGAAGACATAAGTCACACAATATTAGAAATTAACCCTGAATGCATATACGCCTTTATGTACAGTATGTGTACAAAATGTACAGTATGCATATATAAAAACGTAGAGTTGATGAGTAAAAACGGATTTCAAATCTGAATTCATCAACCCCAGGTTAATTTAGGTTAAAACAACTATTTTGTGCTTGCCTCAATTTCTTTGTAAACCAGTGTTATCAACGAGGGTGAGTCAAAAAGTAATGCAACTTTGTTTAGGACATACTTACATGACAGGTTTTTTTCTTCTTGGCAATTAATACTAGGTCCGGTCTCCTGGCCGGGATTACGTGATCCGTCCGTACCTCGAAGTCCAAGAGAATTTTATGCGTCTCTTTCTTCAGGACAGGTCCAGTTTTATGCATATATCATTTGGTTATATCGTGAATTTCTAGCACATTTCCCAGTGAATTACTTTTCCCACGGAGTCGTGACTAATTTTGTACTCTCTTTGTGCTAGTTTGTTGCATTCGCTTATTATATGATTGACCATTTCCTCTCTGTCTCCACACATTCTGAACTTTCTATTATTATTATTATTATTATTATTATTATTATTATTATTATTATTATTATTATTATTTTACTCCTTTTGAGTTTTCACATCAGCATTAGCTGAGGGTCTTTCACTGGAGTCAGAGTGACAGCAAGTCTCCTCAGGTCTCCAGGACTCTTCTGGGTATTCTGGCAGATTGCAGCAGTGCAGTGTTCTGAATGGTTTCAATCCTTCCTCTGATTTCCAGACTTTCCAAACCCTTTTCTAATCCTTTTGGGACTGTTCCAAGTGCACCAACCACAATTGGTATCACTTTCACTTTCATGTTCCATAACTTTTTCAGATCTCTGGAAGAGTCCAGATATTTGTCCATTTTTTCATTTTCCTTTAGCTTCACACTGAGATCTGCTGCAAAATCCACCAGTTGACAAGTTCTTTCATTTTTGTTTATCAACACTAGGTTTGGTCTTCTTGCTGGGATAAGGTGATCCGTTTTTATTTCAAAGTCCCAGAGAATTTTATGCGTTTCGTTCTCAAGAACAGATTCTGGTTTATGCATATACCATTTTGTTGTATGGTTAAAATTTAATTTTTTGCATAACTCCCAGTGGATCACCTTCCCAACCCAGTCGTGTCTAGTTTTGTATTCCGTTGTGCTAGTTTGCTACATTCACAGAGTATATGGTTTACAGTCTCATCTCTATTACCGCAAAGTCTACATTTACTATTTTGTTGGGTGTTATCAATTTTCGCTTTGATATAGTTCGTCCTTATGGTATTATTTTGTGCAGCAATTATTATTATTATTATTATTATTATTATTATTATTATTATTATTATTATTATTATCCATACTTTGTTTCTTAATCTTCCGGTCGTTATCATCTTGAAACACCCTCTGTTGATTGTTTTCTGAGCCACTTCTTCACTACAGATTTCACTTCCTCGTCACTTTATTTAGGACAGGTATATGTTAATTACCAACACAGGTACATGTATCATACATCGAAAGGAAGTTAGTCCTCTGTGCATAGCATCCCTACTTCTCCACATAGTCAGCGTTTCTCTCAATAGCAATGTTCCAACTTCGAATGAGAGCATCTATCCATGGCCAGTAAGATTACGTTGACTGTTCTTTCAACCACTTCTTCACTACAGATTTCACTTCCTCGCACTGGAATAATGTTTGTCTCCCAAACCATCTTTCATAGGGCGAAGAGATGATAGCTTGAAGGCGCTAAATGTGATGATTATGGAAGATGCGGTAAAGTTGTCCATCGAATGAGGCGATCAACCCCCACCGCCCTGTCTTTATGCTTATGTGTGGTCGAGCATTGTCATGCAGAAGGGAGGACATTGTCGATTAGCATGTTGGGTCTTACTGGTCAGATTCTTGCTCTGAGCGTCGTTAGGGTCTCAATATAGGCCTTAGTTTTATAAAGAAACAAATTCACATGAAATAAAGAAAATGGCATTACTTTTTTACTTAACCTCGTATTTCTTCTTCTTGTCTTACTTATCTGCCGAGCTTAGTCTCTTATTGCTGGACTCATGCTGTCATTCACTTTGTTCTTCGGATCTGGGACCACTTTTTGTGGAGGGGGGTGTCTTGTTTTGTGTTGTTGCTTAGTTCTTTATCAACGAACACAAGAATTGATGTTTTTTCGGAGCTCTTTATTTTCCAGTCACAAGTTAAGCATCGACAAATGGCCTCGGAAGATAGACCGCAGATTACATCAGTCCCCTTCAAACAAACAACCAACTCTCTCATCTATCCATCTCCTTCAAAAACTTAGGCAATACTTCCCGACTTTCTCACTACCGCTTTAATTCTTGGCACTGTTGTACCGGCTCGACCAATAAGAAGCCAAGGTCAGTGAGTGCCACGTCATCACTCACCGGTCGAACTAATTCTGTTTTTTCTACACACACACACACACATACACCCCCCCCCATATATATATATATATATATATATATATATATATGAGGAAGAATGAATAAAGAAAAGAATGAAATAAAATCTCACTCTGATGAAAGTCGAATCTTCTCTGTGTGCGGAAAATTTTCACACAGATGAACTGATCGAAACACATGTGTAAGTGATATTGATTAAATTCATCTTGTATTATCCATTCTGTTCTTTCTTTTATTTTTTCATTCTTCCTCATATTGTCGGATTCATTTCCAATTTCCATTTTTACATACACACACACACACACACACACACACATATATATATATATATATATATATATATATATATATATATAACTTCGTGGGTTATCTAATGCCAAAGCCAAACATGTAGAAGAACAAAAGTGGCACTATTTAGCCTGTAAATTGTGGATGAGAAGGTTCCTACCTTTCCCAATGTTATCATTCCGAAAGGGAACATAATTGTTCGACTGGAGTTCGAACTTGCTTAATATGATGCTACAGTCCAGTACGTTAGCCACAACACCGCGGACACTCCTCCAATAATAATAAGGAACAGAATTGCGTAATCTTTCTATGAGAATTGAACATATAATAGTTATTTACTAAGCGTAGCTTAGATGTGCGCAAGACCAGAAGTATGGGACACCCTGTGAGAATCAAACTCACTAACAATGGTCTGCTAATCTATCTTTCATTAGACCATTACACATTATAATAGCAGCATGCTATAAGACTAAACGTTAATAATCCACTAAGTTGAATTTTATCGTAAGGCAATTATTTATCTCAATTTTCTGACACTGTTATTTCTGGTTATCAGTTTTTGCTGGTAATATTATCCGATTATTTTTCTCGATATATTTAAAACTGTCAATAGATCAATAAATCAAAAAGATGGATCAACTTCCTATATTTGTTGATATCTGTGTTTAACCTGAGGGAATAAACATCTTATCAAGTATCTCATGTCAAACGCTAACCATTTTTTCTTTGGCTCAAATTCGATAATCATTTTTTAATAAAAGAAAAAACTCACACATTTACCAGATAAACAACAGCCTTGCATTGTCAATAACTTAGAGAAGATTCATTAACATATCAGTAATTGTGTAGACAGTTGAACCAATGACCGTGGTGTAATGGCTATCGGCACAGGAAATGAACATGGCACCACGAGTTCAAATTCGGGTGCAATTTTACATAGCGCTTGGGAAAGTTATGGATAAAACTATTTTCTCTCCAGATATGGGTAAATAGAACTACAGACTGAGATCTTTAATGTGGCTACCTGTTGGCCGTAAATGGCAACCGATGATGCTTAAAGACGGAATCCTGGGGACTTAGCAGTCCATGACATGTAAAACTCCACTTTGGCTCTTACTTTTGCTAGAATGGTGGTCATAAAGGCTCTATTCCATACATTGGCAGGTCACATCAAGTCCGAGCACCTATATGATTTCCTGACCCTATTGCCCTCATGGCAACCCCCAATCCTTTTTATCATATATGTGTTAGAAGAGGTAGCTGGGGTTCTATGTATCCTAGTGTTATATAAACTTAACATTGAGTATATAATGGCGTGAGACTAGAGATGGGATGAGGGGTTCTTAATTCTTTGCTTACTTGTTCTTGGTGTAGGGGATTATCTTCCCTTTGCCTGGAAGAGTTATCTTCCCGCTGCGTTGGCGTTTGTGGCCACCAGGGGACCTCTGATATATAGGCGGCTGATTCAAATGCTTCTCTCTCTCTCTCTCTTTCCTTACTGCCTTGGAACGAGCACATGGGTTAGACTTATGTCTACCCCCCTCTCGGTGGGGATTTGCCTCCCTTACATTACTGTAAGTCTTTTATACTATCCTTTAGTTCCATGATTGTAACATTTATATTCTATGTACATTTGGGTATCTCGTTTATACGTAAATATGTATGTATACCCCCTTCTTGGTGGGGCTTTGCCCGCCCCCTTACATTACTGTAAGTCTTTTATACAGCATGGACTATCCTTTAGTTCCATGTCTGTAACATTTATATTTTATGTACATTTGGGTATCTAGTTTATATCTAAATATTGTATCTTGTATTTACCATTCATGAATGTGTCCTTTTATCTCTACTCTTATATCTTATTTTATCTTATGTATCTATGTACTTTATGTATCTTATCGTTACCATGTGCTGTACACCTATTAAATGTTTTGTCTCACAACGTGTCGGAGCTGTTGTTCAATTATTAAATTTGAATCTTACACTGGCATCTTCCTTTGGGCTGATTCTGTGGGTTGTTTCTCCGGGTTGATTTCTTCGGGCAGGATGTCTGTGTATTATTGTTTGATAATTAATAACAAAGACTTGTTTTTCTATAAAGATTTTATTCAAACAACCTCAGCCCATGATTCTCGAAACCATGCGGTAAAAAGCGACTCTTGAGAGAACATCCTCTCTAATCGAGTAACTGGTGGCAACTAAACTAAAAACCTTATTTTTGTCTCACGCTTCTACAGGTGCGTTTTTCGGGAGATCAAGCTGATTTCACCACAAGTCAATTATAACTATAACGGTAAAGGTTATTTTCCACTCAACCCCCATTTTATTGAATCTAATGAACTCTAATTCAAAAATATCTAGCCACAGTACTTACATAATTTATAGGTTATCCGTGAATTATGTATCACGGGTTATGACGTCAAACTGTATCTAATGTTGAAGTTCCAATTCTGGAGGTCTGGGGAGAATTGAGAACGTATTCATCTACCTTGACCTGGAGTGGAAATATATGTTAGGAACCTATATATAGGTTAAATAGATGGAAAAATGAGTTTAAAACATGTTTTTAAAGAATTGAGTTTGAGAAAGAATGAATAAAACAAAATTTCTTCGGTATAAAATAACCCAACGGTTGACTAGTCGTAAAATCCATCCAACCTATCAAACAACCTTAACCTTGTAACAGCAACCGGTCTAGGAGAAGGAAAACTCTGAGTTTAAACCCATGTTAAACTTCGATAAAAATTGACCTCATGTCACATCCTACTCGTGCAGAAGGGTTGGTATATACATATTATTGGTTCTGGTATTAACATGACATTTCGGTTGATGCAAATTCAGCTATGTTCAGGTGGACAATTCATCGGGGATCTTTTTTAATAAAATAAAAAAATGGAACTGCGAATGAAAATGGTTAATAATATTCCAACAGGATTTGCATATTACATAATTCATAGATAGCTTATGAATTATGTAATAATTATATATATATATATAATATATATATATATATATATATGAGGAAAAGGGGGTTGGAATAAATCCGACAGAATGAGGTAAAATATAAGGAATGAAAGAACAAAACTCAGACAAAGATGTGTAGTCTATTTCGATGGAGTTGGAACTCGGCTTCTTCAGCTTTTTGAAGAAGCCGAGTTCAGTACTCCGGCGAAATAGACTACACATCTTTGTCTGAGTTTTGTTCTTTCATTCCTTATATTTTACCCATCTATCTATCTATCTATCTATCTATCTATATATATATATATATATATATATATATATATAATATATATATATATAATTTGAATTGCGTTGAAATCGGAGAGTTGAGTGGAAAGTTACTGCGTTATAGATTGACATGTGGCAAACTTTACTTAACCCCTTCCAGAAACGTACCAACAGGACGTGCAGAACAGAAGTCGGGTTTTTAGTTAGTTGCGACCAGTCACTGATCGAGAGAAGACGTTCTCTCAAGATGTCATTTCTCACCGCGCGGTTTTGGGCTGGAGTTATTTTTTTAAAATAGAAACAGAAAAAAGTATTTGTTTATTAATGAACAAGAAATACACAGACTATCCAGCTCGGAAAGAAGAAATCAACCGGAGAAAACAGCCCATAGAAGATGACGACCGACAAAATAAGTAAGCAGCGAAAATGTTTTTAAAAAAACCCTCATTATTCCCTCAAACTATCTCTCTCTCCCCATTATATACATATATATATATATGGGTGAGAGTATGTTGAATATTCCATTGCAACATTAATTATACTTAGGCAGTAAAATCTCCTCCACTGAAAACGACGTTAATGCACGTATAGGAAAATCATGGGCCGCTATAAATAAATTATCGCTCATATGGAGGTCCAATCTCACAGACAAGTTAAAGAGACAGTTCTTCCTGGCCGTTGTCGTGTCAGTACTGCTGTATGGCTGCACCACCTGGACCCTAACTAAGCGACTAGAGAATAAAATAGATGGGAGCTGCACGAGAATGCTGTGGGTGATCATTAACAAGACGTGGAAACAGCACCCCACGAGAAAACAGCTGTACGGCCACCTACCACATATCCCCCAAACCATCCGAGTAAGACACAAGACACGCAGGACACTGCTGGAGAAGCAAGGACGAACTCATAAGCGACATCCTCCTGTGGAAGTCAGCACATGGACAAGCCAGAGTGGGCCGACCATCAAAAACGTACGTTGATCTGTTCTGTGCGGATGCAGGATGCTGAATAGAGGACCTCCCGAGAATGATGAGTGACAGGGACGGATGGAGAGAGATTGTCATGGATATCCGCGCTGAAAGCGCAACATGATATATATATATATATATATATATATATATATATATATATATATATGAAGAAAAGGGGGTTGGAATAAATCCGACAGAATGAGGTAAAATATAAGGAATGAAAGAACAAAACACAGACAAAGATGTGTAGTCTATTTCGGTGGAGTTGGAACTCGGCTTCTTCAGCTTTTTGAAGAAGCCGAGTTCAGTACTCCGGCGAAATAGACTACACATCTTTGTCTGAGTTTTGTTCTTTCATTCCTTATATTTTACCCCATTTATCTATCTATCTATCTATCTATCTATATATATATATATATATATATATATATATATATATATATTGTCGTGTTTGCTTTCTGACGCATTGAATTTCAATGTGTATAGAATTTCGCAGACATGGACAAATTTAAGTTGACAGCAATTGTAATAAAAGTCACTTCCAGGTCTCCAGGAGTCACAATCCATTATTCGATAATCTTGCTTTTACTTTATTCTATTTGTAATCATATCAGTTAAATTCAGCGTCAATGCGCCGGGGTTTTTTTTTGTTTGTTTTTTTGTTTGTTTTGTTTGCTTTTTTTCTTTCCTTCCAAAACATCGGGCGTTTTATTTTTTTCTTTCCTTTTTTTTTTTTTTTTTTTTTTTTGTCTTACTAAATTCTCAAAAGCCACTGTGATCAGTGACTTCTTCTGAAAATACTCCAAAGGGTTCTGAACATTTTTTTTTTCATCTTGTGGATTTGATATCTACCAGAGCTATCAAGTAGTAAAAACACATGCCATTGTATTCAGATCAATTATAAAAGGAATTTTTTTTTATAAATCCTACCATTTCAAGACTTTTAGAAAATGTATTTTTTTTTATTTCTTTTTTATCTTATAGCTTGAATTAGAAATAGAACGCTGTTGTGGAGTAGACTCTTGATTTTTTTTCTTTGAGTTGTATATAAATTAAGTTATTTTTCTTTCTTTATTAACATTAATATTTCTGATAGTCACTTTTATTTATTTACTTTTTTTTTCAAATTTCTTTTCTTTCCTATTTTACTTCTTTAGATTAATTTTTAGAATTTTCTATAATTTTTTTATGATATCATTTCGCTTTCGATTTTCTATGCAGCGGAGGTATTTGCATTTATTCCATTTCCTCATATTTTCCCTTTCTTTTCGTTTGTCTCTGTCTTTGTTCGTCCTTTTTGCTATTTATGCTAAGTGTTCTTAACACACTTGTCAATTTTCCTTTATTAATTTCTTTCTTTCTCTATTCATTTTTTATATGACTGTCACTTTAATTGTACAAAAACTTATATATCTCAGTCAACATACAGCTTTTTACTTGTGTGCTTATATTCCTTGCAGGATCGTCGAAAATAGCAGAAACAAAGAGTTTGTACATATTCTTTTAGATTTGTAAAAGTGAGCAAGAACTCCTTCCATCTGGTGTCGACTTTGCTATAAAATCTGCAAAATATTTGTCTTCTTTTTATATACCATCACTGGACTCGACAAAAAACAAGGAACATATGTATCTATATAAATATAAATATATTTTTATTCTTCGATTGTGTGTAGACTGAGAGTCGTTGGTAGAGAAGTGCACATACACAGGATTCTTCGGAGGTTCTGACTGCGATCGATCTCGATCTTGATCTGCCCAACTCAGATTTAACTCAGAGGGTTACGCCTCTTTAATCTTGACACCTACACAGTTTTCCTGTCGACACACGTCCTCGCCCACATAGCTTGTTTTTATTGGTTATGGGCTACACCTACACATTCTCTGTGCCTACGCATTGTCAATTTACATCTCTCTTTTCCAGGTGTCAATGGTCGGTTCAATGGGTTCAAGTCAATATCCTGTTTCTGTTTTCAGGCCCATGTTTGACACCCATGCATTTCCTGTGCCCACGTGCCAGTCATCTGCACCTGGTTCCCGGGTGCAAACTCGTCGACCAGGCAATAAGGTGTCTCAGATAGTGTTACGTTATGCCCTCTAATTTCGGAATGAAGTGACGACGTGTTGTTAGTAAAATCTAATTGTTGTATACTTATCTGATCCTCTTTGCTACGAATTTTGGTTGCTGGGCCGATGCTCAGTTGGATGACAATTCCTTTAGTTTGGAGTCTGGAAACTACCTTGGGGTGCTAGGGGATATCTTTCGTTGTGCCATTCAGAGTTTTTATAATGACACAAGGCCACTTTTTTTCTCATGAGATTTTTATTTTCCCCAAGCCATAACTGCCTGAAGCAATCTCGCTCTGTCAACGCATATTTCCGAACTCATCTCTAATTCTTCCTTCTCACTCTTCCTCTCTTACATTTTGCCACATCTCACTTCTCAACCAATAGAAACAATGGCATGTGACCTTATGATGATTCATTCTTAAACTTCTCCATTCCACATAATTCTTATATTCCCCCTAAAAACTGTACCGTTCTAATTTACGCATTACTGTTACATTCATGGCCGTCTGCCCTCTTTTATGTTACCATGGTTTTATGTCACTATATATTGATCTATATAACAACCTTTCTGTTGCTCATCTGAGTTGTTACGCCCTAACCATTCGACCGCCATCTTCTCTTGTTGGGCTTTTTGGCTTCTTTTAAGGGTTGGTCTTTTTCTTCGTGTTGGGATGGACAATTCTTGTTTTAACATTTAATCAACAAGACTTGGTGTTCGTAATAATAAAGCTGTATTTCCCCATCCCATGTTGATTCCACAACGGGAGGGGGGAGATGGACCCCGGGAGCTGACAACAACGTCTATGCTCCTTAAAATCCGGGTCAAATCTGCTAATTAACTAAAACCTATTTCTCTGCGTGTAATGGCGCGTTTTAAGGGGTCAAAATAATAGGTCATTACCCGTCACAACTGTGGGCACCTTTCCATAGGACCCCGTCATTTTAAATTAATAGACTCTAGTTCAAATTCTAATTACAGATACGTTAATTATTTATGGCGGCTCTTAAATTATGTAACAATCACCAGATAACTCTCCGGTATGCTCAAACCTCCACACCCTATTTGCGGACCTGAATGCAAGTCAGTGGCTATTTTGAAGTTATATGAGATGCAACATAAGAACCTACGAGAGCTGTATGAGCCTCATCAGTTGAAACGGAAAGGATAATATATAATAGACAATATATAATAATATACGCGTGTATCCGGTTTCGATTTCTGTCGGAGGGAAATCGTTAGTATATACCGCTGATGAGACTTAATAAAGTCGAAACAGTCTGTACGGTATTCTACACACCGAGCCATCCTTTGCCGGGATTACACTTGTCAAGTTCATTTTCTATAAGAAAAAGTATCGAATTTTATGCGATACATGCGTTGTAAGTGCCTTCAAGTAAAAATTTAATACATACTTTATTCAGCAACGTTTCTAAAATAACCAAACATCCAAAAATCTTATTCACTTCGCCGAAGGGCATACGGTCTGTTTGTTATTATTCTCCCAATAACACCCCCTTACCTATTATGGTAGAGGCGTGTAAGTATCACTTGACAAGCTTAATTTCGCTAGGATGGTCAGCTGTGTACTGTGGCCGAGGCGATAAAAGTGTTTCACTAGTGTTTCACTGTGTCTGCTGTAGTCCCGGTTTCGATTTCTGTCGGAGGGAAATCGTTAGTATATACCGCTGATGAGACTTAATAAAGTCGAAACAGTCTGTACGGTATTCTACACACCGAGCCATCCTTTGCCGGGATTACACTTGTTAAGTTCATTTTCTATAAGAAAAAGTATCGAATTTTATGCGATACATGCGTTGTAAGTGCCTTCAAGTAAAAATTTAATACATATATATATATATGTGTGTGTGTGTGTGTGAGATATATTTTGTATCTGTATCCGTTTTTCGGAAGTACATATACAAGTATATATACACTAACCCCTGTGTACGAGCTGGATACGGCACTAGGTCAGTCCCTTCAGATGAGTTTAACAGGTTTGAATTCAGAGTTTTCCTGCTTACCTATGCAAGGTTAAAGGGCACAGTCTACCCTACTATTTACCCATAGCTGGAGGGAGAATTGTATGGATTCATAACTTTCCCAAAAGTATTAGAGCTATGTGAAATAAAAACAGCTTTGTCCAGCATTTGAACTCGGGTCAACGAGTCCAACCTAACCTAACCATTACACCAAGCACCTCCACAGGCGTGTGTGTAGGTGTGTAGGTGTGTATGTAATGATATTGATAATACATTTTGCTATATTTATGAATAAATATCAATATCAGTAATAGATCATATATATATATATATATATACATATATATATATATATATGTGTGTGTGTGTGTATGTATGTTTATTATATATATATATATATATATATATATATCTAATAAACATACATACACACCGAAACACGTGTCTGTGGATGACTTATTAATATGTATGCTCCCATAAATTTGGTAATGAGCTCTCTAATTGGTAATTTAAATTAACTCTCACTACTAAGCAAATAAGCAATGATCATTTCTCCGGAAATTTGATCTCTCAGTGACCGAATGATACATACATTCGTATGTATTCAATAGTTTAAAAACACCAGTCCCCGCATCAGCTGTCAGATAAGATATCGGACTACCATGCGGTCAGTCTGAGTTCGAACCCTACCCATGGATAGTTGTGTCTAGCCACACTGAAGAGGCATGATATGCCGAAACACGTGTCTGTGGATGACTTATTAATATATATATATATATATATATATATATATATATATATATATTCTTAAGACATGTGTTATTGAATAACGCGGAGTATTCTTTTTTCATTTTTTGTATGGATATTTTTTCCAGTCTTCTGGCTATCCTTTTTGAACTCTGTACTAAAATTTACAATAGGACATAATATAAACAAAAAAATCCCCTTCCTAGACGTACTTACCGATTCCAATAACAAGGAATTAACCACATCAATATATAAAAAAGCAACCAGCCAAAACTCCTCATTACTTAATTACCATAGTGAATGCCCCCTTAAATATAAAATAGCCCTCATTAAAAATCTAATTCATAGAGCCTTCTACATTTCCTCATCCAAAAGAATATTTTGTAAAGAACTTCTTAATATTAAACAAACCCTCGTAAATAATAACTTCCCTAACAAAACCGTAGATCAACAAATAAAACTATACCTGCATAACATCCACAAAAATAACAATAACAACCCCAACAATAATAATAACAAAATAAATCTATATTACCGAAATCAAATACACAAAAACTACAAATCCGACGAACATGCAATAACCAACATCATACATAGACACATCAAACCCGTCGATCAACAACAGAAAATAAAACTAATTATTTACTACACCAAATTCAAAACATCAAACCTCCTCATTAAAAATAATACAAACTCTCCTAAAAATCCCCTAAGCCAAACGAACGTAGTATATAGATTCATTTGCCCATTCCGAGAGTGCCTCTCAGAAAATAAACTATACACTAATAGCTACATTGGCCATACAACAACAACACTATCCCGCCGTCTCACATACCATCTCTCCGACACAAGTTCCATAAAACAACACTTTATTAAAAAACACCCAGAAAAATCCACCTCCCCCGAAATCAGAAAAATCTTAAACGAAAATACTAAAATTATCTACAAAAATAACAATAAGAAACGCCTACAGATCCTAGAAGCCATATGCATTAAAAATAAAAAAACCTAACATTAATAAAATAGCCTTTAAAGTCGGAGACAACGTATTAAATATCTTCAATAACTAACACTCACCTAACCCCCCTCTTAAAAATAATAGACTCTCTGAATTTGATAAAAGCATAGATAACAAAACTAAAAAATAACTAAAAACCAAATTACGTAACCCCATGAATACGACTGGCGAAACAGTCTAAAGCGCTCGGGAAATCAGTATGCAAAATATCATGAATCAACTCGATCCAGATTCAAAAAGGATAGCCAGAAGACTGGAAAAAATATCCATACAAAAAATGAAAAAAGAATACTCCGTGTTATTCAATAACACATGTCTTAAGAATAATTTGCTGCCAAAATACACAAAATTTTATATATATATATATATATATATATATATTATATATATATATATATATATTATTATATATATATATATATATGTATATGAAATTTAACATTTTGAAAAAACATATCAATCGCATAACAAACATCATATGTTTTTTCAAAATGTTAAATTTCATATATATATATATATATATATATCTTATTATAATGGAGATTGTGTGTTTGTTTGTCTGTAACCGAAACTATATTACTACTCAATTCACTGTTCCCTTAGTTATTTACATCACATTCTCCATGATTTTATTTTTATTTAAACCTCAATGAATAATAAAATTGTTTTACATTATTAAGACTGTTGACCATATCTACATACTAATAATACGCAATTGTATTTATATATACAACAAAATAGTGGTGTAGCAATATGACCCTTGTGAGCTAGAACTGCTAATGGAAGGGGGAGGAATAAATAAAAAATAGTGATGACCAAAAGAGGAGAGCGATGGTTTTGACCGTAGCGTGACCCCGAACGAAGAATTGAGGGGTAAGCGGAAGTCGGGTGTTGACCGGAAGTCACGTGGTGACGTGGGGGAAGAAAGAAAGGGTTCAGCCTCTTTTTGCCTGCGGATGTCGTAGGGTACGGACCTGACATTGGGTCCCCCATGAGAGCCCAGTAATCTAGTAGTGTTCTCTCTCTCTCGTTCTCTCTGCCTCCCTTCCTCCCTGGTAGAAGCCACTAGACGAGCACGTTAATAAAGGCTGGGAGTTGTGACGACATGTTTCTCGTGTTATGATTTTTTATCGGAGTTTTAGTACCGGGAGTATTACAACGTAACAGTGGTTTACAATGTGAATGGGAAGGCTAATTTGCATATTGATCTTAAAAAATTGATTTTAATAAATACATCCTAAGTATTATTGATTTCTAATTGTTTGGTTTTATCTTATTGAATATGAACAAAAATCTCTGGGATAAATCTTAAAAGAAATTCATTAAGAAGAAGAAATAATTGTAATATTATCCTTTACTTCCTATTTTAAGTAAAGAGTTAAATTAGGAAAATTTACCAATGAAAGACGGGAGTAATGGAAAATGATGGAAGAGTTAGTTTCAAAGCTGTTCTATTTTTCGATAATACCCCCTCTGTTCCAAATCTTTTTATTTGCTTTCTTTTTTAGTTTTATTAGCCTTTCTAATTTAACATGATATTTTATTATATTAAAACTTTAAAACTTGCACCCGGAGGGTGCATATATTTGCTAGTATATATATATATATATATATATATATATATATATATATATATATTATAACAAACATCATATGTTTTTTCAAAATGTTAAATTTCATATATATATATGTGTGTGTGTGTGTGTGTGTGTGTGTGTGTGTGTGTGTGTATGTATAAATATATACACAAGGTGTGTCAAAAACGTATCGAGACTTTTGTACTTTTTGACATACCTAGTATTCTGAAAAAATAACGTTCTATTCATTAATTTTTTTCAGAAAAGAAAGTGTGTCATAAAAGTACCAAGTTTAAAGCTGTATTTACCAAGATAGAAATGAATAATGAATGGAACGTTAGGTTTTTTTTTTTCCGAATACTAGGTTTGTCAAAAAGTACAAAAAATCTCGATACTTTATTGACACACCTTGTACATGCAGTATTTCTGTTACCTTCATATTCTAGCCATTCCCTTACGTCTATAAAGTTTGTATATTTTCTAGTTCTTCATGTGGATGAAACTGTCAATTTCACAAATTAGATAATAGATAGCTACCTATGTCACCTCTGTCAGGGTTACCATATTTTCCTGCCTTACATTTCTTTTCTTTGAATTCTATTAATGGTTGCACAAACTGACACATATTTCTGTCATTCCAAGTTGTCTTATATGAGTAGCATCATATATATATATATATATATATATATATATATATATATATATATATATATATATATATATATATAACTTGTTATTATTAATTCCGCACCAATGGTATATGGTGGCAGTAGATTTGACGTTAGTGGCTATAACACTTTGTCATTTTACAGTTCAAGCATTCTACTCAGTATGAATAGCCTGCATTATATCACGTCCCACTTGACTATTTTCTCCAATCTGTCATATCATTTATATCAATTAACGACTTTTCACACCTCAAATCCTGGTGATTAGCGTTAAGAAACAAGTAAGAGCCAGTTGTTTAAATACTCCAGCAATCATCTGTTTCATTGCTAATTTTACAATTGTTGTTCTCTGGACAATTTCAAAACTTCCACAGACACTTCTTTCGTTGGGTTTTCTTACTAGACATACTTACTGGCTCTTGCGCTAAGTGGCAGCAAGCTTTCTCGATAACTCACCTCTGTTCTTTGTTATTTATTTGAGTATGATAATTTCAGTAGCATTTTAACGGGGTATAATATTGTCAATTGCATTTGGGTATAATGTTGTCATTAGAAACTTATCTGGGTATAATATTGTTGTTTGTATCTTATCTTAGTATAATATTTCCATCAGTATTTTGTCTGAATATACTATTTTCAATCGTATGTTATCTTAGTATAATATTTCCATCAGTATTTTGTCTGAATATACTATTTTCAATCGTATGTTATCTTAGTATAATATTTCCATCAGTATTTTGTCTGAATATACTATTTTCAATCGTATTTTATCTTAGTATAATGTTTTCATCAGTATTTTGTATGAATATAATATTATCAATAGTATTTTTATCTGAGTATATTATCGTCAGTATTTTGATGCAGACTATGCTGATGACCTTGTACTTCTTGCAGATACACCAACACAGGCTGAGTCACTACTACATAGCTTGGAGGAGGCAGCAGAAAATATCGGCCTCTATGTGAACTCCTGTAAAACGGAGTTCATAAGCTTCAAAAAGAAAGGAAACATCTCCACACAACGGCACGCCTCTCAAGCCAGTAGAACAATTCACGTACCTAGGTAGTAATATCTCATCCACAGAGAGCGATGTTAACACACGAATAGCAAAGCATGGTCGGCCACAAACAAATTATCAGTCATATGGAGGTCCGATCTTCCTGACAAGCTAAAGCGACGGTTCTTCCAAGCTGTGGTTGTGGATTGTATCAGTGCTGCTATATGGCTGCACCACTTGGACCCTGACGAGGCGTCTTGAGAATAAGCTAGATGGAAGCTGCACAACAATACTGCGTGCAGTCTTGAACAAGTCGTGGAAGCAGCACCCTACGAGGGGGCAGCTGTACGGTCACTTGCCCCCATCTCACAAACTATCTGAGTGAGACGGACAAGGCATGCAGGACACTGCTGGAGAAGCCAACACAGGGACATGCAGGTGTGGGGCGCCCAGCAAGGACCTACATTGACCAAATATGCGAGGATGCTGGTTGCTCCGCAGAGGACCTCCCAGGTGCAATGAATGATAGGGAAGGTTGGCAAGAGATTGTCATGGATATCCGTGCTAATTGCGCGACATGATGATGATAATATCATAATATTATCTACGTAAAATATTGTTATCTGGGGATAATATTGTCAACAGTTGTTTTATATTGGTATGATATTGGCATTGGCATTTCATCTCGGTATATTGTTGTTAGTATTTTATCTCGGCATAATTTTATTGTCAGTATTTTATCTGAGTACAAAATTGAGATAAGCAATCTATTTGCGTATAGTATTTTCATTAGCATTTTACCTGTGTATGATATTGTCGTGAGCATTTTATCTGGGGATAATATTGAATGACAATATTATATTAATATGAAATACTGATAATAACTTTTTGCTGACAGCATCTTATCTGGGTATATTGTCATCAACATTGTATCTGACTATAATATTGCCATTAGTATTTTATCTTGTTACAGAGCTCTCATCAGTATTTTATCTGAGCATAAACATTGAAGGATTATATTTTACTCATATAAGATACTTTAGGAACTGTTTGTTTATTGTTAATCGCTTGTCCAGACGAATAGCTAATACTTCAATCACACTATTAAAAATATATATCTAAGGTAGGTGGGTTGTCTCCCTTGGTAGACGTACTCTTTTTCAAACCAAGCAATCACAGGCTCACAAATTTTGGCGGATCAATTAAAGATAGAAATGTTCCTCTTTTTGTACCAGCATCTCTTGGGATCGGACGTAAGAATCCTCGCTCGAAGGGGCGTCGTAAGTACGATACTTACCATAAACAGTGAGAGCACTAAGTTAATTAGACTTGTATTCATTACATTTATATAATTGACATTTCCAACAGGAAATACTATCGTTTGCAACAACAATTATAAGTGTATTTTTCGTATGTATAAATGTATTAATACGGTATTATTTGAAATTCCATGATGTGTTCAAGTATTTCCTGTTTCTAACTCTTGTTAATTCCACATTCACAACGTAAATTAGCACAATCTGTCCGACAGTCAATTCTGTCTTCTTAGCTGACTGTGACTGGTTTCAGCGGTTTCTTCATCTTAAGATGTTGGCGAGATGTCCTGCGTTGTCATTTGCTTTTAGTGGCAAATTCAAGATGTCTATTTTTGTGAATCCCATATTTATTTAATTTTTTAAGATTTGGATTCATCTCGTTTAAAATGTGACATATATAGATTTATATATTTATATAATTGACATTTCCCACAGGAAATACTATCGTTTGCAACAACAATTATAAGTGTATTTTTTGCATGTATCAATACGGTGTTATTTGGAATTCCATGATGTGTTCATGTATTTTCTGTTTCTAACTCTTGTTAATTCCACATTTGCGGTTTAAATCAGCTCACCATAAATCTAACAGCCACCTATAATACTTTTATTGGTTTTATGGTGATCCGATTTGTCCCCTTTTGGATTTCAGTTTTCTACTGTTTTTATTTTTGTAAGATTTATTCTTAAGATTCTTAATGATGTGATGGGAATGTTATATACACTTTTACTTGGGTGTATATATGCGAGAGAGAAGGAGACGAGATGATAGAGGAAATGTGAACCTCTTATTTGTTACTTCCTGCTTCTACTGTTTCTAACTCGTCGACCGCCATATTCTTCTCAGGTCTTATTTCTCGGGCTGGTCCAGCGGCTTACTTTCTCGGGCTGTTTCTACTTCTTTCTGTGTTAATAACTTAACAAGACTTATTGTTTTTCTGTCAAGCTTCTTTTTTTTTTTTAAACCAGCCCACAAAGATTAAACCACGTGGTGGGGAAATCACTCTCAGGGCGAGAGGACCTATGCATTCGCTCCCTTTGGATTTATTGTCGCATCTAAATAAAAATTCCTCTAATCTCCCACGCCTCTAATGGCGCATTTTCCAAGGGTTCAAGTAAAAAGTTTAATACCTATCAGTAACCATCGAGGTACATTTCTCCTGGATCCCCGTTATTCTGAAACTAACGAACCTTGATTCAAAGTATTCTTACTAGAGTACGTACATAATTCATTGGCTATCTATGAATTATGTAACAGAAACAAGAAATGGTATTTTACATAAACATATTAAATTTTTACATATTTTACATGTATAAGATTTTATATATATGAAATATTTTACACATATAAAGATGTTCACACACACACACACACACACACACACACACACATATATATATATATATATATATATATATATATATTGTGGGAGCGCACTATCGTTGTAGAAAATAGACACAGCGAGACGAGGTCAAATCCTGGACGGGGTTGTTTACATTTCACATAGCGCTAATACCTATGGCAAAGGGATGCATCCAAATATTCTCCGTCCGGACATGGGCAAATAGTGGGTAAAACTAGGCGATTTAACCTTAGTTTGGCAAACAGAAAAAGGAGAAGGAAAATTCTGCATTCACATCTGTTAATTTTCGCTTAAAAATTGATCTTGTGTCACATCCTACTTGTGTGAAGGGCTTGGAAAAATATGTATATAAAATATTTCACAAATTTTACTTATATATAATTTTACATATCTAAAATATTTTACATGTATAAAATTTTACATACCTTACAATCTTTTTATGAGATTCTTAATAATGAAGACACCATAAGACCCTGCCTTGTCGGCTATAAAATACGCCGACTGCACCTCATGTATAAGGATAAGACCCCACTTAAATGGGTCACATGTTGGTCGTGGATGGCAAACTGTGATGCTTGAGGTTGGGATCCTGGTGACTGAAACACTCCACTTTTGGCCTTTGGCTCCACGGGCTTCGGAGAGGACCCCCTCCAATCAATCGGCTGGCCATATAGTGTTGTATAGCCGACTACTGGACTTCAATAAAACCACAGACACGCGTATATAAAATATGACCGTCTTTATTTTTGTCTGTGTGTGGTTGGTGAGGGGGTGACGAGGGTTCACAATGAAGTTCCGAGGGTGGTTGATGAAGGGAGATGACGAGGTTACCTTCTCGACTGCTCGCTGGGGACTGAATCACACCCTTCATCCGTTAGCCTTTATATACAATAAATATACCCACGAATTTTGATCTTTTGATCTGATAACGGACATTTTTATATATTTCTTTATCTTTCTCTCCACCGTTTCACCGGAAGAGGAGTCTTCCGTTTTCCTTTTTTCTTTTATGTATTTCTTCATCTTCTCCTTGCTTCTTGACCGGAAGACCTCTCTTCCGTTCTCCCTTTTTTTAAATACATATTTTTATCTTTCTCTTTGTCTTTTTGCCGAGGAATCTTCCGTTGCAAGATATGCAACAATAAGCACCTATATGATTTTTCCAACCCTATTGCTCTTATAGCGACCCCAACCCTTTTTATCATATATGTGCTAAAAGGCAGTGGCTGAGTGTCTTCATATTCTGGAAATGACGTTAAACTCTATTTGATGGTAAGGTTCCAGTCCTGGGGGTCTGGGGATTTGGGAAAACCTCTTCATCACCATTGATCCCAGATCCATTTTGCCCTGGAGTAGTAGTGCCAGTTAGTAGTAGTAGTGCCCATCTATGTGTTAAATAGAAAATTTGTTAACAAGAAAAATACCTACTCCTTTTTATAATATGGATGCTAGAAGGCAACGGCTGTTAGTCAACGACATATATTTATTGATACACATATCATAATCGAGTTTGTCTATTTGTATCCGAAACTATATCAATATTTACGTCACATTCTCCATGATTATATTTTTATGCAAACCTCAATTCTTAATATAATTGTTTTACATTATTAATACTGTTTGACATATCTACATACTAATAACATGCAAGTGTGTTTATATGTACAAAAAATAGCGGTTTACTGTGTGAACGGGAATGCTAATTTGCATATTGATCATTAAAATTTGATTTCAATTAATATGTGCTTAGCATTATTGATTTCTCTTTGTTTGGTTTTATCTTAATGAATATGAGCAAAAATCTCGGGATAAATCTTAAAGGAAACTCATTAACAAGGAGAAATAACTGTAATTTTATTCTTTACTTCCTAATTTAAGTAAATATTTAAATTAGGAAAATTTTGCAATGGAAGACGGGATTGATGGAAGATTAAGTTTCAGTTGTTCTATGTTTCGATTACCCCTCCCCTTCTGTTTCAAAACTTATACAGCAGCATTGATACAACCACAGCTTGGAAGAATTGTCGTTTTAACTTGTCAATGAGATCGGATGACATCGAGACAACCAAAGTAATGTATAATAGGCCAGTAATTTGATGTGAATTTTTCTTTTGTGTCCTTCTTTAAAAATCAAGATAAGTTAGTGTTTCCATAACGACTTAGTAATATTTGTGTCCATCGGATATTGTTGAAATTGTTTAGATTTATAGAAGTAAATATTTTGAACTAGTGTCCATAGATACCATTGTGGTGTATTTCTTTTAAGTTGGCTATTGAGTGTAAAGGAATTCTCAGTTCGTACATTGTTTTGTTTTTTGGGTTGTTTTTGCTTTCTTTTCTTTTTTGTTGTATCAGAAAACTATTTGTAATAATTGAAGAAAGGTGAGAAAGATTTTTTGCACGGTTAGTACAACCACGCACATACAAATACATACAAACGTATATAGATGTATATACACACAAACACATATATATGTTTGTGTATCCGTGTGTGCATATATATATATATATATATATATATGCATATATATATATATATATATATATATATATATATATATATATATATATATATATATAAGTGCGTGGGTTCATGTGTGTGTATGTGTATATGTGTGTGTATGTGTGTGCAAATGCTTTGAGCGCCGAACATTTGAAAAACAGACTGAATATACAGCTGATGACCGGTTATTCATTGGAAAGTGGTGCATGTACCTGATGTATATATATACATATATATATATATATATATATATATATATATATATATATATATATATATATTGTGACGCCTGCACTTAAATATGAATCTAACGACCCGATTTTCGTAGACGAGTTAAGTCTAAATAAAACTGAAACCTTAAAATTTGCAAGGAGATAATATCATACTATAAACAAATCTGATGGTTTTCACTCAGGAAAGAATGCTCCCACATTCAAATCTAGGTATTTTCCGTGCATCCCACATATGCTGGTCAGACACAAAGTTCCATTTGATGTATGGCCACCCACGAACCGAAGCTCATGGAATGGCAGGTACAAAAATGCGTGGATCCAGTCGGCATTCTCCTTCAAGGGGGTGTCTCAGGCAATAAACCTAGCCCTTCCCCTTGAAATCAAGGAGGCAGCTGCTACCTGGGGGTGATGCATCCACTAAACGGGTTCCCTTGATGGCCTCCTTGAGCTTGGGGAAGAAGAAAAAATCACATGGAGCCAGGTTGGGTGAGTAGGGAGGTTGTTCTAGCATAGTGACGTTCTGGACGAAGAACTCTCGGATACTCTGTGGACAGGTGCGTTGTCAATTTAAAGCGCCCACAAGTTGTCACATCTCTCGCCTTTTCTTGTGCACTAAACGAAGCAAACACCACAGTATCTCTTTGTTGACATGCTGGTTGATTGTCTGTCCTTGTGGCAAGAACTCGCAGTGGTCGATGCACCTCACATCGAATCCAGCTGAAACTTTTCGGACATACCTCGTAGATTAACGAAAATTATATGATAAAAAGCAGAGATTGCCAAAGTATTCAGTTTAATAAGAACGGTATTTTTTAAAACTGTTGGGAGAAATATATTGGACAAAATTGACAAGAAATTGTTAATAAAAATAAAACAACTGGAAGAAATAAATACAAGTGGAAGAAATAAAAACAACTGGAAGAAATAAAAACAAGTGGAAAAATAAAAACAAGGTATATATAAATAATCAATATTAGTTATGTACCATTGTGGTAGTAAGCAAACAAACACGGTCGGACTTGCAGAAGCTTTATTCTACATAGAATACAGTGGTGGCATTTTTTTGACCAGTTTATGTAGTAATTAGAAGGGGAGGGGAGGTAACTCAGTTACCTATTACAACCATTTATAAGGTACGGATAAGGGTTAGCTGTGGATGGTCTAACAAAGAGACGGAATTTTCAAATCCTGAATGGCGGCAGGAAGACGAGAACGAGTAAAACAGTGGATTCTGGGACTAGTAGTAGGCAGTTGGATTTGAGAAGTAGACTTAGGCAGTTAGACTTTGAGACGAGTGGAAGGCAGGTGGCAAAACTAGCAGGTTCTGATTTGGGCCAGAGAATTTTAGCTCGACAGACCCATTAAAGCTAGAGATAAAAAAAAAGCAAAGATAAAGCAAAGATCACCAAAAGAAATTCTGTTTAATATGAACGGAAATGTTTTAAACAGCGGGGAGAAATATATTGGACAAAATTGACAAGAATTGAAATAAAAGAGAAGAAATTGTTAATAATAAAAAAAAACAACAGGAATAAATAAAAACAAGATAAATATAAAGAATTAATATTAGTTCTTATGTACCATTTACACTGAGAAGAAAATCATTGCCGCAAACTATTGATTATTCATGACGATCGATTATTCGTATTTCTGCATATTCTAACAGCTAATTTGGATATCTGCCCTGTTGATAAGACGTGGCTGATGAGGCGAACAGCAAAACAGCTCAGCCCAATAAGAATAAAGCAGTTCAAGAGGCTTTCAAAAAAGAAAGAATAAGAAGAAGCAATTATCATTGGTTCCGGGCTAAAGATTTCAATTTTCCCACGAATACAGATGACGCACCAATGAAAGCGTCTTTCATCGGCTAATCTTTAAGGTTAATTTGAATGCATTGCCTGTTTTGAAAAGAAGTTGGTTGGTTGGTTGGTTGGTTGGTTGGCTTTACGGCATGCTGACCTGTTACATAATGAATAGGCATACCCTATCATTTTTGTAATTATGTGTAGGATTTAAATCTAACGGTTAATCATTAAGTTTTATTTATTATCAAACTCTCCAGAATTGAAATTCTCTAATGAAAAATAAAATTGTACGATTATATATATATTTATATATATGATAGAAATTTATAGAAAAAGAAATGATAATATTAATATGCTGACAGATATCTGTTTCGATCTTTTAATAAAGCGGTCATCCTCAAGAGCAACTATATTTATGAAAGAAAAGAGGGAATAGTTTACGGTTTGGCACGAGAGGCACAAACAACGCTCTCGTTCAGGGTCGGAGTGTTTTTTTATTTTTTTGTAAAAATGCGTATTTTATGTTAAAAATAAAACAGTGAATTATTCCCTCTTCCTTTCATAAATATAGTTGATCTTGAGAATGACCGCTTTATCACTAGGTCGAAACAGATATCTGTGAGCATACTAATATTATCATTTGTTTTTTCTATAAATTGTCTATCATACACTCGGATTCATTCCATTTTATTATATATATATATATATATATAATATATATATATATATATATATATATATCATCTGGACGTCGCGTCTATGAAGACCTAAGCATGTTTTTAAATATAAGCCTTATATCATGATATTCCATTGCGTGAGCACGCTTGACGTTAGATAAACGCTGAACAGGCCACCGTTTTAATATTTTAATATTTCAATATTTGACCGTCTGAAGATTGCATAATATACATGAAATTATAGTACGGAAAATTAACACCATAAATATATATATATATATATATATATATATATATATATATATATATATATTATATATATTATTATATATATATACATATATATATTAAACTGGTTTGGTTGAATACCACGGAATCTTTTATTCCATAATTCATGGAAAAAGTACAGTATAACTCATACAGTATGACAGAAAATATTGGACGCCAGGTTGACCTCGAACGGAATTCTCATTGGTTGATTGAATCACGTGAATAGGCCTATCTATGGAAATCAAATGAGTGTGAAGTCAACCGCCATGTTATGTAGACGGTTGATCGGTCGGTGTTGATTTCTTTCCCGCGCACGCGTGTTAAAGCTGGGATCGGGGAATAAATACATGGGTACAAGAAAATTTGTCTCCGTGTTGTTAATTAATACTAATAAAGAGGGAGAGATACAACACCCTATACGGAGGAGATGTTCCAATACGATTAGATCCCAGTACGGCCCAAAAGAGAATAGAAGAAGAAGAAGAAGAAGAAGAAGAAGAAGAAGAAGAAGAAGAAGAAGAAGAAGAAGAAGAAGAAGAAGAAGACTATATAACATACCTTTGAGGAGTTATTTAAAATTGTTGTTTTAATGCTAATGAAATGGAACAATTATAACTTGTTCCTGTCTAATAATTTATACGCAATTATATGACCATTCTGTCGGCAGGTCTTAGATTACTATGATCTCCGGTAGATGGATAAAACTGTCCCCACTGAAAAAAGGATATCCTGAGTATGAAACAAAACTGAATCTAATAGACAGGCTCCGATTCTGGATATCTAAGGAGTAAGGAATATCCTGTTAAGATTCTTGTGGCCATTTTTAGGCTGCAGGTGAGAGCACTTTACAGTGGAGATCCCTCGTGGCATAAAGTTTGATTCTTGTTGTGTAGTATCCAACAATGCTTTTCCGTTGGTCCGTATATATTGAATCCTATGACCCTTGCGTTCCTCAGTGTTAAGCTGAATCCTTGGTTGTTGATCCGTTCGTTCGTATTAAGCACGGACAACTGAACGCCTTTCCATGAAGGCTTTTAAATAGTTAACCAACCACGTATTCGAGCGTGTTGATTGGTCCATTGAATTCACACGGTCTACGTATATAAATTAAATTTATGACCTAATTTCTATATACAAAAAATAATCCAACATACCCCGTCATTGGCATTATTCCCAGGTCGACTTTGACCCGGAGTGGTAGTACCTGCTAGCGTGCCATCGATGAGTAAAATACACCTGTTGGATCTAATTTCACTGGGCTACAAAAAATCTTGTTGGTGAATTGTTTAAGTTTTTTTCAAATGATTTTGTACCGCTGAATCCGAAAATTAAATCCGTTTCTCTCGATCAGGCCAGGTTTCTATGCTGAGTTGATTTTGAAAACATCTGATAATCTGACTAAATTGATTAGATTTTTAAGATATTTTCGATTGGTCTTTGTTAATATTTCTCATCCGAAATGGGATTTTAGGAGAAAAAAATGTTTTCTATTACAAACCCTGTATGATAGGGATATATGGTATGAGAGAAAGAGAGAAAGGGGGGTCAAAGAAAGCGTTGATTATGTTTATGATAACTAGCAAATATTTAAGTTTTAATGTCATTAAATAATATTTTAAATTAGAAAGGCTAATGAAATTAAATAAGAATGCAGATAAAAAGATTTGAAACAGTGAGGGGTGTCATTAAAAAATAGAATAACTGAAACTTAGTATTCCATCACTTCCGTTTTTCATTGCTAAATTTCTCTGATTTAACTATTTAGTTAAAATACGAAGTAAATAATAAAATTGCAGTTATTTCTTCCTGTTGATGGATTTCCTTTAAGATTTTCCCCCAAGATTTTTGCTCAGATTCATTAAGATAAAACCAAAGAATTAGAAATCAATAATACTAAGCACGTATTTATTAAAATCAATTGTTTGATATCAATATGCATGCATTGCATCTCATGTGTGGTGTCCAAGCTTTATTCTGATTACCAAGTTTAATACCAGAATAAACTGGCTTTGCGAAACCCATGACTGGAATCCCTTTAGAAACAATGATATGTTCACCGCAGATGTAGCAGAATAATGGTGTGTCCTTCTGTAGGAGTCCATTATAGAACGTCACTTATGAGTTCGTCTTCACTTGTTTAGAACTGCCCAGCATGTCTAGTTTATCTCACTTCGATGGATTATGTGATGGGGTGTAAGGGGCTGAACAACTATTCTTTCAGGATTTGTTCACAAACGGCTTATTTTTACAAGGTCTTCTGGTCGAAGCCATTTCATTCATCTGTGAAATAAAAATTATTTTACTGATGAATGAAATGGCTTTTACCAAATTGTCATATGCAAATTTTTGTTTATTTCAAGAAAATAAACGGCGTCGCTTGAATCACACAGTGTGCACCGGGCGATTGTATGATTTTAAGTCCTTCCATCTAAGCAGTACGGTACTTATTTTTATATCAGATGGAGGTCGGCCATTTTCATTCTTTTGGAATCAGTGTTCCGACTCGAGCGTCAGCAGCATCACTTTATTGCTTTGGTAGAGGGGGTATAATAAAATGTTAGTCTCGCAGATCCATTGATCGTTTTGGTCTTACAAAATTGATTTATGTCTTAATCACGAACGCAACCAATAACTTCCCCTCCTCTTTCTATTCAAATCCCTATTTTTAAATATCTTCATAAATATAAAGAAAATCATCATTAGCTGTGCGCGAAAAGCAAGCTCTGGTAATAGTGAATGTGTATATATATTTACTTTGCCATTAATTGTTTTAATTTTGTAGTTTCATACATACATACACACAAACTATCCTTTATATATGTATAGATGACACTCTGTTTAAAAGAATGAACTTGTGTAATATCCTGGTTTGAGTGGTTGGATAAATACATACATATATGGCAACAAAAAAGGAATCACCATCATCATAATCATCATCATTAACATCATTCGTTTGAATCTTTATCTCACCATCCCTCCATATCAGCCATCGCTCGAGGTAAATCCTCTAAACGTCATCCAGTGTCCTCAGAGATTTGATGGCTGTAAGTTTTACTGGTCGCTCAACACTGGTGCGTCCTTGTGTAGGAGTTCATTATAGAACGTCACTTATGAGTTCGTCTTCACTTGTTTAGAACTGCCCAGCATGTCTAGTTTATCTCACTTCGATGGTTTATGTGATGGGGTGTAAGTGGCCGAACAACTATTTCTTCCAGGATTTGTTTCCATTTAGTTTCTTTTTTCTACCTTTAAAGCGTTTCGTTAAATTTCAAATGATGCCACTATACAATAGTACTGACACGGTTTCTGTTTGGAATAAAGGGAAACTGAAACATAATTATAACTGTGACGGTACCTAGGAATTGAATTTTGGTTGTTGTACCTCTTCTCTGACAATATGTTTAATAGTAGAGGCTTTTTTTTTCTAAAACTCTTTTGTACATACGTAAAAAAATAAATATTGATTATTTTTTAGTGTGGTCATGGACCGGGTACTTTTGCAAGTAAGTTATATCACTTAACTACCTCGTGTTTTTTAACTCATGTCTAGATTTTTGTAAAAGGCTTTGATTTCTAAGACTCTTTTGTACATGTGAAAAAAATTAAATACTGATGTTAAATACCGGGTACTTTAGCTTGTTAATAATAAAACAAAGTTGGGTTATTATTAATCGTTAAATTAAATGTTTTCGTTTATTGTTGTTTTTCAATTCGCTGTAAAAAATGATTCAATCGATAAAGCCACATACAAAGTACATATTTAGAAAGATTATTTTATTTACCTTCTAACCAAATTAATATTTCTAAGGTTAAACCAGCGATACGCGAGAAATTCCGAGCTGAAACGATTCGGGCACAAATTTGTTGATTCATATATTTGGCATGAAGTGTAGCATTTTGAAAGGATTTAGACAGTTATCTCAAAAGCGGAAACTGTAAAGGTCTAGCAGAGTTCATCTAAGTTTAATTGGCAGGCAGTAACCTTTAAGGACAGTTTGAAAGCCCAGCTGTCACTGCAGTATTGTAAAGTCAGGCGACTAAAATCCAAGTAGTTAGAAAATAGATTTTAACATTACATTAGTTAGTTCAGAGCAGTATAACCCTCCACACCTTATTTCCATTTATGGTCCGATGTGTGCTCCCGGCTTGTACGAAGGTGGTAATGTGTAGAAAATATTGAAATGAATAAAGAAGTGTGTTTACAAGAATATGTCTTTGGTGTGAACATTCCAGGAAAGAAGGGAGTAACATTATGAAGCAGCAAGAAAGAGCGTGGAGAGGAATGACCACAGTCGGAGATAACATATCTACCCCACAAACGTATTATGATTTTTTTTAAGAACTTGAAGATGTAAAACTGAACGTTAAGGGTTATATTGCATTCTATCTATGTTTGGTTGGTTGGATTTTACGGTATGTCAACTCTTGGGTTACTATATGCAGCGTGGTGTAATGGTTAAAGTCATGGGAAATGGACTCGTCGCCCCGATTTCAAATCCTGGACATGGTGATTGCATTTCACTTAGCGCTTATACCCTTGGGAAAGGTATGAATCCTACTCTCCTTCCAGCTATAGGTAAATAGTAGGGCAGACTGGGCTCTTTAATCGTGGTTAGGCAACCAGACTAGGAGAAGGAAAACTCTGAATTCAAACCTGTTAAACTCCGCTTAAGAAATTGACCTTGTGTCGCATCCTGCTCGTGCGGAGGGGTTGGTAAATATATATATATGCAGAGGGTATTTTTTTCATTCTCGTTAGGTTTTTTTTTAATTAAATTAAATTTTTAAAAAATGATACTCACTTTTTTTCTATTTAACCCATAGATGGGACTCTACACAGATTTAGATTCCGTCCTTAAGTATACCGTGTTTACACCCACGATCAACAGGTGGCCTCAGTGTTGGTGGCAGGGATCTTAAACTTCTGCAGAGGTGCAGCCGGTATTTTTCTACATCACCATCCGACAGGCTTGTTCTATCTTTGAATGATTATTATAGAGCGAATTCAGTTCATGATATCAAATGTTGTCACAATAGAAATACCTAAGAAAAAAATCTTGGACTCGTTACATGATTTACCGCTGTCTACAAGAAGCTCTGTCGTTCTGATCTCAAAACATCTTTGAGATTAAAAATGAAAAATAGAATAAAATACTAACAGACGAATCATCTTTCTGTGTAAAGGTAAACGTCACCTGAAACGAAAACAGAAAATCAATGAAAATAAAGTCCAGTCGACTAAACAGCTCGTAGATTGATAATGACTACTCTTCAAATTAATGATTAACCTAAAAAAATAGATGGTATATATATATATATATATATATATATATATATATATATGTGTGTGTGTGTGTGTGTGTGTGTGTGTGTGTGTGTGTGTGTGAATAAAAGGGCCTTAAATACCATGGCTATCGTGATTATGGACCATTTCCACTCGTGGGTATCTGGGGCCCACCGAGCTTCTTCAGACCACATTTTTATTCTATCAAGACTGCCAAATGGACAAATTCAGTTTACATTTATACATTTCCCCCCGCTTCCCGGGGCGATATTTGTGTCTTTTTTCTTTCAAGCGTCTTTTTGATTAGTGGAATTTTTTTGTTGCTATTTGCCAGTCTTAATAAAATAAAAACGTGATCTGAAGAAGCTCGGTGGGCCCCAGATACCCACGAGTGGAAATGGGCCATAATCACGATACCCATGGTATTTAAGGCCTTTTCATTCACAAATAGTAATTATTAATGTTTATAAAAATTAAACATTGAGCTCTCAAATGGAACCTGAACTCTACAACAAACTACTGGTAGAGAATAGGACCAGCCTAGAATCACCTTGTATCAAGAAACTTGGTACCCCAACAATATATATATATATATATATATATATATATATATATATATATATATATATATATATGAGAGAAGAGAGAGAGAGAGAGAGAGAGAGAGAAGAGAGAGAGTTTTATTAGTTTACAAATATACATGCTGGTGTGGGGCCATATATAGTGGGCGTACATCTCAAAGATTAGCTGTTGCCCTGAGGAATACGCGATCGTAAAAACACTACATCCGGGCACTCACAATGCCCCCATTCCGTGATCTGCGAACACTTAATGTAAATACTTGCCGATCCAACTATAGTGGTCTTCAGTTTTCCATTCTGCATAAGGCTATGATGAAACAACATTCAAATGTCATCGAAGCTGTTTCTATTTTCTTTTATCGCTCTACCTTGTGCAGACAAATTAGACACAAGCACTCTCTTATTTTATTGGGTGAGCGGCTTGGGTCTGGTGCGACTTGATGGAGTTTTCCTTAGTTTTGTTTCCCCCCTCTTGTCAAACCTATTCCTATGCCCTTAGTTTTCATTCCATGTTCATTCATGTCGCAAATATTTTACAGCTTTGACTCTTATATCGATTGCGGGTGAAAAACTTGAAAAGCACCGGACGAAAGGGCCTTGTTTTGTTTTATCAATAAACAATTTTTTTCTCTATTCCTTTCATTCCTCCTTAGTCTTCCATCGATTTATATTGTGGTGATAACTATGATAACTCTCAATATACTATATAAATTTGCCTGTACCAAAAATGAATTTATATATATATATATATATATATACATATATATAATTATATATAATAGTTGTGTGTGTGTGTGTGTGTGTGTGTGTACGAGCACACTCACGATTTCTATAAACCTCATGGTCTGCGCGTGTTAGCTATGCCTGTGACGTAGAAGTTTTGATATATGATTTCATATATATATATATATATATAATATAGTTAAACATATTCCGGATCTAAATTTATTTTAAACGTATTCTTTCGTCAGTTCGGTTGTTATTGTTTTTTGGGGGGGTTTGAATGCCTCATACCCGGTTTTACTGGTGTGATTTTCCCGTTTTATATATATATATATATTATATATATATATATATATATATATATACCTTGTTCCGGATCTAAATCTATTTCCCCGTATTTTATCGTTAGTTCGGGCTTTATTGTTTTTTTTGTTTTGAATGCCTCATATCCGGTTTTACTGGTGTGATTTTCCCGTTTTCTTTATCTATATATTTTTCACTTTATTTTCAAAATCAGCGTTTGTTAAATCATATTCAAATGTAAGCATGCCAACAACTTTTAAAAACATAAAGTATCCATATATATATATATACATAAAAAAAACAATCAAAACATAAAATAAACAAAATACATAAAACACAAAAAATTAAAGCATGCATATTAACAAGTAAAAAATCAAATTTCAAAACTACAACGTCACAGGCATAGCCAACACGCACAGATCTTGAGGTTTATAGAAATCGTGAGTATCCTCGCATATATATATATATATATATATATATATATATATATATATATATTTAAGTTGGTGAAGAAAAATATAGTGCTCGATTACAATTGTAAGAACTATTATTATTATTTCACCCCATTCGAGTTTTTCACACCTGCAGAAGCCAGTGGTTTACTGGAGGCTGAGTGACAGCAAGCCCCCTCGGTCTCCAGGACTCTTCTGAGTATTCCAGCCGATCTCAATAATGCTGTAGTCTTAAAATCGGAGGAAGAATCGAGACCATCCAGGTCTCGATTCTTCCTCATGTTCCACAGTTTTCCACAGTTTTTTTAGTTCTCTGGCAAGGTCTAAGTATTTGTCAATCTTTTCGTTTTCTTTCATTTTCACTCTGTGATCGGCCGGGACGGCAAAGTCCACGAGATGACAAGTCTTCATCTTCTTGTCAATCAAAACAAGATCTGGTCTCCTGGCCGGGATTAGGTGATCCGTCTGTACCTCAAAGTCCCAGAGAATTTTGTGTGTCTCTCAATATTATTATTATTATCTATACATTTAATGGCTGATTCATTACCGTCGGTTTCAATGCATTATATGCCTATCGTCAGACAAATCGCCCTGTAAATGACATGAAAAGGAATATACGTTATGGATAGCGTGTAAACTCTTCGACTGAAAAATATAACAACAGAAAATCAACCACTTTTGAAAATTTTTTCGTGTTTTATTATAACATCGCACATACAGATATCGAACCAGGATCTTTGCGATTCCTAGGCAGATGCTCTACCGACTGAGCTAAAACAGGCTCTAAACATTGCTGCATTGTAATTTTTTATCTGACATATTCATGTCTTATCTCTAAATTTATTTGGTTTCATTGTCTTCACGTATTCTTTCTTTTTTGTTTTCAATATTTCTTACATACCATTAAGAAGTTGTTATTTTTCTGTTGAAGATTTCACGGAGTTTTGTAGATATGTGTTATTTACGTAAGTGATATATCGATTTAAACATGTTTGTTTATTTTTATTTTTCTCAGATAGTTAGTGATAAATGAGCAATCAATATCATCATCAAATCATGCTGATTCTCTCTCTCTCTCTCTCTCTCTCTCTCTCTCCTCTCTCTCTCTCTCTCTCTCTCTCTCTCTCTCTCTCTCTTAATCGGTCCCAATTGTTCATGGCTTCTGAAAGCTCCTCAAATCGGCATCTAATGTCCTCTCATAACTGTTTTATAGGATTGGAAACAAAGTCTTGTCCGATAAACAAAGTATTTATTTAACCCATTAAGACAAAATGTAAATTGAGAAATATAAGCAAAACGTCAGTGTCTCTAGAATATTGAAAATAGTATCCCTTGTGGTCCACACATCTTTGCCAACGTTCTGGAAGTTGTTTTATGCCATTTGCATAGAATTCTATGGGTTATGAAGCGAACCAGTTTTCCAAATCACCGTTAACTTCTTCAGCGGATTAATACGTTTTCTCACAAAGTTAGTTATATAGTTCCAAGTAAATAATAATAAGCTTTGGTAAACAATTATAGCTTCAAATAACTATTCTTAATACAAATTATTTCCAGTTACATCAAGTATTCCAGAATTAAGTATTACTATCGAATATGAAATTTTTTAAACAGATTTGTTAGAAACATAGATAGGACCCTAACATATACTACCTCTATAGGTCAATGTTAATCTGGTAGTCATGACAATGAATGATACTCAATATTTCCAAATGCCCAGGCCGGAAGACTCATCACCAAATGTGGTTTAGTGTCACAAAATGTATACCCGTCCTTGGGAAGGGGTTTTGGCCCTCTGCATGGATGAGTCAGCATATTGTAAGCTCTGCTGGCGAGCAAGCCCTATGGTTAGTAATCTTGTTTCAAATTTGAATTCGATAGTGAAATCGATTCGATACACTCGGATGCTCAAATATTGCAGCCTTGCGCCAGACTAAATACTTGCAAATAATTAGCCATAATTTACACACTCATAAAAAAATCAATTAATAACTTGTTGAAACAATGAGATAGTTTTGTTGCTTTATATATATATATATATATATATATATATATATATATATATATTATATAATATATCATCATCATCATCATCATGTCGCGCACGCAGCACGGGCATCCATGACAATCCTTCGCCAACCCTCCCTATCATTCATTACACCTGGAAGCTCCTCTGCGGAGCAGCCAGCATCTTCACATAACTGGTCAATGTATGTCCTGCTGGGCGCCCCACACTTGCATGTCCATGTGTTGGCTTCCACAGGAGAACGTCGCTTATGAGTTCATCCCTGCTTCTCCAGCAGTGTCCTGCATGCCTTGTCCGTCTCACTCGGATAGTTTGTGAGATGGGGGGCAGGTGGCCGTACAGCTGTTTCCTTGTGGGGTGCTGTTTCCACGACTTATTCAAGACTGCTCGCAGCATTCTTGTGCAGCTCCCATCTAGCTTATTCTCAAGACGCTTTGTCAGGGTCCAGGTGGTGCAGCCATACAGCAGCACCGACACAACCACAGCCTGGAAGAACTGTCGCTTCAGCTTGCCAGGGAGATCGGACCTCCATATGACTGATAATCTATTTGTGGCCGCCCATGCCTTTGCTATTCGTGTATTAACATCGCTCTCTGTGGAGGAGATATTACCACCTAGGTATGTGAATTGTTCTACTGGTTTAAGAGGCTTGCCGTCGAGTGTGGAGATGTCTCCTTTATTTTTGAAATTCATGAACTCTGTTTTACCGGAGTTCACATAGAGGCCTATATTCTTTGCTGCCTCCTCCAAGCTATGTAGCAGTGATTCAGCCTTTGCCGGTGTATCTGCAAGAAGTGCAAGGTCATCAGCATAGTCCGCATCTGTGATTGTTTGTGCGGGATATCGCCTGCTTCTTGCCTTTTTTAGTGTGAAACCTTTTTCTTTTATGGTATCTAATGATGTTCGGAGTACGTAGTCTAGACATATTATAAATATATATGGTGCCAGTGTGTCCCTTGAAGGACTCCAGCGGCGATGTCAAAGAAATCTGTGTCGCCATCAGGTGAGCGTACCATCGCTTTAGTGTCTTTGTATAGCATCATTATAGCTGAGACCGTTTCATTGGGGAGGCCATATGCTAATAGTATTTGTTCCATTTTTCCTCTATGTATGGAATCGAATGCCTTGGAGAAATCTACGAATAATAACGTTGCCTCTAGATTCTTTGCTCGTACCCCTTCTATGATCCGTCGAATAGTCAGGATCTGAGAGGTTGTGGATCGATTTCTGCGGAATCCATTTTGGTTTCTTCTAAGGATTTTTTCTATTTCGGGCCGGATGCGATTAAGTAGAAGGGCATTATATATCTTGGCTGCAATAGCAGTGAGAGTTATGCCTCTGTAATTTTTAGCGATTCCGAGATCTCCCTTTTTAGGGAATGGGAGGATGCAGCCTTTCGTCCATTAATATATATATATATATATATATATATTATTAGTTGGTGGTTACATGCAAGTGTAAAGAAAAATGGGGTAACTATGGTGTTGTTTGTTAAGAATTAATAATTACAGGTTAACAAACAACACCATTGTTACCTTTGTTTTTTCTTTTTGTGATACCCTTTAAAACCTACCACCAAACCATATAAAACACAATGCTTCAAGCAAATTATAAAACATTTAATATATATATATATATATATATATATTATATATATATATATATATATATAATATATATATATATGTTTGTGTCTGTATGTGTATGTGTGTTCATTGAATGAAAAGGTATGGACTTTATTTACTTCGACAGCTAGGTCATACAAAATTTAGTATCGTTGTTGTGTTCCTGTATTCTCTGTTGTCTGCCACACACACACACCACACACACACACACACACACATATATATATATATATATGTGTGTGTGTGTGTGTGTGTGTGTGTGTTGTGTGTGTGTGTGTATCACTCTCTAAAACACACAAACATACCCTCGAAACACACACACACCACACACATACGCACACAAACACTTGATCTCACTCTCTCCCTCTCTCTCTCTCTCTCTCTCACACACACACACACACACACACACACACATATATACATATATATATATCACTCTCTAATACATACAATCATACTCTCTAACACACACACGCATACACACACAAACACTTGATCTCTCGCTCGCTCTCTCTCTCTCTCTCTCTCTCTCTCTCTCTCTCTCTCTCTCTCTCTCTCTCTCTCTATTTCATTGGGGTAAGATGAATGCGATTTTCATTCGTTTAATTCCCTTCAGAGCACACTCACTGTCAGCTATCACAAGTGTTTAATTCTTGTTCCATATGTTTATCCTCTATTGCCGTATAGATAAATAAGCCTTTCCACCATTGTGGAAAATGAATAAAAAGAAACAACGATGTTATGAAAAGTTGAAGATAGAGAATAATTGGAAAAAGAGGAGACGATGAAGGTAAAAATATTAAAGGTAAAGAAATAGGGAATGAATGGAATGGGATTTTGTCTAAGATAACAAATAGTAAAAAAAATAAAAAAAACATGTAAGCAAGCAACACATCTCGAAAGAAAAACCAGACGATGAAAAGATTTTTGAGAGAATAGAATTCTACTTTTAGTAAAGAAAAATAAAAGAAAGCGAAATAAGATTCCAAATGAATTAAAGTGAAAGAAAAGGCTCCGGCATTAAAAGAAGTATTTATAGTAATCTTTAAAAAAAGAGGAAGAAAAAGATGAAAATGAAGAAGATGGGTGAAAACTTGGATACGAAGAAAATAACATGCACAGAAGAAGAAGAAGAAGAAGAAGAAGAAGAAGAAGAAGAAGAAGAAGAACCCCAGCACATTTGATAGGATCAAACTTGCGGAAAAATAATTTACATTTCTGCTTTCGATTCTATTCAATTTCGGTTTTTCATTGCCGTTGACTTCTGTCTCAAAACTTTGTTTTTCCTGTTCGGTCGTAAAGATATTTTTAAAGTTCCCAGTCGTAAACAAAAAAACATAGCATTCTTCTTCTTCTTCTTCTTCTTCTTCTTCTTCTTCTTCTTCTTCTTCTTCTTCTTCTTCTTGGTTCCCATTTTTGTACGTTCTTCTTCTTCTTCTTCTTCTTCTTCTTCTTCTTCTTCTTGGTTTCCATTTTTGTACGGTCTTCTTCTTCTTCTTCTTCTTCTTCTTCTTCTTCTTCTCAACATAATGTCTTATCGTTATCACTAATATTGATTGTTTCCTACATAGAGATTGCATCCGTTCTTAAATCACAGACATCTGGTGACTCGTATCTTTTTCTCTTTCTTTCTTTTTTCAAACTTGTTTTCTTATTTTTCTTATTTTCTTTTCTATAAAATCAAAGAAAGAAAGTTCTAATAAACCTATGCAATGGATGTATTCAACAATGTTGTTCCATAGAAAACCTTTTCGAATCACGAACAGACTGTCTTCTAGATACAAACCTGGGCTGAACGTGCACAAAGGTGTCAAAATTAGATTGACACAGAAAAAACAGAACCCAAATTATTTATTCATTTTCCCATTAAACTAACCCTAAACCCCAACGCTAACCCTAACCCTTACCCTAGCCCTAACCCTAACTCTAACTCTAAACCCTAACCCTAGACCCCCATAGTTAAAATTAACAGTTTTATTACAAAATTTGTGGGTTCTGTTTTTTCTGGGTCACCGTTATACAGAGTGATCCAGAAAAAAACAGAACCCAAATTATTTATTCATTTTCCCATTAAACTAACACTAAACCCCAACCCTAACCCTAATCCTAACCCTAACCCTAACTCTAACTTTAAATCATAACCCTAGACCCTCCATAGTTAAAATTAACAGTTTTATTACAAAATATGTGGGTTCTGTTTTTTCTGGGTCACCCTAATTTTGACACATTTGTGCAAGTTCAGCCCAAACCTGTTCTTATTTTTCATGTTTTATATTAACATAGATAGTGTTACATGAATCCGAGAGTCCACAACACCATTGCTTTGCCCACTGAGAAAAACACAGGACTTTATTTCAAGATTAATATTCATTCGATCGATCATTTCACGATTACGATAAGTATGACCGAGTTATTAATTGATTTTTCTTTTTTTTTCATTTTTTTTTTAAATTAGTTCTGGTTCAGGATCACTGAATTAAGAAAGAACTATGTCCTGTTGTTGCCTAATCTATGTGGTGGCATAGATCATTGGCAACACTGTGTAAAATGGAAAAATACAAACCGTTGGTGACCTTTTGACACCACACAGGAAAACCCGCGAATCACGTGAAGTCAAATGAGAGCTGGTTGATTCCTCAGTACCAGCTCAGACGTCAGAGTAGGAGCATGGGCTCATCTGTACACGCGCGCTATGTTAGTTAGTTAGAAAAAGAAAAGTAGTTAAGAATAAAGGCTTAAAGAAATAACACGGTGTTGTTGGTTGATGTATGTCTTGACGAAAAAACTGACCAAGAAGAAGAAAATGAATCAAGGAAGATCAACCAACAGATAGAAGTCAAAACTAGTCGATCATACAATGGCCAGACGAAGTAACAGAGAAGAAAGTAAGTAATGCAAATATGCATCTAAGCATATCTCTGTGTGTATCTGTCTGTCTATCTCCCCTCTCTAGTGAAAGAACTTATATTGTGTATATACCCAACATGGGTATATGTGTATGAGTATGTAACACTGTGTATGACTCTAAACTATCTGATAGTGAGGTTCCAGTTCTGGAGGTCTGGGGAATGTGGAGCAGTCCTTCATCACCGTTGCTCTCAGGCCCACTCTGATCCGGAGTGGTAGCACCTGTTACGGTCCCATCTATGGGTTAAATAACATCTCCTCCACAGAAAACGATGTTAATGCACGTATAGGAAAGGCATGGGTCGCTATAAATAAATTATCGGTCATATGGAAATCCAATCTCACAGACAAGTTAAAGAAACAGTTCTTCCAGGCCGTTGTCATATCAGTGCTGCTGTATGGCTGCACCACCTGGACCCTAACTAAGCGACTAGAGAATAAACTTGATGGGAGCTGCGCAAGAATGCTGCGGGTGATCCTGAACAAGACATGGAAACAACACCCTACGAGAAAACAGCTGTACGGTAACCTGCCACATATCACCCAAACCATCCGAAAAAGACGGACAAGACACGCGGGACACTGCTGGAGAAGCAAGGACGAACTCATAAGCGACGTCCTCCTGAGGAAGCCAACACATGGGCACGCCAGTGTGGGCCGACCAGCAAAGACGTACATTGATCAGCTCTGTGCGGATACAGGATGCTGCATAGAGGACCTCCCGAGAATGATGAGCGATAGGGACGGATGGAGAGAGATTGTCATGGATATCCGCGCTGACAGCGTGACATGATGATGATGATGATCCATTAAGAATTAACTTATTTCAAAATTTTGTTGCCATTATATAACCCATCGAAGTTGATATGCCGTAAAATAAAACAAATAAAATAAATAAAATGAATAAAATAAGAAGCAACATTATTAAGAAGAAATGATTAATATCATTATTCTTTATCATGATTATGACGCTTCTGAAGCCCTTCTCGTGACGCTTTTTGCTTTGATACGCATAGAAAACAATAATGTCATTATTTGAATGAGATTTTCAAAACATCTTCGACGCTTTGTTTGATCAACAGTCAAACTATTCAAACTGATTTTCCAGGCTTTGTCGTTGGTATGCTTGGATAGACAGGAAACACCTCAAGAAAGCCAGAGGATACAGCGGCCAAAACGTTGGGTCTTTATGTTACATAATTAATATATAGTCTATGAATTATGTAAGTAGTGTAGTATAAAGCTTAACATTTAGTTCGTTAGAAATTCAAAATTGGACGGAGTTAAGTGGAAAATTACTGTCGACCGTTATTGACAGGTAATGACCTTTGCTTAACCCCTCCCTGAAACTCTCCAGTAGAAGCGTGAGACATTGGATTCACCTCAACCACATTGTCACGTGGTCTAACCCTCCATTTAACAGATGATATCTCCATTTCACAACACCTAAAATTGCATTCATCCTCCCACTCTAATTACCGAAATATTCTAAAGAAAAATACACACATTCTGCACAAAGAAAAAATAAACAAAAACTCCAAATACTAGAGGCTCTATACATAAAACAATACAAACCCTCCTTAAACAAAATCAATTTCTAATGCAGTGCACACATTTTAAAATGCCTATAACACCTTTCTCATCAATTCTTCTCCTTCCAGCCTCCACATTCATATAATCTAAAAAAAAAACTGGAACACATCACCCCTGATGATGGCACTTCGAAGTGCCGAAAGTACTCGGGACCTGAACTTTGGTGGACTAATCCACGAATTCCACCCAAATATTAAAAAGTTGACCAGAAAACTCGAAAAGATCAAAAATAAAATTGTTAAACAGGAGATATGTCTTTTGTTTAATTCTACATACATAAATAAAAAAAAAAATGCTGTCCAAATACACACACACACACACACACACACACACAGACACACACACACACACATATATATATATATATATATATATATATATATATATATATTCAGGGTAACATGAATGCGATTTTCATTCGTTTAATTCCCTTCAGAACACACTCACTGTCAGCTATCACAAGCGTTTAATACTTACTCCATATGTTTATCCTCTATTGCCGTATAGATAAATAAGCCTTTTCACCATTGTGGAAAATGAGTAAAAAGAAACAACGTTGTTATTAAAAGTTGAAGATAGACCACTTAACCCATTTAAACCTGTGTTTTTTTCATTTTTCCTAATATACTACATACCGTCGGATTCACTTCCTTTCTTCATATATATATATATATATATATATATATATATAATATATATATATATTCAAAATTCCTGAGGTCGGTCATTGATTGGGTTTGTGGCAACCCTTGATGCACCAATTCGTTCCTATTGACTGTGCCAAAAGGTGTGGATAGTCCAACACAAGCCTTCACTACTATAAACAAATCACTGTGTGGATGTTCATTGTATGAACACTCATACGCCGATCAAAGAGTCCATCATATATATATATATAATATATTATATATATATATATATATATATATATATATATGTATGTATGTGTGTGTGTGTGTGTGTGTGTGAGAGAGAGAGAGAGTAAAGCAAATGCATATTTGATATATGTAACCAAATAGATATTTGTTTTTTTAAAAATTTTGTTGATTATAGCATAAAATCAGTCGATATGAAAGTAAGTCTTCTCTGTTATAAGTAATCTAATTGTAAATCTATAAACGATTTAAGTAATCATTAAAACAAATCTAGAATAATTCTATGATAGCACATATGCGCTGCAAAAACAACTTTTGTAATTTTACCGAAAAACGAACAATAATAAATACATATCTTACACTACGGAATTTTTTTTTTTTACCAGCAAACACCTTTTAAAGATCTGAGTCGGATCACACATGTGATATGTAACATTGCTCGTACGCATATTTTCCATTTTTTACCTAACGTTATACGAACATATTTTTTGGTGCAACAAACTTTAATTGAGACAACTGTTTTAAACAAATGTATTTTTCTATAAGTTCTTAGCAAAGCGTATATACGACGCGCACAAAAGTGCTCTGGGTATTCATAATACTCAGAGCCGATACTGGTATTTGTATTTACCTCGTACCCAACTTGTACGGGTTAAGCACAAGGTCCTGTTAATGTGGGACCACCAATAAGCCGAGACTCATGGGTGGCGGGTGAAAAATTGTGTTGATCCCGTCGGCATTCTCCTTCAAGGGGAGTGATTCAGGCACTGGGCAATAAACCCGTCCCTGCCCCTTTAAATCGAGGAGACGTGTATTGCCTGGATGCCCCTGGGATCAACACTGTTAATTGTAGCCACGGTCCGGGGCCGAAGCCACTGGATCCCCGACCCGAGAGGCGGGTTGGTGACTAAACCGCTACCCCCACTAAGCTTGCCTGTTGAGAAGGGTGGACGAAAATCAAACTTGTGAAAGGTCGTACGGAGCTTCTAGCTCAACTCAACGGCCATCTAGCACATTAACGCGAAAACATAGAAATACCGGGGTAGGTTGCCAGGCGCATAATTCTAAATACCCCCCCCCCGCTGCATTGTGGGTATCCTCTGGAGAGAAAAAGGCCTGGGGAGAAAACCCTGACAGAAATCACTGCTTGGATTCTGTTAGGAAGTTCTGTGTGTAAAATACTATCTACAAACTCCTGCAGCCAAACTGACGCCGAATGTATTGGTTTCCCATTCCTTCGGATCATGCTAGCTAGATAGAGAGGGGGGATCTGCCTCCATACATCTTGCACAGGCTCTAAAAAAATACCGAAAGTATGGACTTCAAAGCGTTGCAAGGGAACTGTTCGTGTGACTATAGAGAACACTGTTGTGTCTGTTGTGCATGCGTCTGTGCCTTCCTCTGTGTGCTGCAGATTCGGTCTAGGCAGTCGTTTCTGATGAAGCTCCCGGTTGACAGTATCGCCAAGTGTAAAGTTACATGTTTTTTGAAACGCGTGGTGTAATGTTTAAAATCATGGGAAATGGACTCGTCGCCCCGGGATCAAATCCTGGATGTGGTAATTGCGTTTCAATTAGCGCTAATACACTTGGGAAGGTATAAATCCAGCTATGGATAAATAGTAGGGCAGACTGGGCTCTTTAACTTTGGTTAGGCGACCGGTCTAGGAATAGGAAAACTCTGAATTCAAACCTGTTGAACTCCGCTTAAGAAATTGACTTTGTGTCACATCCTGCTCCTGCGGAGGGGTTGGTAAATATATATGTTTTTTGAATGCAAAATGTTTAAACGGAATGAAGTTCAGCGACAAATAACGAGAGTATGTGGCCAGTCGTGCATGGATTTCAGAAACGCCTGCAACAGGTGTAGGGAGTTTGCAACGACAACAAGGTTCAACGCTTCCTCAAAAAATAGTAGCGAACTGGTATCCTTCCTTTCGTGATACATATCTATCGTATCTACAGTGTAAATCATTGTGAATTGTCATTAATTTTCTAGTCCTTTTGGCAATCTGTCTGAGATCCTCTTTTGTCCATTTTAAGGTTTCTCTTTTGAACCATTATTATTATTATTGTTATTGTTATGAGGTTTTCACACCAGTCGTAGCCGGTGGTTCACCGGAGGTTGGGTAACAGTAAGTATCCTCCGGTCTCCAGGACTCTTCTGAGTTTTCTAGCCGATCCCAACGGTGCTGTTGTTTGGAGGGTTTCGATTCTTCCTCTGATTTCCAATTCACCCAAATTCTTTTCTAGAACTTTAGGGACCATCCCAAGGACACCAATTACAATTGGTACGAACTTCGCCTTCATGTTCCACAGTTTCTTCAGTTATCTAACAAGGTCCAAGTATTTGTCTATCTTTTTGCTCTCTTACATTTTCACTCGGTGGTCGGTTGGGACAGCAAAATCGACGAGATGACAGGTTCTCTTCTTGTCAATCAATACTAGACCCGATCTCCTGGTCGCGATTATCCGTCTGTACATCAAAGTCCTAAAGAGTTTTATGTGTCTCATTCTCTAGGACAGTTTCATGCTTGTGTATATACCATTTAGTTTTATGATGAAAATTGAATTTCTTGCATAATTCCCAGTGGATTACCTTTCACAAAGTCATACCTACTCTTGTACTCTCTTTGTGATAGTTTGCTGTATTCGCTTATTATATGATTAACGGTTTCGTCTCTGTCTACACATTTTGCACTAGGAAAAATATGCGCACTCCAGTGGCAAGTATCTTGATATTAATCTAATAAAATATATTAAATTAGATAGACTAACGAAACTAAATAATAATGCGTATAAAAAGATTACACTTTTTAAAAAATATTTTAATTGATTTCAATAAGAAATTATTGATAGGATTGTTTTTAATGCGTTTGAGAATAAAACAATAATATTTGAAATCAATAGCACCAAATAAGTATTTATTTAACCCGATTTGCTTAAAACCAGTCTGCAAATTATCCACACCCTGTACTATGTACACTGTTACGCCCACACACTCGTTAGGATCGACCAGTGTGCGCGCGTAACAAGCAATAATGATAAAATAAAAAAATGCGAGAAAGGTCCCAGTTATAAAACAAAACAGTCGTATAAAAGGGACAGAGGATTTCAAACACCTCTCTTCGCTTCCGCGAAAGGAGGGAGTGGAAACCGAATGAAAGCAACACAACAACGCTGAATTACGACAAGCCAAACAAAACTTTAAATAAACATACAAAGGTTTATTTACAATAAATTACAACCTTTTATAAACAAGAAGGGAGGGGGTAAAAGCGTAATGTACAAGCCTGTGTGGCGACGGGGTGTGTAAAATTACTAGATAGTTCTTGTACCAAATACGTGAGTGGTCAAACGAGCAAATACAAATACTGAAGCATTTAAACAAACATCACACAATCAATATGAGTTTACAGAATACAACATAAATATGAATACATTTCACTTTCAACTCACTGTAGCCTCATGGTCCGCCAAAAGAAAGGTTCTCTTCCACAAAAGGTTAGTGTCTGTTAAAAATCCTTCTCCACAAAAATTTCAGAGTCTGTTAAAAGTTCCTTTCAAAAACAACAATTGTTCAATCTCCTTTCTTTTCTTTTTATTCACTCCTTTCTCATCCGAGGTTTCTTCTTTCTAGCTGCAACAGACTGGATTCTAATTCATCAGTAATATTCTTAATTGTCCATCCTTATAATCAAATAGGTAGTTTCTCTCGGAGCGAGGAATTTCACGTCTTAATCACTGGTCGGATTTTCTTAACTGTGCCCTCTCTTTTGGACGTGCGCGAATTCTTATCGCGAAACAAAAAGGGGTGACGGGGTGGGCACCTCGGTCGTTGCAGTGGTAATGGGCCCGCTGTCGGCTGCACTCTTGGGGTCACGAAGCCCCCTCAAAGAAGGGGATGGCAATACAATTGTCTTTAGTTCATGCAGGTAGTAATTGGAATGTCAACATTCCTTTGTACAGAAGGAAAATACAAAAATCGGACAGACTTTTCACTTTCTCTTTTGCCCGCCAATGTATTTTGAAATGTATTCTTCAAACAGAATTGACTTACGATTTTACATATGTATACTAGTTGATGTACCGATAGGGTGTCACAAGACCTTTATTTCATAATGATACATAACACATGTTGAAGGATTTTAAACGCATTAATGGGCTGTCTTGAGGCAAATCTAACTTGAACTTTAATTGAGGCGTCGTTAATAACTAAGATGCTAATTAAGTTTAAAAAATGATTATTTAATTTAATAATGATCTACTTCACCCAGATCTTTTTCAGGTTCTTAGGAGCCCTGTCAACTGGGGCTTTAGAATACCGTATGCACCTCTGGGGCCACTTGTTAGCCGTGAGTGGCGATGTGTGATACGTGATGCTTAAGGACGGAATCCTGCTAGATGTGAGGTCCATGACATACAACACTCTAATTTGGTCCTTACTTAGGCTAAACGGGCGGTTGGAGAGGCCCCTTCCGATTAATCGGCTGGTTAGGTCAAGCCCCAGCACCTATGATTGTCCCAATTTTATTCCCCTTATGGCAAGCTCCAATCCTTTTTATCATAGTGTGCTAGAAAGCGGTGGCTGGGGGTCTTCGTGTCCAGGGAATGATTTTAAACTACCTGATGCTGAGGTTCCAGTTCTAGATGTTTGGAGAATGTGGGGTACCCCTTCATCGCCATTGCTCTCTGGTCCGCTCTGATTCGCAGTGGTAGTACCTATTAGGGTCTCATTAATGGGTTAAATAGAACATTTGTTTACAAAAATATTTTGAGTTTAAGAAATTTTCTTCCAAACTATCGCTACGAATCTTTTAAAACTTTTCCGGCATTAAATGACCCACTGTAGTTGATTTACCGTAAAACAAAACAAACAAACAATCAGGTTCTTAGGGGATGTTCCAATACCTCCAACTACGATTTAAGTTTCACAATTCTGTTGCTCTCACTCTGACATTTTTATTTTATTCATTCTTGTTGGGTATCCAATTTTTAAACTCAGTTTTAACACACATTTTAAATTCATATTTTGATCTATTTAATATGAAACACTAACAGGTACTACCACTCAGGATCAGAGTGGGCCTGGGAGTATTGACGATGAAGGGGTATTTCCCACTCATCAGAGCTCCAGAATTTGACCATCGCTAATTCACGATGCGTTTAGCTTCACACACGGGACAATAAGACCGCCAGCCACCGCTTTCTAGCACATATATGATAAAAATGGTTGGGTGTTTGACATAAGAGAAACAGGGTTGGGACAATCATATAATGCACTTAAACTAGGGTTTAACGGGACCAGCCGATTGACTCAAGAGGGACTCGCCGACCGCCTGTCTAAGCCAAGTGTTGCATGTCATGGACAGCTCAGTAACCAGAGTAACTGGTCGCCCCCAACAGTTGGCCCCATTGAGAGTGGGACCATTCTGCAGAAATACGGTCGGCCTATTCTACAGCCTCAGTCAACATGGCTGTCCTATCTTTGAATGGTTACTATAGTGCAAATGGATGCGTGTGGTGTAATGGTTAGAGTCGTAGGAAATGGACTCGTCGACCCGAGTTCAAATCCTGTGGCTGTTTGCATTGTACATTTCGCTAATACCATTGGGAAATGTATGTATCCAACTATTCTCCATCCAGCTATGAAAATAGTAGGACAGACTGGGCTCTTTAACCTTGGCTAGGTTACCAGTCTAGGAGAAAGAAAACTCCGATTTTAAACCTATTAAACTCCGCCTAAAAAAATGACCTTGTGTCACATCCTGCTCGTGCGGAAGGGTTGGTG
>CM042144.1:25634242-25671742 GCA_023376005.1 Doryteuthis pealeii
AGAGAGAGGGACAAACAGACAGACAGACAGACAGAGACAGCGATGTTAGGGATAGCCTTTTGATCGGAATCAAAACGAAGCAAACATTTAGATGTAGAAGGTCGTCTTCCTATTGAAATATAAAACGGTAGAAACCGTAGAAAGCCCTAATGCCAGAGACGCCAAAATAGAAGAATTGATGGAACTGGACAATTGTGTCTTTTCTCTACCCACAGCTACACTCAAGGGTATTACCGCCACTTTAAACTTCGTATCGTATCTGTTTTTACGATGGCGGCGGTTATGATTAAACAGAAATTATATGGACTAGCAAATAAAAAAACACCTCCGGGCGGTGTAAAAATACATTTTTGAAAGATATTGCCTAAAGAGGAAATTAGATAAATAAAATAAAACGTTTAATTTTTTAAAAATTAATTACTTACTTAAAAAGCATAATATTCACTTCACTGTACTGAGATATTAGTTTTGTTTTACGATACTAAGGGTTTCCAAAACGTTTCTAACAATTTCTAATTTAATTATTCAGACTCTTATCTTTATAGAAATTTTTTTAAAATCGTATGAGTAAAACATATTTGGCTCAGATTTCAAAAAATTAAAAGTGGGGGGAACCTAGTAAAAAAATATTCCCCTAATATATTTTATGAAAAATATTTTCAACAAAAATTCATCTAAAGGTTAATAGGCATCGAAATTTTCGTTAAAATTCGACTTTTAGTTGATTTTTCATATAATTCTTTTTAAATCACTGTGGCGTAAGCTGTGACGTAGTTTTGGTTACAGACGAAAAGAGACTGAATCTTTATTATTAATAGAAGAAGATATACGTATGTATGACCAATTTCTTTCTATTGTACTGCGAATATATTTGTATGAGTGTTTGGGGTTTTGTGTTTGGAATGAGAACTCAATGCAGACTAAGTGGATGCAAATAGGTTATTTCACTGTACTATTAACACAACTTGATTGCATAGACAGCATCTTGCTCAATCATTTATTTCTTCTCTTTCTCCCTCGATCTCTATTTCAATTTATACGTTCCATTTATAGAGTTCGGTCGTTCGGCTTTAAGACGATTACTGAATTTATAAGAGTTCTATTGTGATCTTTCTTAACATAAAGTCATCGATAATGAATCACAGAGAAGGGAAACCACATAATTGAATTCAGAATTTGATATTCCCAGTTTGTTTGTTGTTATTTTTGTTTTTATTTATTTATCTATTTTTTTGTATATATATATATATATATATATATATATATATATATATATATATATAATTCATGGGTAGCTTATGAATTGTGTAAGTCGTGTAAATAGAATTTCAGTTCGTAGAAAAATTCAAATATCGAGGAAATTGAAAATTACCATGATTGACAGCATGTAACCTCACGCCTCACCTTCGCGCCGACTTCTGATCGACTGAAAGAAGGCATAAGACAGAAATTAGTTTTAGTTTAGTTAGTTGCCGACAGAAAGTCCACTCGCTTAAGATGTCTGCTTCTCATCCGCGCAGTGTCGAGAAATTCTTGTGGGTTGGGATTCTTTTAATAAAGAAAATAAAGAAAACAACAAAGTTTTGCGTTTCTCTGAATGTTTGAGATGAGGCTTGATTATCTGCGTTATTCGGACTAATGAGACGCCTCAAAGAATCAGCACATATGATAGGCTGTACTAGGCTGTTAAATAGACCTAGTATAGAAATGAATACAATATGGGAAACCATAATTAAGAAGGCTAGATCAGATAGGGAAAAGAGAGAGAGAGAGAGAGAGAGAGAGAGAGAGAGAGAGAGAGAGAGAAATATGAGTCTAGGTAAAAAAATCATACATAAAAATGAATAGGTAGATATTCTAGCCAAAACAAGATATTAGGTTTATAAGTTTCCAAAATTCACACTCAATTGTCCAATTTGGACAGTGGATGAGGTAGTTAGGTTAAGATAGTTCTAAATGACAGTTATCTCTGAATTCCTTGTTCAATCCTGGGTAGAGGCAGTAACATAGAAAAATAATTAGCACAACTCCTACCCCAGCTATGGTTAGCGGAATGAAAACAGGATACCCCCGTGGACGAAATAAAGGGTTAGGTAAAAATTTCCGTGATGGCTCCCGATTACAAGAAAGTTCCCGAGTTCGAAAAGAAGGTTCCCGAGTCCGAGAAGGTTCCCGAGTCCGACAAGAAATACCTGAAGAAGGTCGGAGGGCATATCAACCGAAACGTTGTACAAATAACAATGAAGATGTGGACAATAGTCCGAATAACGCAGATAATACTAAAGTTTTGCGTATGGCTTAAATCAAGAAATACACAGTCACCCAGCCCAAACAACAGTGAAGAAATCAACCCCAGAAGAAAGCCAAATAACAAAGCCGACCAGAATAAGAATCAGCCCAGGAGAAAATGGCCAGCGGTGAAGTAGAAGAAGCAGAGAAAAGTAAGAACTCATCATACCTTCATCCTGTCCTCCAAAGCCCATTATATACCCGGCAGATTAAGTGGGGATATAACATATCGACTCTTTCCTTTTATCCATTTTATGTCTCTTTATTTTTCTTTGCGTTTTGCAAAATAACTAATCTAGTCGTTTCTGTATAATAAGGAAATTCAATTAAGACAATTATCTTAATCTAATTAAGTTATTAAATTAACTTAAACCGGGAGAGTAAACAAGATCATAATCTAACAAGCTTGTTTGGACACAAGATAGAATTGTCTCCCTTTTTATATTGGAGGCGGGGCTTACAACATCACTTGTAGTACAGATTCAGGAACTGCTAAAACAAAATAACGGTCGCCACTATTCATGATACAGAAACACGAACCCATTGAATTTATTTATTTTACAACACGTGTAAAAAGTCATCTTGGTAGTGAGTGTCTGTCCGTCTACAAACGAAGTTTAATCTCCCTCATCTTTTATACCCTCTCAGCTGTAAAAAAAAAAAAAAAAAAAAAAAAAGTAGTCCAGAAAGATTACAATTACCTAGTCAATTTTCGGGTACTTCCACAAATTATTATGCACTTAGTTCCTATGTTAATTTTCGGGGAGAAATTAGTAGCAATTTAGTGTCTCTTTTTAGGTTTCCTATGCTGAGCCATATCCCTATGTTGGTGTAATCTGGTATCATCATCATATCGCACCAGTAGCGCGGATATCCATGACAATCTCTTGCCAACTTTGCCCATCACGTATTGACCCAGGGAGATTCTCCACACAGCATGCTGCATCCGCACATAACTGGTCTATGTAGGTCTTTGCTGGATATCCCGCACTAGTATGTCCATGTGCCGGTTCCCACAGAAGGACATCACTTATTAGCTCATCCTTACTTCTTCAGTAGTGTCCGACATGTCTTGTTCGTCTTACTCGGATGATTTGGGTAACAGGGGGCATGTGGCTGTATAGCTGCTTTCTTGTAGGATGTTGCTTCCACGATTTGTTCAAGATCACACGCAGCATCCTTGTGCAGGATGTACTAATGAACACGACTTATACTTATAGACTGTTCTAAAACGGCTGAATCGGCCAATTGGCTGAATCGGTCAATCAAAAACGCCCAAACGTGTATTTAATGTAATATCTAAAGGCGTTGATGAATTATCCTAAAATTGCTCGCTATACAGACGAGGATTTTACTGCTCTCTACTACAAAACTGGATAAACTCTAACAAGAATCAGCTGACAAAACTGATACTATATCATTCTGCTTCAAGATATGATCAAACTTTATGCCACAATTAAAACTGTTTTCACCTACAGCCCTAAAATGGTCTGCCCTGTCGGTGGGGCGTTAGAATTCACCGACTGCACCTCTGCAGAGGGGTAAGACTCCCCCAATGGTGGCACCTGTTGGCCGGGGGGTGACGACCCGTGATGCTGACAGATAGAACCCAGGTGGATGAGCAGTTCAGGACTTGCAATACTCCACTTTGGCCCTATCTTGGGCTTGACGGTCGGTCGGAGAGGCCCCTTCCGATCAATCGACTGGTCACGTCAAGCCCTAGCACCTATATGATTACCCCAATCCTATTGCCCTTATGGCAAGCCCCAACACTTTTTATCATATGGGTAATAGAAGGCGGTGGCAGAGGACTACATGTCCTGGGAATTACGTTAAATTCTATCTGATGGCGAGGTTTCAGTTTTGGAGATTTGGGGAATGTAGAGCACCTATTCATCACCATTGCTCCCTGGTCCACTCTGACCCGGAGTGGGAGTACCTGTTACGGTCCCATCTGTGGGTTAAATAGAATAAATATGAGTTGATTAACAAAATTGTATTATCCATTAAGAATTGATTTATTTCAAAACTTTATCGGCATTAAATGACCCACTGATGTTGATATGCCGTAAAACAAAACATGTGCAGCCGCTTTAGTTTGGCTTTTGAAGTGTCCATGTATTTTTTTCCTTCCAATTTTTCTCGATTTGTTTTTTTGGGGGGAGAGGGGATATGTTTCTCCCTGTGTTTTTTTGTTGCGATCTTTGGCTGTTGTAAATAGTCTCTCTTTACTTTGTCTTGTGTATCCTTCAAGACATTGAATTTCCTCGTGAACACAATCCCTAATGCCAATGAGTTCTGTTACACATAATTTTCTATTCTCTGTTTCCTTTATAAGGATTAAATGTATGGTTTTTAGTTTTATTGGCCAGAACTGGTTTTTATAATACTTTAGAAGGCTTCAGAGAAACCTCCCAACGTATGTGAATATATACATAATGAAATCCAAACAAAGAAGTACAATATAACAACAATACAGACTTTATTGTCTGAGCACATGAAATATATAACAAGATAGAAACAGTTAGGACGAACGTCTTTGGGGAGTAAGAAAGAATTTTTAATGAATATAAGAGTCTATGAAGAGCTCCGTACTCACATCTGTCCAAGCCCATTGTTGGGGGCAAAGCTCCCCAGGTTAATGTATTGAGAAACCACTCGTCTAGTACATCTTGCTGGGTTGAGTTTAAATACCCAGGTAGTAGTGCCAACTAGTGGCAAGTCCTCGCGACAAGGGACGATAACTATTTTCCACTAAATTGATTTCTGATCTTTTCCGTGTCTAATTTAGGAAGGGTTAGGATACCTTACACGATAAAAAGTGCTTGTATTTATTACTTTAATTTCGTTGTAACGTTAAACCCTCATTATCGGAATGGAGACATGACGTGTCAACATTTGTTATGTTACCGGCTCTCATTGGCACGGTGATGATGACGTGCTGATATAGAAATAATATTTGTATACTTATTTATGAACTGGTACTACATTGGAGAGGCTATAATCCTGGTTGCTGGGCCGATGCTGACAATTCCTGTGTGATTGGATTCTGGGAACCAACTTGGCGTGCTGGGGGACATCTTGCCTTATGCCATTTAGTTTTTAGTAATAGTACAAAGCCACTTCTTTTTCACATGAGATTTTTTATTTTTCCCCAATTCACAACTGCCGAAAGAACGTCTGGCTCTCTCAACGCATCGTGTCAGACTCTCCCACAATCTCACCTCTCACCCCCCTCTCTCCCACTTCATCACGTCTCACGACCAATAGAAACAATCTATGTAGCCTTATGAGGATTCATCCTTAAACTTTTCCGTTCTAATCTTGATAAAAACTTTTCAGTGTTAATTTACATGTCAGGTTACATTCCTGGTTCTACCCAGTCTCGTTTCTGTTTCCGGATTTGGTTTCCATAACCTTTCTTGTTCTTCTGTTACATAATAAATAGGTTTGCCTATCTATTTTGTAAGTGTAAACATTTAAAATAACGGTTTAGAAGTAAGAATTCATACAAGAGTTCATGTAGTTTGATAGACAGGTATTGATCTTTGGTTGATCTTTTTGACCGGTCTCTCGTTGGTTGGTTTGTAGTTATGTCACTACCCAACCCGTGTGAACATATCAAAGTTGTCCCAGGCATCGAAGCGAACGGATGCGTAATGTCTATTTATCCAGACGCGCGATTAAAGACCTCGAAAATAAAGTAAGTATTCTTGTTCATTAATAAGAAGCAGTGGACACCACAGAGTGTAAAACAATACCAAGATAAACCCGTCAACCCAAAAAGACTGAAGACAAGAGGATTCAGCACAGCATAGAATATGGAAATAGAAGATGCTTTTATCATACAACCTGCGAATCCCTTATCAGCTGCCAACTAGGGGATGTAAGTGGAACTGTCACTCCTAGCACCACATAGCCTTTTGGTCACCGGACAGAGTATTTTTTTAAAATCATATTAGATAACATCAGTTCATCTTAGCAGTTTAGTTATGAATGTAGTTTATGATTTTCTTAACAAAACGCGTTTAGTTTCGTCTATTAATGACAGTATACGCTCGTCGTAACCGTTATTAACTGTCTTTGTTGTCACGGAGTTACCTAAATAGCACGCAATGTGTGTAAATTTCGTACGTATTTTATATCTGCTTAAAATTTTTGACTTCGAATTCTTGGCTTGCTTAGAATTTCTCCAGGGCGCTGTCTTTCAATGATGGGGGCTTGAATCCTATGGGATTAATCTTGATTCATAACCACATCATTCGATTTACATTATCCGATAAAAGGTAGCAGAAATAGAAGATAAATAGAAGATGCGTATAATAAAAAGAATAAGACAGTGTTTTTTAACACTTCAACCACTTCTTAAATAACGTATTCTTTGCTTATATATTTTATATTTGTTTTTAGGTTTGATACTGGCCCTCGCCAACTCAGTGTATGAGAGCGGTAAAGTAAGGAGGTGGTGCTCCACCTCAGGCACTAAAAATACAATCATCTTGGTCTAGCGCTAGTGAAAAGAGGTTAGGCACCCTCGCTGTCTGGCTGGTACCAACTTTAGGCCACCCCACCAACGACTTACTTATTTGAATCGCAGTATCAACTTTTAATAATTGCATGTATTTAACGCCCGCATTTTCACCGAATGTTCTGGGGCTTCCGTGATTGGATAGTTTTATTTATTCTGTTGCTTCTCCTTTATCCTTATTAAGTACTAGCATAAAAGCCGTCCAATCAGGTGACAATTAACCTAGCCCCTGAACTCATATCAGATGTTATTCAACTTGAATATTTCTTCAAACAATTAACTGTTTCCATATTTTTAAAAATTATATAGATTGTCTATTTGTAACTTATTTTAATGCATGAAAAATAACATTTTTAGTTTTGTATTCGGGGTCAGTACAAATAGCGTGTTTCTATTCCCAACTTTTGAACAACCAGCACAGAACTGGGCTTGATAAAAGGTAGGTGTTATATACCCCTTAACATCGGGTATATAATTATTATTTACTTGGAACTTTATAACTCACTTTGTGGGAAAACGTATTAATCCGCTGTAGAAGTTAACGGTGATTTGGTAAACTGGTTCGCTTCAAAACCCGTAGAATTCTATGCAAATGGCATAAAATAACTTCCAGAACGTTGGCAAAGATGTGTGGATCACAAGGGATACTATTTTCAATATTTTAGAGACACTGACGTTTTATTTATATTTCTCAATTTACATTTTGTCTTTATGGGTTAAATAAATACTATTGGTTCCAATCCTATATAACGGTTATGAGAGGACAATAGATGCCGATTTGAGGAGCTTTCAGAAGCCATGAACAATTGGGACCGATTGAGATATATATATATATATATATATATATATATAGAGAGAGAGAGAGAGAGAGAGAGTATGAGGGGTGATGAGGGGTTATTACTTATGTTCTCTTTTAACTGCTAACTCGTCGGCCGCCATCTCCTCCGGGCTGATCCTGTGGGTTGCTTTCTTCTTTCTTGTTCGGGCTGGGCATCTCTCGTTTTAATGAATTAACAAGCCTTTGTTGTTTTCTTTTTAGCTTTTATTGAACAACACCAGTCCAAGGATTTAACCAGGTGGTGAGAGGCGACACCTCAGTGCGACAGACTTTCGCATCCACTCGCTCTGAATTTCTGACCGCAATTAAGGTAAACTAAACATCTTCTCACGCTTCTACTGGCGCGTTTTCAGATGGGTCAAGTGGATGTCACCACAAATCAATCATAACCATAACGGTTAAGGTAATTTTCCACTCAACCCCCGTTATTTTGAACCTAATGAACTATGTAACAGAGGGTTGAAGCATTGACAAACTGACATTCACATTTACTAATAGGAAAAATGTACTTCCAAGTTATTAAAAATGTTATCGTAGAAAACAAAATTTCCTAAAAGAATCATGTGAAATATCACCGAAAACTGTCGCAGTAATTAAAACTTGGGAATCCCAAAATTCCTGCGGGTCCGAATTCGGCTCGGAATGTCTTTAATTTGCCCACGGAGTCGGCTTTGATTCCAAAATGGTAGGAAATATTGGATTACGGTCTCTAGATGTAAAATTGAAAAATGTGTTACACTGACACATTTCTTTGTAAACCAGTGTAACAAATGTGGATGACCCATTGATCTGTTCATTGTTTTCTTTCTTTCTTTCTGTCTTTTCCTTTGTTCGATACTTTACTTTTTCTCTATTCTATTATTATTATTATTTCATTCTTTTTTGTCTCTATATTCCATTCTTTCTTTCTTTCTTTCTTTCTTTCTTTCTGGTTTACAAAGAAATTGAGGCAAACACAACAATAGCTGTTTTAACCTAATTTGGGGGTGCTGAATTCAGATTTGAAATCCGTTTTTACTCATCACCTCTAGTTTTTTAGATTTGCATACTGTGCATTTTGTACACATACTGTACATAAAGGTGTATATGCATTCAGGGTTAATTTCTAATATTGTGTGATTTATGTCTTCTTTTTTAGTTATTATGCAGGAAACTGAGAGCATGGGAAGAATTTAAGTCAGTCTGTAGTGGCTTTCTTGGTAACACACGCGTACCAAATTACCAAGCCTGTATTGAGAAGTTGCTAAAGACTTATGAGGATATGGGATGCCGAATGTCACTCCAAATTCATTTTCTCCATTCCCATCTCAACTTCTTCCCTCCAAACCTTGGAACAGTGAGTGATGAGCACGGAGAAAGATTCCACCAACACATTACGAAGATGGAGAGCAACTACCATGGCAAGTGGAACCCCGGCATGATGGGAGACTTCTGCTGGATGCTCTTGCCTGACATCCCGGAGGCAAATCATCTAAGAAAACACACTTCTGTCTGCGGTACTATGAATTGTGTACATTGTGTCATCCAAGTATATTTATTACGTCAATGTTCTTTATCTATTCTGTTTTATCTGTAATAAGCTGTTGCAACTGTTGAAATAAGCACGTATACACTCTGTATATACTAAAATGAGACTATTTTAAAGACAGAAAACTAGAGGTGATAGAGCAAAACTGTTTATAAATTTGAGTTCAGCATTTCCAAATTAGTAAAAACACCTATTCACATTCTTGCCTCAGACAAAAAATATTTTTTTGTAAACCAGTGTTATTAGAGATCTTATTACACATACCTCTATATCAAATTCCATTCATATTTATTGGCTTAAGATTCTACACCAGGGGTTCCCGATCAGGGATGCTCGCACGCACTGGGAGCGCGAGCATCATTCCGGGGGGAGGGGACGAGAAGCGTTTGTTCAAATTTAATTTAAATTTCTTTCTGTTGTAATTAATATTATTTATTAAGACGAAATCTCAAAACCGCTTGAATGAACAGGCAGACATGCGTGTTGCTATCCGCGAGTTAATTCTACGTTTTCAGAACTCATAAGCCAGAAACAGCAACAAAAGGGACATTGAATTAAAATACATTAACAAACCTTTTGAAGTCAGCCTTTTTTTGTATCATTTTGTACATATTTTAAGCAAGTAACTATTTTTTGTAAATTTTATTCAAATATTACTGTGTCAGGAAGATGAGTTCCATATTAAATTTAAGTCAGGATTTAGCAAGTAATTCAAATAGTAATGTCTGATTTTTTTTTACATATTATATGAAATTTAGTGAGTTAAATATACAAGATCTTTTGATAAAACTGTAGTATGGATCCACATTCTATATTTTTGAGAAAAAATATGAATTGTAGGGGTGCGAGGTTAGAGCAAAACTCTTTTAAGGGTGTGGGAATAGAAAAGGTTGGGAACCACTATTCTATACGATTGTTCAAGTTTTTCTAATTCTATTATGTTTTGGTCAAAGATCAAATATTATTATTATCAGTAGTACCAGCAGTATTAGTAGTAGCAGCAGCAGCTGTAGTAGTAGTAGGAGGAGGAGGAGGAGAGAAGAAGGAGGAGATCTCTTCTCTCAAAATTTGATGGATTTAAGAATATTGCTTATTTGTAATCATATTCAAAATAATATTCCATAAGACTTTTGCTATTTTCTTTTTTTTTGGGGGCTTGTTTTTTGTTTTTTCTTGTCTTTTTATTTATACCCACCTCTGTAAAAAAAATTGTATTATTATTATTATTATTATTATTATTATTATTATTATTAGGTTTACACATGCCGTAGCCGGTAGTTCACTGGAGGCTGAGTAACAGCAAGTCTCTTCAGGTCTCCAGTACTCTTCTGAGTATTCTAGTGCTGTAGTTTGGGTGGTCTCGATTCTTCCTCTGATTTCCAATTCACTCAAATTCTTTTCTAGCGCTTTGGGAACCGTTCCAAGGCACCAATTACAATAGCTATGCCCTTCACCTTCATGTTTCACTGTTTCCTCAATTCTCTAGCAAGGTCCAAGTATTTGTCTATCATTTCGCTCTCTTTCATTTTCATTCGGTGGTCGTCCGGGACGGCAAAATCCAGGAAATGACAGGTTCTCTTCTTCTACAATGAGGGGATCCGTCTGTATCTCGAAGTCCCAGAAAAGGTTATGCGTCTCATTCTCCAGGACAGGTTCATACCTGTGCATATACTATTCAGTCGAAGGGGGAAATTGAATTTCTTGCACAATTCCCAGTGGATCACCTTCCTCACTAAGTCGTGCTACTCTTGTACTCTCTTTGCGCTAGTTTGCTGCATTCGCTTATTATATTATATCGTTTCGTCTCTGTCGCCAAACATTCTGTACTTGCTATTTTGCTACGTCTTATCTCTTTTTGCCTTTATATAGTTTGTTCTTATGGCATTGTTTGTGCTGCGATTATAAGTGATTCAGTTTCTCTATTGAGGTTTCCTTTTCTTAGCCATGTCCATGTCATCTGATGGGATATCAGTAGAGTTGACGCTTAAAATACCCATGTAGTTTTTTCCCCCCATTTCTGTTTTTTAGTTTTCGATGTATTTCTGCATGCCAATATGTCGCAATTGCCTTTCCTGGCTGCGGCAATTAATAGTTCCTTACTTATTATTATTATTATTATTATTATTATATATATAATACATTTCTAATTACACCAACTACGGATAAGTGAAACCGCGGATGATGTCTTAAAGTATTATGCAAGGGAGATAATCCAAAATAAAAACCCAGAGTTCTTTCCCTTGAAATTACAGTTTATATTTATCTTATATTATATATTTTGAATAAAGATTTATTTTTTTTTAGGTCAATTCGCGTCTCACGTTTGATACTGGAATGAAGTAATTCATGTTTACTACTATCCTGATAGTCGGAGTGAACAGTCGTTCAAGTGTGCGGGTGGTCCTAAAGTCTTGTCACCCATACATACATTTTTTCAGGTAAAATCTTTATATATTATAGGCATACCCAATTTGTCGTCTGCTAGAAATTCTAAAAACGAATTAGAATTAATTAAATCTATTATTTAAGGTCAAACTTTTGTCTAAATCGATAAGTATTAACATAATGACCACCATTAAAAAAAGAAAAATATCATTACATATGCAGTTTATTTTTAATACATTTAAAAGGATTTGTTCCGGTCAATTTCGACGCGATTCGCCATTCTGTCTCTTTTTCAATGGTTTTAGGCGCTTGTTTACAATTTTAATGTAACATTCGCGATTACAAAAAAAATACCAACAATCAGGTAATTATCGATTTTAATGAAATTTTCAGTATTGATTTATCAATTAATGAATTTTATAATGCATCAGTTATTTTATTTCAAAACTTTAACTTAGTATTTTTGCTATGAAAAATTAATATATAAAATTCATTTAAAATATGAAAAGCTTGATGTTAAGTTTAAAATGTTATATTTTTAGATTGTGAAACTAAATATCTATTTAATGAAAACCTTATTTTAAAAGTTGTAGTTCCTATCTGTTGTTGGAGCGGGGGTTGAATATAGACCCCATAACTATATATTCTGAAACTACATTACCCAGGGTACTTGGATAAGTATATTTCATTTTGATCAAAGGGGTCCCTGAGGTACAGATCTCTGCTGCTAATTTTCTCCTTCTCTTTATATGAAATTTAAACCATAGGTAAGATAGGTTACCTATTCACAAAATTTCAGCAAATTTCAATAACATAAAGTCACACTATTGAGGGTAAAGCTTAATTAAAAGTAAATCAACAAAAAAATACTACTAGTGCCGGCAGAGCGTTAACCAAGGAATTACAAGGTCCCGGGTTCGTTACCGGCCCTCACCAACTCAGCGGATGAGTAGCACAGGAATCTGTGCAGTAATGTGAGGAGCTGATTGTAGGTGTGGCGTTCCGCCTAAGATGCTAAAACAATTTCTTTGGTTTAGCATTAGTGAAAAGGGGATATACTTCCTCGTTGTCCGGATGATACCGATATTAGGCCGCCCGCCGACTTTACTCATATATGGCAAAATATCACCAGAATTGTGGCAACAAAAATTATTAGTTAATTACCTTAAAAGCCGTCCTATTGGGCAGCAATTAAGTTAGTAATTATGTAATACAATCCGAAATTCTAGAAAATAATTTAATTTTTAAAGATTCTTTTAGAAGTAAAATAATTTCATAACTATTATATTACATTATTAAAACAAAAATAATGAAAGTTAAAAAGAAATACGCAGGATTGACAAGAGTCTGTTTAGAGTAAATAAGGCGGTTGGGTAGTTGGTTGGTTGGTTGGTTGGTTGGTTGGTTGGTTGGCTTTTTTACAGCATGCCAACCCTTATTGAGTTATTTTATGCCGAAGACATTCTGTTTGTCTGATTTTTTTTAGATGAGGCTTGATCATTAGAATTACTAGCACAAAATAATTTTAAAAAACACCCTCCGGGCGATGTAAAAATAATTTTTAAAAGATATTGCTTGAGTAGGTGGAAGTTAAAAATTAAATGTCGGAGAATTTCAAGCTTGAATCATCAAATCATTAAATTTATTAAAGGAATAAAAAAAATAAAACTATTTGAAATCGTAACTAAGTTCTATTAACTTTGAATATCTATCAAAATAAAATAAACTATATATAAATATATGATACTGGGGATGTATAAATTAAAACTTGTTTTAAAAAAAACATGAGGACTGTCAAATGTTGCATGCTCAAAATTTGAGTATTTATTCTATGTTTTGACGATTTCGGGTATAGTAACGTAAGCAGTGACCTAATTGTTACAGACAAAAACCGGATGCGAATCTCCATTATTAATAGATTTCAATTTTTCGGACTTTTTTACGAAGTACGTGAAAAATCTAAAATGCTCTAAAAATTATTGTGGGTTTTGTTTACAAAATATTTAACCGGAAAATATGTTAACACTACGATGGCTGAGATTGATAAACAAATAATTGCCAAAAATTAGGGAATTATCTCATTTTAATAAAAAAAATTCTGTGTTGGTTGATTAATAATAATCGATGAATTCTTTCTTTTAAAATCCATATGAGCCTTTTATATACCTAATTAAAAGAAAAATTCATTTAAAATATAAATCGCATAATTGTAAGTTTTAAATTTCATATGTTTAGATTCTAAAAACAAATATTTAAAATAACAAACTTACTTTAGTATTGTTATATATTGATTATTGGAGAAATTACAATTTAAAAGTTAGGTCTTCACTTTTTAATAAAACAAATATCGATGGATTTTTTTTTCACTGATAATCTAAAAAAGTAGATTATATTTTATAAACAACAGAGTAAAAAAAATCTTCAAAAACTTCTTTTTTAATTTTCAGATTTTCGCTGCTTATTTTCTACCGAAATCACACCTTTACTTTTACTTTTCTATTCACACCATTGGGCTTTTGTATCTTTATTTATCTATCTATCTATCTATCTATCTATCTATCTATCCATCCATCTCTCCTCTCTCTCTCTCTCTCTCTATATATATTATATATATATATATATATATATATATATATATATATATATGTAATTATTTCAATTATATATAACCCCACCGATATTTTGCACCCAAAAACTAAGGAGGGTCAAAGTTAAGTGACAAAAAAAGAAACTTTTGAAATAAAATATCTGAGGCATTATAAAAGTCCTGTATTGATAAATCAATACTTTCATTAAAATGGGATAATACCTTGATTTTTGGTCATCTTTTCCCTGTATAAACAGCCGGACCCTTTATAAACAGTACTACTCATAGGTATTTAAAGAAAGCGTTTTGCAGGTCGATTACACAGTGTGTTAACCTGTCTAGAGCTCTTTGAACTTACTCACTGTCTGGCTCTGTTTCCTCCAGTGTCCTTGTAATATATCAAAATATATACGAGGAAGATCATTTTCAAATTCCTATTGTCCCTTTGTGACGACAAATTCTTTTTGTTGTAATTTACTCATTTTTATTAAAAAAAAGGAAAAGTACAAAAATTCTTTTTGTTAATCATATGAAATGATTTTATTTAAAATGAGAAACATTAGATAAAAATATTTCCAGAGTGAAGCTTTACAAAAAAATAAAGGTAGAGACAGTGAAGTTACCCCACCCCCTTCGCTATGTCTCTACCTTTCTTTCTCACACCTCCCCTTCAAGGGTCAGAACCGGATGAAGACAGTAGAGAATGCAGGGAGGATGAGGGAGGGAAAGATGAATAGAGAGGGCATAGATGTGATCAAGAATGGGAAAGTTGAAAGGGTTAAAGGAGGATAAAGGGAAGAGTTATATGCCTGGGGGTCTGGATGTGGAGTGAAGGCATGACTGAGCTGGCAATACCTTATCAGCGGTCCTTGTAGCGCTGGGGATAGCCATAAGGGTAATAGGGTCGGAAAAATGGATTTGAGAGGACCAACCAATTCATCAAGAGGGGCCTCTCCGACCGCCCGTCTAACCTAAGTAAGAGACAAAGTAGATTGTTGCAAATCATGAACTGCTCAACCACTCGGATTCCATCCTTAAGCATCATGGTTTGTAACCAATGGCCAACGGGTAGACCCAATGTAGGGGTTTTACCCCTCTGCAGAGGTGCAGTCTGTGTATTCTACATGGCACATAGCTTGTTGGTCTGACATGATACCGCACAACTTGTTTGTGAGATATGATAGCACATAACTACTTCGTCAGACAAGTTTTCAATACTAATTTACAAAATTTAGTTTAGTTGGGCACATAGCGAGAAGTATTGAGCACTCAATAACAAATTCACAAACAAGGATCTACTCGTGTAACTTTTTAAGCGTTATAACAGACTTAGGGTAAGGTAACACTGAAAACACCAGTACCTATCAGAATACCGAAGTCAATTGCTTGGTTGGTTGCTTGATTGGTTGTTTGTTTGAATGCTTGCTTGGTTTGTTAGTAGCTTGGTTGCATGGCTGCTTGGTTGGTTGCTGGGTTGCTTGGTTGGTTGCTTGGTTGGTTGCTTGGTTGCTTGGTTGGTTGCTTGGGTGTTGCATGATTGGTTGGTTGTTTGAATGCTTGCTTGGTTTGTTGGTTGCTTGGTTGCATGGCTGCTTGGTTGGTTGTTGGGTTGTTTGCTTGGTTTGTTGGTTAGTTGCTTGGCTGGTTGTTTGTTTGGTTGTTCGTTTGGTTTGTTGATTGCTTAGTTGCTTGCTTAGTCTGTTGGTTAGTTGCTTGGTTGATTGGTTGCTTGATTTGTTGGATGTTCGCTTGGTTTGTTGGTTGCGTGGTTGCATGGCTGTTTGCTTGGTTGCTTGCTTGGTTGTTTGCTTGGTTTGTTGGTTGGTTGCTTGGTTGGTTGCTTGGTTGTTGCTTAGTTGGTTGTTTGCTTGTTTTATTGGTTGCTTGGTTGGTTGCTTAGTTGCGTGGTCGCTTAGTTTGTTGGTTGGTTATTTGGTTGGTTGCCTTTGTTGCTTGGTCGCTTAATTGCTTTGTTGCTTGCTTGCTTGATTCGTTCGTTCGTTAGATTATTTTATGGCCAAGACGTTTTTGCGTACTTCATTTTTATTGGGTATTCAAAATTATTTAACTAACTTTTTCATCTATCTAATTTATATGTGGGACCTTAACAGGTACTACCATTCCAGTTCACAGTGGACAATGAAGAAGTATTCCACACTCCTCCAAAGCTCGAGAATTGGAACCTCACCTCTAGATTCAGTTTAACGTCAAATCCAGATTATCGAGACCCTTAGTCACTGCCTTCTAGCACATATATGTTAAAAAGGATTGTGTGTTTTTCATAAAAGCAGCACAGTTGAGAAAAGCATATGGGTGCAACGGGATCAGCCGAATTGGGTGGGGGCTCTCCAACCGCCCGTCTAGTTAAATTAAGGACCACCTTAGAGTGTTGCATGTCATGGACCGCTCATCCACCAGGATTCTGTCCTGCAGTATTACCCATAGCTAACAGGTGGCCCCAAAGAGGCGGTCTCGGCGTATTCTATAGACCCAGCTAACAGGGCTGGCAGACCTTCTGGATGAGTTTCAGGTGTATTTTGTAAGGGCAGGTATTTGTAAAGTATAATTTTTAAAACAAAGTAACCAAAGTGCTGCCCTAAGGTGGCTTCACGCATGAACAGTTCGCTATGCAGAGCCGGCCACCAAATGTACAACACATAGGTATTTAAAGAAAGAGGTTTGCATATTTTGCAGATTAAATTACACAGTATGTTAAGCTGCTCTCTTTGTATATTACTGTCACGCTCTGATTTCACGAGTGTCGTTTTGATATATCAAAATACATACGTGTGTTTGTTTCCAAATTCCTATTATCCATCAAACCTTTAGAGATAATTCTGTTAGGTCAAAAAGCACCTCCATTTTTTACCTATAACCCTAACAGGTACTTAGGGTGGACCTGGGATTGATGGTGATGAAGGGATACTCCATACTCTACAGAACTCCAGAATTGGAACTTTTTTTACACATTTTAGTGTTATTATCATCTGGTGACGTCATTGTCATCATCGTTGTTGCCGTCTATTATATTCTAGTTTCACTTGTTATACAGGGTGGAGCAAAATGATGGGACACATTTTAAATGCTATTTTTATAGATTACAAAAGCGACACAGAGTACTAAGTGGGCAATTCCATGTCAAATCCTCCAGAAAAAAATAAAATTGTCACCCATTCTAACAAAGTCCACACCTGTACAAAATTTCAGAAAAATTGAAGGGGTTGGGTGACATGGATGGTTTGACATGGAATTACTCAAGTATATTTATTACATAACTGGTACACAAGGGTTTTACATGTGACCTAAGATTTGAATATTATGTCCTTGAAATGTCATAATGTTATTCGTGAGCTCGATTTCTCATATCACGTAAAGTGTGGTTTAGCATATCAACTAGAATACCTGTTATCTCTCTACGAATGCTTTCTTTCAGTTCTGCTGTCGTGTGGGGCCTGTCTGTGTACACCCGATCTTTCACATAGTCCCACAGAAAATAGTCCACTGAGGTTAGATCAGGTCATCTGAATGACCAATGGATATCACAAATATTATTCGACTACATATGCAATTTCTTTTGGACTCCACGGCATTATGAGGATCACCAAAATCAATACCTGAAAGCAATAAAAAGTTAATGTAATATTCAAATCTTAGATAAAATGTAAAACCCCTGTTTATCACTCATATAATAAATATATCTAATATCTGTGTTTTATAATCTGAGAAAATAGTATTTAAAATGTCTCCTATCATTATGGTCCAGTCTGTATATCCGTTCATTATGGGTATATAATTGGGGAGAGAATAGAGAGGTGAGGATATGAAGATAATAGGTACTTACTTTACTGCTTCTTATTTATTCGGTGGCCATCTTTCTATTTCTGGCCTGATCCTTCCTCTGATAGGCTGATTTCGTTCTCTGTTCGGACTGAGTGTCTGCTCATCTGTTGTTTCATAATCAAGAAAGACTTTTGTTGTTTTTATAGAATTTATATAAAAAAACACAGCCCAAAAGGGTTAACCGCGTGGTGCGAAGTCGGCATCTTAGAGCGAGGAACCCCAGAGTTCGTCCTTTTGACTACTGTCAACAATCTGTCGAACTTAATTTTTGTCCTCATGCTTTCCTTCAGCCAATCAAAAGTCGGTGTATAGGTCAGCAAAGGTTAAATGCTGTCAATAACTTTACTGGCTAACTTTCCATTTATTCCTCCCCGATTTTGAATTATCAACAATCTTCAATTCAAAAATCTAGCTTCACTTACATAATTCATAGGCTACACATGAATTATGTAACACGCTTTTAATTGTAAAATACATTTTTCTTTTTATTCATATGTTTTGTTTTGTTTTTGTTTTTGTTTTTGTTTATGTTTTCACTTCTGTCCTACCGAGTTTTTTACATTTTTTTCTCCTTAAAATATGTTCAGTTGTGGTGTGTAATTAATTTTCATTAACGTTTTTAATCCGATGGATGTGAGTGTGTTTCCGTGCATGTGAGTATGTGTAACATATCTGTGTGTATGTATGGGTTTGTACATGTATGTGTGTGTGTTTATGTGTTTTTATATGTGAGTGTCTGTGTTTCCCTATAATAACGCCGATATGAAGAATGTGTGTGTATGTTTCTACGCATTTTAGATGCTAAAAGTCATTTGGGCCCCTGAAGTGGTTACATAAGTGGGACGTTGAGTCTGGACTCCAGGGAAATGTTTTTTAATGCATGGAGCCTCCATTGTAATCACCCGTGAAATAAACGTGGGGACCTGTAAATTAAAACCCTGTTTTGTCGATTTATTTCTATCAATTTGTAAGCAACCTTTTGATACAACCCGATCAACCACACATTGGTGTCTTCATTTCTTTCTGCCCTTCTTTCTTTCTTTCTTCTACTTATGTACGTTGATCCTTTCTAATAAAGCCTACATTCATTACACAACACACATGCACACACACACAACACACACACACACACACACACACACACACACACACACACATATATATATATATATATATATATATATATATAATATATAATAGTTAAAAGAAGAAATGAATCCGACAATATGAGTAAAAGGTGGAATGAAAACATCAACAATGCTGTTAAAGAAGAAAAAATTTATAATATTAATCATTGTAAAAAAATTCCTTTACTAAAAATCTTTTGAATTCCAACCGTCACATTTCTTAATACCCATCCCCTTCCGTTTAAATATTTCGTCTTGTTGCCAACATCTCAAAAATTCGCTACATTTGGTTGACAAAAGATATACATATGAGACATGACCGACATATATATGGCGCGAATGCCCACGTTGGTGAATATTGTAACGTCTTTCGTTTTTTGCAGTATTAAGGTTTTTTGTTTTGTAAACTCATTTGACTTTCCTCTCCGACCCAAACAACTACGGGAAGTGAATGAGCTCTGATGATGATTTTTGTAAAATCGAAATATTGATCAATATCTGCTATGATTATATTATAAATTGTTTTCTTCTTTAACAGCATTGTGTGATGTTTTCATTCCACCTTTTCTTACTCATATATATATATATATAATAGGGTAAACTATAGACACGTGTTTCGAGGTATCACCTCATCAGTATAGTTATACGATTTTTAGCAGCTGCCTCTGGCTGGGTTCGAGACCCGAACGAACTTACGCTCGCCAAGCCTCTTACCCACACATCCACAGTCAGTCGACAAGTATACCAGGCTCTTTAATCGCTATATTTCTAAGGGGAAATGACCTTCACCTAGAGTTCTCAAACTTTAGAGAGAAAAGAGAGAGAAGAGAGAGAGAGAGAGAGAGAGAGAGAGAGAGAGAGATAAAGATAAAGGGTATGAAAATACACAATTCTGTTAAAATGAAAATATTCTATATCATTTACACACACATATATATATATATATATATGTGTGTGTGTGTGGTATTTGGGCAGCATTCTTTCATTTATACATGTAGAATTAAACAAAAGGCACATCTCCTGTTTAACAATTTTATTTTTGATCTTTTCTAATTTTCAGGCCAACCTTTTAATGTTTGGGTGGAATTGGTGGATAAGTCAACCAAAGTTCAGTTCCCGAGCACTTTCGGCACTTCGAAGTGCCATCATCAGGGGTGATGAATTCCATTTTTTTAAAATTATATTAATGTGGAGGCCGGAAGGAGAAGAATTGGTGAGAAAGGTGTTATAGGCATTTTAGAATGTGTGTACTGTATTGGAAATCAATTTTGTTTAAGGATGGTTTGTATTGTTTAATACATAAAGCTTCTAGTATTTGGAGTTTTTGTTTATTTTTTTCTTTGTGCAGAATGTGTGTATTTTCCGTTAGAATATTTCGGTAATTATATATATATATAAACTTATCCGCCCAAACAGGATTTAAATATTTTATATCATTTATATATATATAATATATATATATATATATATATATATATATATATATATATAAACTTATCCCCGCGAACAGGATTTAAATATTTTTCACGATGGTTATTTCTATCAATTTGTAAGCAACCTTTTGACTCACCGGATCAACCACACAGTGATGTCTCTTTGTTTGTTTATTTCTTTCTTTCTTATAATAATGTACGTTCTTCCTTTCTAATAATGCCCTACCTTCATTGCACACATATATGAAGTTATTCACACGAACATGATTTAAATATTTTACGGAAAGTACTAGGTCAATCAACTATGGCAAATACATCAGCCAATTTTCGTCAGATATACTAAAACAATCCGGCAATATGAAAGGATAAAAGAAAAAAATTGCAGACAGAAAATGGCTGCAATGTTCTACAATATATGCCTACAAGAAGAATACTGCCTAATACACACACACACACACACACACATATATATATATATATATATATATATATATATATATATATACATATATGTGTGTGTGTGTGTGTGTGTTTATATTACAACACACAGGTTTAAACGACTGTGTGCCCGGCTTTGTTCAATTACAACTACATTGGTTACAACGTGCTGTGGTTTCCAAACTGTCAAACTTATGAAGACAACATTTACACGTCAAACCATAGCTCGACAAATGTTTCAAATGCTTGAATATATGATCTCACTCTTTAAAAATCCGAATATTCTGATGAATTGCAGTTAGCTTGTGTCCATTAACACATAGTAATTAATAAAATCAACATAATATATATATATATATATATATATATATATATATATATATATATATAAGGGCAAGAAGCAGGCAATATCCGCACAAACAATCACAGATGTGGACTATGCTGATGACCTTGCACTTCTTGCAGATACAACCGGCACAGGCTGAATCACTGCTACATCGCTTAGAGGAGGCAGCAAAGAATATAGGCCTCTATGTGAACTTAGTTCTCAAAAATAAAGGAAACATCCCACACTCAACGGCAAGCCTCTTAAGCCAGTAGAACAATTCACATACCTAGGTGGTAATATCATCCTCCACAGCAGAGTGATGTTAATACACGGATAGCAAAGGCATGGTCAGCCAAAAAATAGTTTATCAGTCATATGGAGGTCCGATCTCCCTGGCAAGCTGAAGCGACAGTTCTTCCAGGCTGTGGTTGTGTCGGTGCTGCTGTATGGCTGCACCACCAGGACCCTAACAAAGCGTCTTGAGAATGAGCTAGATGGGAGCTACACAAGAATGCTGCGTGCAGTGTTGAATAAGTCGTGTAAACATCACCCCACAAGGAAACAGCTGTACGGTCACCTGCCCCCCATTTCACAAACTATCCGAGTGAGACGGACAAGGCATGCAAGACACTGCTGGAGAAGCAAGGATGAAATCATAAGCGACGTTCTCCTGTGGAAGCCAACACATGGACATGCAAGTGTGGGGCGCCCAGCAAGGACCTACATTGACCAGTTATGTGAAGATGCTGGCTGCTCCGCTGAGGAGCTTCCAGGTGTAATGAATGGTAGGGAAGGCTGGCGAAAGATTATCATGGATACCCGTGCTGCATGCACGACATGATGATGATGATGATGATGATACATATATTATATATATATATATATATATATAAGTAAGTAAAGTTCGTGGGGTATGCCTAATGTCGGTATCAGCGAATCAGCAAGGGAGTCTATCCCCTTTTCACTAGCGCTAGACCAAGGAGATTGTTTTTAGCATCTGAGACGGAACGCCACACTTACCATCAGCTCCTTACATTACCGCACAGATCCCTGTGCTACTCATACGCTGAGTTGGCGAGGGCCTTAAGGTTTCTAGTTCGATAGTTCTAATATATATATATATATATATATATATATATATATATATATATATTTAAAAACTTAACAAACCGTCATTTGACTATAACAAATTTATTTCGACCAGAGTCTCAATATGAGTCTAGTCTCATCTGAAAAGACAGAGAAAATCGAATAGAAAAAATATCCACAATGAAAATTATCTCTTCTCATACGCTTACATAAAAAAAATATTTATGATAATAATAACAACAATTAAAAATGACAGGAAATGTTCAATAGATACAATATAACCAATTATATCCTGACTCACAGATCTAGACTAAGAATGTTTCCCCTTAAAAACTGATTTCTCAAAAACCTCATACTATCTAATTTAAACATAAATATGATTATATTACAGGGCAGTCCAGACATTTTAAAGCATTGTTAGATTTATAACTGGAATTAATTTTGTTTGAAATTATATTGATTAAGACTGATATCTTCTTATCATAATGGAGATTGCGTGGTATTCTGTCCGTAACTGAAACTATATAACTACACAAATCCCAATTCCCTTAGTTATTTACGTCATATTTTCCATGATTTAATTTCTTTTTAAAACTCAAATATTAATAAAATTGTTTTACATTATTAATACAGTTGACCATATCTACAAACTAATAACATGCAGTTGTATTTATATACACAGCAAAATATAGCTTTACAGTGTGAACGGGAAGGCTAATTTGCATATTGCTCTTAAACATTTGATTTTGATAAATATGTGCTTAGTATTATTGATTTCTAATTGTTTGGTTTCATCTTAATGAATATGAGCAAAGATCTCTTCAATAAATCTTAAAAGAAATTTATTAACGAGAAGAATTAACTGTAATTTATTCTTTACTTCCTATTTTAACTAAATAGTTAGAATATGAAAATTTAGCAATGAAAGACTGGAGTGATCGAAGAGTAAGTTTCAGTTGTTCTGTTTTTCGATTATACCCCCTATGTTTCAAATAGTTTTATCTGCATTCTTATTTAGTTTCATTAGTCTTTCTAATTTAATATAATATTTTATTGCATGAAAACTTAAATACGTGCACCCGGAAGGTGCATATATTAGCTAGTTGAAATAAAATAAAATAAAATAAAATAAAAAGGAATCAATATCATGAATTAGTCATCACTAAAAGGTCCCAGAATAGTATTCATTATTATCATTATTATGATCTCATCATTAATATATATATATATATATATATATATATATATATATATGAAGATCATATAATATATATATATAATGTGTGTGTGTGTGTGTGTGTGTGTGTGTGTGTGTGTGATAAATGCCACTTCTTCGCTGAATAAGGCCATTTCTACAAGATTGGTTTGTGAGCACGCCGACGGCTCAGAGTTCAGCTTTAACACGGCCTGCCACACGAATGCGTCTTGAGATCACCGGCTTTTTCCTCGTATGGGACCGTACGTGACTGAGAAGTCAGGCCCTCGATAGGCAAGCCCTACCACATACATCACATATGTGTTCAGGCGTAAATGTAGGGAATGTGTCCAGGATGTCCGACATGTGCCGTTAACGTAGAGCCCGATTCAGGGTGAGGTGTTCGAGCAGCCTTTCCCCGAACCCCTTACTGTCGCCATGAACAAGTTTCCTCCAGCCCACACGATTCGTAGTTATCCTTTCCCACTCATGTAGATTATAATGACAGCTTTAAGATTGTTTGATGACATCCCTGAAGCGCTTTTTGGGCTTTTGTCTCGACGTTCCCCATATTGCAGTTCTCCATAGAAAATTTGCTTCGGAAATCTACCGTCTCTCATTCTAGCAAGATGTCCAGCCCAGCACATCTGGTTTCGTATAATACGCACTTCTATGCTGGATGCATTGACTTTTTCAGGACATCAGCGTGTGATGTGAGCGATTGCCACCCAATGTTTAAAATCTTTCTGAGACATGTCTGATGAAATCTCTCTAAGGCTTTGATGTGTCAACGATACGTGGTCCACGTTTCCAAAGAATACAGGAGAGCACAGACAAGACACATGATTCATATACACTGAGCTTCATCCTGATGGTGATACCTCTGTCCGATCACACACGTTTCTTGTGTCCATCGAAGGCCCTGCTTGCTCTTTCGATCCTTATGGATATTTCGGTGTCAAGCGATCCACATCTGGAGATTGAGCTTAATCTCTCAATCTTAATTGAGTTTAATCTCGTTCGCTTGACGTAGATGTTAGGTTCCACATACCGTTGTCCAGGTGGTGGAGTGAGCATCACTTTAGTTTTCTCCCAGCTGATGGTGAGTCCAAAGGCAGTACATGCTTTAGAGAAGAGATCCATTATCTTCTGCATCTCCTTCTCAGTGTGGGCGATGAAATCTGCATCATCCGTGTAGTGAAGTTCGCGAAAGAAGGTATGAAAAGTCTTCGTCTTAGCAGTAAGTCGAGCCAGATTGAAGACCGTGCCAGTGGTATGGAATCGTATAAGGACACCGGTATCACAGTTCTGGAAGGAATTAAATAGAGTCATCACAAAGCAGATCGGGAACTGTGTCGGTGCAGGGATATCACCCTGTTTAACACCGTTGTCGATAGACATTGATTCCGAGAGTGACCCGTTGAAGTGGAAGCATGCTTTCATGTCCTGATGGAATTGTTCGACTATATGGACGAATTCCAGTGGGCATCTAAGTTTCCTGAGAATAATCCATAGCGCGGCTCTATTCACCGTGTCAAAGGCTTTTGTTAGATCCACAAAAACCTGGTAGAGAGCTACATGCTGTTCGATTCATTTCTGCTGAAGCTGCCGAGCAACAAAGATCAGTTTCATCATTCCACGACCGGATCGAAAACCACTTTGAGATTCTGGGATAACCGAGGGACAGACGCACTTAGTGAGTCGGTTGAGCGGGAATTTAGCGAAGACCGTGCCCACAACCTCGAGGAGGCTTATGCCCCGGTAACTGCCACAGACCGACCGCACACATTTACCCTTGTATAGTGAGACCAAGATTGCGTCAAACCAATCCTGGGGGACAGGAGCTCCCGGCCATTCATCAGAGATAAGATAGTGGATCTCCACAGCTATCCTGTCACCACCGTCGCGGAGGACCTCAACGGGAATGCTATCAAGACCAGATGATTTTCCAGTGTTTATCTCCTTAATTGTTTCGCAGATCTCACCGATGGTAGGATGATCTCATGGATTGTTTCTCTTTGAGACAGGCCGTTAATGACACTGGGGTCGATGACTGAAGCGTTGTGAAATAGACTGGGGAAGTGTTCTGTCCATCGTTTCATGATACCCTCAGGGCTCTTAAGGAGGAGAGACCCATCCTTCGATTTGAGGGGGACCATTGATGATCGTTGTGGACCGAATACCTCTCTAATTAAGTGGTATAGCATTTTAGTGTCCTTTTTTATCATAGGCCTTCTGGATCCTCTCTGATATGTCTGACCACCACTGGTTTTTCATTCTGTGTAGGCTCAGTTAAAGTGATGATCTTGCACTTCTGAAAGCCTGTCGTGAGGATTCACGGTCTTTAATAGATGTAGCGAGAAGTCTTTAGTACAACCAGCTTTTCTCCGCCAGAAGTTGGTTGACCCGTTGATCGTTCTCATCGAACCAATCGCGATGTTTCCATTTCTTTAGTACAAGGATCTTGACGCTAGTCTCGTAGGTCTTGCTCTTAAAATCATCCCAGCCGTCAAATTGCTCCCCTTGGAAGGTTTTCTGCAGTTCCTGTCGCATGTGCCAGTCCCGAAGTCTGGAAACATCGATGCGTTTAGGGACTTTTACCCCCCTGAGCGCGGGACTTGCACATGACATAGAGTTTTAGTTTACCCCATACAAGTTTGTGATCCGAGCCACACTCTGCACCCCGCATGACCCGCACAGTGCGCACATCCTGGAGGTCCCATATTGCGGGTTATGACGTAATCAAGCGTGTGTCCATTATCGGATCGTGGGTGAGTCCAGGTTGCCTTATGAGCTAGCTTTTGATGCGAGAATGTGTTGCAGATAACATGTCCGAGTTCATTACAAACCTGGTGAGCAGGTGAAGTCCATTTTCATTCATGCCTCCCAATCCATACTTACCAAGCGCCGTACAGGTTCCATGATTTTGTCCCACTATGGCGTTAAAATCGCCGAGAAGTAGGATTTTATCAACAACAATAAACTAAGGGTATACAAAATGGATGAGGAAAATAAAATAAAAAAAGACGAGACAGAAAGAGAAAGAGAGACAGAGACAGAGAGACAGACAGAGACAGAGACAGAGAGAGAAGAAATGTGTAAGAAAACCAATACGAGGGGAGAGAGAAGCAAAAGAAATAAAAGTACGAGAACAATATAAAAGAATGAAAGAGCAATGGAAAAGATGGGAGGTTAGGACTGGCCTGAGATTCTGGTGGAGGGTCAGAGTTATCTCTTCGTCACATAGACAGAGATTACAGTCATAAAGGGGTTGCCTGGCAATGGGGACTGAAAGTGCACGATCCTGTCATTGACTAGCTCTGTGTGAATTGCAAATCCTGCTCCTCCCACCCGCCTTTCTCTCGCTGGCCTGTCCTTCCAAAAAATGTGTAACCAGCCCCCCCCCCCTCTGTCAACTGGTCCTCCTTGCTGAATTGGACTTCTGAAAGGGCCGCGATGTCTACCCCATATCGAGACAGTTCCTTTCTGATCAAGATCGAGAAGAGTCCGAACATTCTATGTGGCTATTGTTAGCCTTGGTTTTTTGCTGTTGTATCTTGTTTTCGCCAACCGCAGGCTGCTGACCAGCTTGATAAATAAACAGGCATTTGTTTAGGTCACATTTTCTAGACCTTTCCCAGATGTCTGGGTGAGTAGTGCTACCCAAGGGGCTGCTCAGTCACTCACAAATTCGCCGAATTACGTTGCTGTTCGATCAACAATGCACTGACGTTAGATGGGTCACGAGCCGCGCCACATGTAGATTCATAGCTGTATGCTTCCAGCCTGTCAAGCTGCACACGTCACCATTTCTCCATCACCGTGGGACTTTAAGGATATCTCCTCCATAGCCGTGGGACTTGTAGAAATATCTGAACGTGTTTACATGTTGTGCGCTTATATGTCACGCACCGCATGCTTTCCTTCCCCAGAGTCTAGTATCAGTGACAAACCGTGGTAAGATAACTGAAAGGCTTTTGAGAACGCAGGTTTTACGTGATATATATATATATATATATATATATATATATATATATATATATATATATATATTATATAATATATATTTGTATAAACTTTGTTCTTGTGAATGTTGTGTTTTGGGGTATTATGAAGCATGGAAAAAAACAGATTTAAAAAGAAAACAGAAAAAAAAGACAGATTTTTTTCCATGCTTCATAATACAAAAAAAACAGCATTCACAAGAACAAAGTTTATACACAATAAATTTATTAGGTAAGAGTTAAGAGAAAGCGAATTAATCCGACAGTATAAGTATAGATAAAAGGATGTTTTCATATCCTTTTATATATATATATATATATATATATGAGGATATATATATAAAGAGAGAGAGAGAGAAAGGGGAGAGAGAGAAAGAGAGAGATAGAGAAGAGGGGAAACAGACTGACAGTCAGAGAGAGAGATGGGGGGCAATAAAACACGTCATAAACGAATGCAGCATACTGACCCAGGAGTACATGAGTTTACATGACTGAGTTTTATAGGAATTGCATTCCGCATTTCAAAATTACTTTTGTATTTCTCTCGTTGGCTGTTTGGTGACAAATTAAGATGTATATTTTACGCCAGAGGTGGGTGGCTTTGTCCTACGACTTCTTCAAACACCGCAGATACGAATATATGTTTAACCTAGAAAAAAGAAACCTCTTTCTTCTTTAACTTAACTACAGGAACATTTTACACAAAAAAAACTTTTATCTAAAAGTATTATTGTTCTACCTGTTATTTTCTACGATATTACTTTGGATTATTAAACAAATAGTTTGTTTTTGTGAATTTTTCGTGAATTATTCTCACTATAAACTGGCTTAAATGAGTCCAGATTTTATTCAATTACAAGTAAATCTTATTATAATGGAGATTGTGTGTTTGTCTGTCTGAAGCCGAAACTCAAGTCACAATTCCCTTAGTTATTGACGTCACATTCACCATGAATTTATTTTTATTTAAACCTCAGTTATTGATAAAATTGTTATACCTTATTAATACTTTTGACTTTATCTACATTCTAATAACATGCAATTGTATTTATATATGCAACAAAATAGCGGGTTACAGTGTGAACAGGAAAGCTAATTTGCATATTGATATTAAAAGTTTAATTTTATTAAATATGCGCTTGGTATTATTGATTTCTAATTGTTTGTTTTTTGCTTAATGAATATGAGCAAAAATCTCGGAGATAAATCTTAAAAGAAATCCCTTAACAAGAAGAAATAACTAATATTATTCTTTACTTCCTATTTTAACTAAACAGTTAAATTAGGAAAATTTAACAATGAAAGACGGGAGTAAGGGAAAATGATGGAATAGTTTCAAAGTTGTTCTATTTTTCAATCATACCCCCTCTGTTCCAAATCTTTTTATCTACATTCTTATTCAGTTTCATTAGCCTTTCTAATTTAATATGATATTTTATTATATTAAAACTTAAATACTTGCACCCGGAGGGTGCATATATTTGCTAGTTGTAGTAACGGACCGTGGGTTACAGCTGACAACTACGAAGATAATCTTCACCAAGTCGAAGCCATTCGCTCTTAACTTTCTCTTACAGTTTCAAGAGTAAAAAGATACAATCGTTTTATTAAATATTCACGTGCAGGTGTTATCCTGTTTTATATCTATATATATACTGGAAAGAAAAGTGACTAATAAGAGAAGGAAAATAGAAAATAAAAACCAACTAGTTACAATATCAATTGCGTCAGAAAAAGAAACTGAATGAGTCAGCATAACCACAAATAATTAAAAGTGCTCAATACGTAAGTTGTGCTTGTTTAGATAACCGAATCAGTAACGGAAGTGAACTACCCAAACATATCAAATAATAATAAAGATTGTGTATTTGTCTGTCTGTAACCGAAACTATATTACTACTCGAGTCAAACTTCTCTTTGTTATTTACGTTACATTCACCATGATTTTATCTTTATTTAAATCTCAAATATGAGTAAAATTGTTTTACATTATTAATACTGTTGGAATTATCTACATTCTCTAAACAGGCAATTGGGTTTATATATGCAACAAAATAGCGGTTTACAGAGTTAACAGGAAAGATAATTTTTAATAATGTAAAACAATTTTATAAATAATTGAGGTTTAATTAAAATCATGGAGAATATAACGTAAATAACTAAGGGAATTGTGACCTGAGTAGTAATATAGTTTTGGTTACAGACAGAAAAGCATAAAATATCCATTATAATAAGATGATACAAATCATTATTTTCAATTATTTTAGCTTTGAAACTCGGGTATAAAGTCGTTGAAAATGTACCAATTATTTTATCCAGTAAAAGACTAAAGCGAGTCCCGTGTAGAAACTAACTTGGTTGTTTTGAACCTGTTACTAGCTTATTTTGTTGCGTGTGGCATGAAATTAGCTGAAAATAAATTAGACCCTGAAATGAATTAAGTCAATAAGTTGAAGTAATTACTTCAATTGATAAAACTGTGGATCAAACGACATCTTCATCATTTGTTGTATATATAAATATAATTGTATGTTATCAGGATGTACATACGGTCAACAGTACTACTAATGTATAAGAATTTTCTTAATAATTGAGGTTCAAATAAAAATATAATCATGGAGTATGTGACGTAAATAACTAAGGGAATTATGACTTGAGTAGTAATGTAGTTTCGGTTACAGACAGAAAGACACCGTATGTCCATTATAATAAGATGTCAACCATGTTAATTGTGATTGTCTATCTTCTACAGAATTTATAATTATATTTACTTGACCTTGGATGTATTCTAGTTATTGGTTTTTTGGTGGGGTGTGCTGGGGTTTTTTTTGTTTGTTTTGTTTTAGTTTTTTTTTTTTTTTTTTGGGGGGGGGGGGTTATGCTCTTCTTTCGGTCTGGAGAGATGACGTCTCAGCATGTGTTTCATTCTGGTACTCAAGTCCGAATGAAGTGATAAAGTGTTGATACAGAAATTATTTAATTGTATACTTATATCTGGACCACTACTACATTAGAGAGGCTGGCATCCTGGTTGCTGGGTCGATGCTAGAGTTGGCTGACGATTCCTAGATGCTTGGGGTCTTGAAACCAACTTAACTTCTCAAACCGGCAATGGGTAAATGGTAGGGTATTCTTGGCTCTTTAACCTTGTTTAGGCAACCCCCCATTCTGCATAGAGCCCCGAAAAAAATCCCTATGAATACTATGAACATATTCATGACATCAAAAGGTATATGTCTAGTTCAATATATATTTTCTTTATTACTTTTTATTTAATTCTGTGTAATCGGACCTCGTTTGACTAACATCTTGACTATTGGAGACGTTGGCTAAGAGCGACATAAAGTATTGGACGTTTGAAAGGTTCAGCATTTAGCAATCGATACAGATCACTGGAAAAATGGATTCGTTCAAAAGTATTGAACATTTTATATATCTGAAGAACTAAGTCTGTTGCATTACGCTCTCCATTTGGGAATGGAGAGATGACGTGTCAACGTTGCTTACATCACGGCACTCATTTCCGAATGGAGTGATAATGTGTTGATAAAGAAATTATTTAATTGTATACTTATGTCTGGACCGATACTACATCGGAGAGACTAGAATCCTGGTTGCTGGGTCGATGCTGAGCTGGCTGACAAATCCAGGTCGTTTGGAGTGTGGACTCCAATTTGGGATGCTGGGAGATTTCATTATGCCATCTGGGACTTTTATCAATAACACAAGGCCACTTTTTCTTATGAGATATTAATTTTCCCATAGCCAAAACTGCCGAGAATAAAAGCCCCATGTCTTACTCTCAGCGCATAATTCTAAACTCGTTTCACACTCTCACCTCTCTCACCTCCTCTCTCCCATTTCGCTAAGTCTTACGGCTCGTCCAGAAGAAATAGAGCTATGCGGTGGTGATGATTCACTCTTAAGCTTTTCCATTCTCATCTAATACATAATGCTTACATAACTTTTTTCGGTACACATGTCAGGTTACACTCATGACCCCATTACATAGTTCTATTTTTGTTTTCTTAGTATTCAGTACATTGGTATTTGTTGTTGTTTTTTATTAAGTAGAGATGCATTTTTTATATATTATTGTGCTTTTCTTTGACTACTTTTGTCTCCCAAGTACTGTATATTTACGTCTTTGGTCCACCCTGTAGACTAGAGCGTTAGAATATAATGACTACACCTCGGCAGAGGGGTAAGGCTCCTCCAATGGGACCACCTGTTGGCCGTGGGTGGCGACTTTTGATGCTTAGAGACGGAATCCTTGTTGATGAGCAATCGATATAATGCAACACTTCAGTTTGGTCCTCCTTTAGGCTAGCCGGGCGGTCGGGAATGCCCCCTCCGATCAATCGGCTGGCCATGTCAAGCCCTAGCATCTATATGATTGTCCTAACCCTATTTCCCTTATGGCAAGTTCCACCTTTTTGATCATATGTGTGCAAGAAGGCGATGGCTGAGGGTCTTCATGTCCTGGGAATGACGTTAAATTCTATGTGATGGTGAGGTTCTAGTTCTGTAGTTCTTGGGAATATGGAGTATCCCTTCATAACCATTTCTCACAGGTTCACTCTGACCCGGAGTGGTAGAACCTATTAGGGTTCCATCTTAAATAAGGGTTAAATAGTAAACTGTGTTTATAGAAGATTGAGTATCCGTTAAGAATTAATTTATTTCAAAACTTAGTCGGCACTGAATGACCCAGCAAGGTTGGTATGCCGTAAAACAAAACAAACCAAACCTTTTTGGTTGGTAAGCATTTGGCGGCTTATTCTTACTATGGGGCTGACAAGGTTTTTATATTCATTATTTGGAGTATGCCTTCCTGATGTTTCCTGAAGAATATTAAACTTACAGTTATTGAATAGTGATTGCATACATCACGGTTGGAAAGTGAGAACCAATCACATCGTAGAGATTTTGCGGTTTGCTTATTTCTACGTAGACTCAGAGAAAACTTTTCTGATATGTTTCTGAGATCATTCTTTGATTGGTGGAGCAAAAGAAGAGGATGCTTCACAGTTAATACTGCTGTTTACCCACTTCTTGCTTATCAATATGTAATGTAGTAGATTTTCTGAGTTATTTGCATAGTTGTAAATTCATAATATATATATATATATATATATATATATATATATATATATATATATATATATATAAAAGTAAAGAAATAACAAAAGACTTAGAGATTTAGCTTTATAGCCTATTTCAGGGAGCTTATTTGAAACTACAACATAATTTTTTTTTTTTTTTGCAACATCAAGGATTTCGTTTGGAATTCATATCACAGGACTATAAAACTTATCTGAGTATACCTATGAGTTTCATCAGATCGCTAACTTTATTAAAAAATAAAGTTAGTGGTCTGATGAAACTCATATGTATACACAGATACATATGGGCAGAAATAGATCTCTAACCGGAAAATGACCCATTTTAAGCGTTTTTTCTTTACCAATTATATTGCTCTGTTCAATAACTTAATAACATAGAACATTTTTCATTATCAATATATATATTATATATATATATATATATATATATATATATATATATATATATGTAAGTGTGTGTGTCTGTGTGTTTGTGTGTCTGTGTATGTCTGTGTCTGTGTCTTTGTCTGTATTTGTGTTTGTGTATGCCCACTTTGTACACTTTTCTTTTATTTCTTTTTTTTTTCCTCCTCTGAACTCTACACTTATTTTTTTATTATATGTATAAAATCAATCATTAAATTAGTCTGATTTTTTTAATATTTTATGCCCCCTCCTATATATATATATATATATATATATATATATATATATATTATGCGTGTATGTGTGTGTGTGTGTGTGTGTGTGTGTGTATAAAAGAGGTCTATTGTTTGCTTGAAGCATTGTGTGTATATTTGGTTTGATTTTGAAGGCTCGTCACTATGACGGAAGAAAAGGTAACTAGTAAGTTGTTCATTTACCTGTATATGTTTCCGTAATATTTCGGTATTAATATCCCATCTTCAGACTACTTCGAAGCCCATAAAGTTATGTCCATTAAGGAAGGTTGATTTTGGAACTGGGGTACAGTACTGATAGTGATATTTGGGGGTTGACATGATAAATAACGACACAACATATTTTTTCCCAAATCATTACCAATTTTTGAGGAAACGATTTAAAAGGCTGAAAATTAATGCTCTGGAATGTGGCTTCCGTGATGTAGGGAAAATTTACCGCAGTCAAAAGATTATCTACTGTGGAGGAAAAACATGTTTAAATATCATTTAAAATTTATCTTTTTCAATTGAAACTTTTCTTTGATATCAATAATTCATATTTAAAAAAACATTATAAATAATAAAAAGATATTTACCTGTAGAGACGAAATGGAGATTAAACTGTTTTGGTTTAGATTTGGTTTGGTTTGAGATTTAAACAGTGAAAAAAAAATCGCTTCCTTTTTTCTTTTTTTTTAATTCTAACATTCAGGATTTGTTATTTTTCAATAGGAAAAAAAATAGAATAATTTTGATTATAAATAAAACGCCATAAAAGTAAGATTTATTTTTCGTTTTAGTCATAAAATAAAATAAATATAGTTTGTTTATGATTAGTGTCATCGAACTTTCTTTAAATTAATATCTTTTAAATTTCCGCAGATGCTATTATTCGTCTACTGTTTGTTCTAAATTGTAAAAATAATTAGTATTTTTAATTTTTATGCAAGATACTTGATTATTTGAAAAAGAAAGGAAAAAAGACTGTTTAATCTACATCATTGTGTATTTTAAGTGACTTTAATTCAAACAAAACAACAACCAAAAAACGCGCGTTTTGTCTTTCTGCGATGAATTTTTATTTTGGTAAGTAATACCGTTTCTTTCTTTCTATTTATTTTGTTTCAAATTAAATTTTCTCTTTGAAATTATTAAAATACGGTTATGTTCCAGTTTCATAGTGAAAAGTGTAGCTGATACTATTTTATACTCGAAAACCTTAAGCTACCTTAGGGTGTGTGTGTGTTTTAGTTATACCCAACTTTTCGTCTGCCTTAATTTTAAAAAGGAATTAAAATTAATTAAATCGATTATTTAAGGTCAAATTTTTGTCTAGATTGAAAAGTAGTAACATAATGAGCATCAGTAAAAAAAAAAAAGAAAAAAAAAGAAAAGAAAAGTAAAATAATATTATGCATGTAATTTATTTTTGATATATTTAAAACATTTTTCAGTCAATTTGCTGTTGTAAAATCCGTGTTTACAAAACAAATTTTACACTCTCGATTGAAAAAAAATTACCAAATAACTAATGCATTATAAAATTCATTTATTGATAAATCAACACTCAAAATTTCATTAAAATTGGCTAATTCCCTGATTTTTTGTAAATTTATTTGAAACGGGGGTGGGATTGTTGTTTTGTAAAAATACGGGTTTTTCTACAAATTGGATATACCTCGTGTGTTTTTACACAAACTCTCATGATGAAAAAAAAGAAAAAAAAGAAAGATTCTCTTATAATTTTGGGATTATTTTGAAATCAATTTGATTTTTGAATTTACCATAAAGATAAAAAATATCTGTAAAAAGACATTCAGTTTTAACCCGCAGTAGCAGTTCCCTAAAATTTTCTGGAGCACCTTGTCCTTTGGATAAGACCGAACCCCCAATTCTACGACAAGTTATCTAGTCTAGTTATTTCTTTAAAAAATACCTATCCCCATTTGAAAAAAAAAAGAGAGATTTCCAAATTGATTGCAAAGGAAATAATCAGTATTTGGGAAGCAGTGAACCCACAATTGCCTTTGTTAAGGGAACATTATATAGGGCAGAAGGTGGGTATATTTTGTTTCAAGAAGGCCAAACAGATTAACAGAAAATCTCTCATTACACTACACGCAAAGTGAAAAGAATGGAGGAACAGCTGAACAGATTATTTGACATATCTTCATGTTGCTGTAAACTGCCTGTCTTAAGATGTGATGACTTTGCTGTGAAGTCCAACAAAGAAAATTGCCAAACAAGACACATAGTTTGCACTTGTCCCCCTAACAAGAAGGTAATCATAATTCTATGCTTGATTGTGTTTCCCTTGTTTAATTTGAACAAGTTCATGTCTCTATTTTTTAAATTTAAATTAACCTCTGATAATATTCCTTTTTCTAGTAAATGATATCATGACATTTTCCTTAAGATTTGTCATCTGTGCAAGACGTTATTAAACACATGCAAATTTTGAAATTTCAGGTTCCCATTGAAGAGAGGGAATATTTAAAAGATCAGAGAGATAATACAGGTTCAAAAGGTAGTTTCCAGCTGGGACATATTGACAAGGATGATGTCAAAAATACAAAAACAAAATTTCAGTGGATGCAGAAAGGTTAGACAGACAGCAACAAGATTCTTCATGTGTTGCATCCTCGACGTCTGATATTTTTCCATAGATGTCCTCCAGTGAAAAAAACGTGGATGACGGTTTTGAGCCAGGGAGAATGTTGAAGGGCCATTACAGTCTTTTAAAAGTCCCAAGATATTCTGTGGAACTTATTAGGGGTGATGTATCATCAAATCTTGGGGTTTTTCTTGCTAATGTCTTTTTGTTAGATCTACAGGATATGGGATTTCTTAATCCAAGTATTCCCTTAAAAGATTATTTTAGACAAATCTAAAATAAATAGGGAAAAAAACAAGAGTAAAGGTAGCTAGCTATCAGAAGCATGTTCAAGATTATGACTATCTCATCTGTATTGGAGTGGATTGCAGAGTGGATAAAGACACTTTGCTATATGATGAGATTGAAGAAATTGGTGTAAAAAAGATTTAAAAGAGCAAGGGACCAGAGCGCCACTTAACATTTACAAGAGAGATGGGCACTTCAAGTAAATATCTCACCCACTAAGTCATGCCCAACATTAGTGCAACTGGTATTCATCTAGCTGAGGATGTTGCTGCTGTTCCAGAATAATACAACAGTGTAAATATTGTTCAGGCAGTTCTGGTAGACAATACCAGTACAAACATTGGTTGTAAAACAGGGATGTTGACAGCTTTGGAGAAAAAAATAAAAAGTAAGGTGCACACAATTGGCTGTTTGCTTCATCAAAATGAACTTCTATTTAGAGCTGTATTTAAAACTATTGATTGAACTACAAGAAGTCCAACAACTTTCACTGGTCCTCTGGGGAAACTTTGTGAAAATAATTACCATCATTTGCCCCAGGTAAAATTCGAACGTATCAGTGGCCCTCTGGATAATTTTTATCTCCCTGCAAAGGCAATGGATGACCTAAGTGGTGACCAACGACTACTTCTGGAAAATGCTGTAGGCATTTCTCAAGGTAAAGTGAACCCTAGATTTGCTTCCTGGAAGATTGGACCTCTGAATTAAGCAAGATGGCTAACTTTAGCTATCAGGTCAATGTGCCTATGGACCAGAAGTGCGTATCCACCAAAACTAACTGATAAATTACGCGCCATTGTCCAATTTGTCATATGCAGTTAGTTGGTTTGAAATAAAAAGGGACAATAATCTCTATAACCAACAATTGTATATCTTTAATATGATCCAGAGAGTAAAGCAACAGTCAACTGAAATCCAGAATGTTGCATTAAGAAATTTACAACACAATGCTTTTGCTTTGTTTCGGAATACATTTTGTTGTCAATGTTGAAGTCCAATGAATTGGAGGTGAGGAAAGAGGCCATAAAAAAGATTGTGTCCATTCGATAAGTTAAAATTTATTCATACCTAATTAGTTATGTCAATTTGCAAGAATAATTATAAATTTTATTCAAATTACATTGCAAAAATATAGTCAAGTTTGGATAAATTTTCTTTTTTTTAAAAAAGTAGCGAACCGCTAAAGAAAAGATTGAAAAAAATTACTTCAATCAATTTTGAA
>CM042144.1:25676742-25764242 GCA_023376005.1 Doryteuthis pealeii
ATATATATATATATGAGTGGAAATAGTCCATAACCACGATACCCATGGTATTTAAGGCCTTTTTATTCACAAATAACTTTGCTCTGTTTACAATAATTAAACATTCAGCTCTCTGACGGAACTTGAACTCTAGAACAAATCACTGGTAGGGAATAGGACCGGCCTAGAATCATCTAGTACCAAAAAATTTGGTACCACACCAAAGAATATATATATATATATATATATATATATATATATATATATGCGTGCGTGCGTACGTACGTGCGTGTGTATATATACACACACAGACATATATTTGTATACATATATATATATATATATATATATATATATATGATATATATATAGACACATGTGTATACACACACACACGCGCACATAAATATATATATATATATATATATATATATATATATATATATATATATATATATATATCTTTCACAGAAAGAAAAACTTAAACCGTCAACCGGTTTATAAGTTTCAACCAGCTCATTTTTTTGTTAATTTAGAAATTGTTTTTTTTTTAGTTTTATCCCGAATAGAATCACCCTTACAACCAGTCATTTGGATTACCTTACACACACACACACGCACACACACGCACACACACACACACACATATATATATATATATATATATATATATATATATATATATATATATATATATATATTAGGGTAGGTCGATGTTCAACTCTTTTTAAATGTAAAAAAGATTCACCCGAAGTTATACAATAAGTATTGACACCAAAAAGTAGATTTTTAACTTGCACCAATTTTTGCGCATTTAGTTTTTAAAATCGTCTAATATGAAACCTCCGAAAATCCTTGTTTATAATTCATTTAGATATAAAAAAAAAAAGCTTATTTTTTCGGTTAACACTGGGTAATCAGCATGTATATTTTCAATATGCTGCAAAGAATTAAGGACATATCTCGCAATGTTTTTACTGATCTATTTCACTTAATAAGAGCTCTTGTGGGTCGTGTGGGGGTCATGATGTCAATTTCAATGCTACATTTGATATATATTTATCTTATTTCAATTGAATAAATTGATAATCTTTTCTGGATTGAAATAATAAGATTTTTGTGCATTTTATATTCAGAATGTAATAAAGATTAATGGTAAAAGATGAAATAGCATGAAACCAATGGTAGCAGACTTGTTTCCATACAAATAAATATAAACTAGAAAAATATATTTATTTATTATTATGATTAATAATATCGCTCTATCACATATATTGAGTACTGTCCTAATTATAATGTACGTCGGCTTACAACTGTCTCTTGAGGTGTGATAATGTCAACCATACACATATATATATATATATATATATATATATATATATATATATATATATATATATAGATAGATAGATAGATAGATAGATAGATAAGTGTATTTTGCCAGCATTTTTCTACTACGATTCTTGTCGGACGAGTTTTTGTTCAATCCTTTCTAACTGTCTGGCAATTTTTTTAATGTCAGGGTGGAACTGGTGTAGCAATCCACCAAAGGTATCTTTACGAGCGCTTTCAGCATATCTATCTGTCATCTTCAGGTGGGAAACTGATGGAATGTTTCAGGTGTCTCGTTTTTTAAAAAAAACGGGCAGTAGTGTAGGAATTGGTAGTGGGGGTAGTAGGAATTGGTAGTGGGTTCAAACGAACGATAGCAGTAGAGATCTTTGTAGGAGAGGGGTCACAAGTTTGTTTCTTTCACCGACACCAACAGAAAAGTTAAGCTAATTGTCTAGTACCAAAAGTTTATAACCGCCAATCTCGTGGCAACAACTCCTCTCCCAAAACCACTCATCTTAATGAGACCAATCTCGTGTACGAATTTAAATATCCAGTAGACTGCCTCTCCAAAGTTAATAACACGTATATTGGCCACACGACGACCACTTTATCACGCAGATTAACGCTACATCTATCTGATACGAGCTGTATTAATCAACACCTTAAAATACATTCATGTCCCCCTCTACCTACCGTAAAGTTTTAACGGAATATACACTCACACTACATAAAGAAAAAAAACAAACAAAAACTTCAAATAATTGAAGCTTTGTATATCAAACAAAAAACCCACCTTAACAAAATAAACTTCGAAACAAGTCAACATGTCCTCAAGTGCCTATAATTTCCCGCCTATCCTCCTTCCACTATTCCCCTTTCATTCTCACAAACTTGTAACCCCCCCCCTCCTACAAAAATCTCTACTACTATCGTTCGTTTGAATCAAGTAACAATTCCGGCTACCTCCCACTACCAATTTTTACTACCTCCCACTACTAATTCCTACGCTACTACTCGTTTTTTTTTTTAACGAGACGCATGAAACATTCCATCAGTTTCCCACCTGAAGATGGCAGATCGACATGCCGAAAGCGCTCGTAAATAAACCTTTGTTCTGATTTCGGGCCACGATTCCCGATCAGGAGGATGCGAGATCAATTTCTGTAGACGTTTGCTACACCCCACCTCACCCCAATCTCATTTTGCAAGCCAGACATGTTCGTGCTCGCTTTGAGTCACCAAGTACGTAATTTCCCTCGCTAAAAGTATGTTAGGTGTATTTTTTTAAAATTTTATGCTAGTAATAAATCAAAGCTCTAAATGACAGTTCTTACGTCAATATTGTTGCTGAGCAGTATATGTTTACCTATTTTCTGTTGTTGCCTGATTGTATTGCATATTCAACAACCCTCTGTGTGAACAGGGTGCGACACAAGGCCACTCTCTTAAGCGGAGTTTAACAGGTTTGAATTCCGTTTTCCTTCTCCTAGACTGGTTTCTTAACCTAGGTTAAAGAACCTAGTCGACCTACTTTTGGCCATAGCTGGAGGGAGAATAGTTTGATGCATATATTTCCTAAGGGTATTAGTTTCTTCTGTTACTACTGCGACATTCACCCTGGGTCGGTTGAGCCGGTTCCACTCAACGAATTCTCCGTCTCCCGAATGAATTCAAAAGTATGTAGGGTATTAGCTAGTGATACCCAAAATGAAACTAAATTGCATTTTTAAAAAAATGACTTTACCCCCTACTAGGGAAAATAATTTACCAAAAATTAGGAAATTATCGGATTTTAATGAAATTTTCAGTGTTTATGTATTAATGAATGATCTTATAATGCATTACTTATTTTATTTTAAAACTTTCTAATTTTTTTCAGGTCATTTATTTTTTACCCCCGCCCTTATGCTGGGGGCGTAACTTTTTTTTTCAAGTTGATCTTTCCGTTTTCTAATTACAGTAAATAAAGAGGTAAAAGACCGAAGTTATGAATAGAAACAAACAAAAATTTTTTTACGATGGCTTTTCTATGAGAAAATAAGTACCGAAAATCGAAAAATAAAATGTAAAAAAATAATAAATAATAATTTTTTTTGAGATTTCTTTTTTGCTCATTTCGATAATTATTTAATTGGCTATTATTTTATAAAAGAAAAAATTATACATCGATATTTTTCTGCTTAAAAAGAGGGGGTACATTTTCAATAGAGTTTTTCTTCAAAACGTATACTTTTTTCGAAAAAAAATAAGGTTTGCATTAAGTAGATATTTATTTCTAGAATCTAAAAATCTAACATTTTAAACTTAACATCAGGCTTTTCACATTTTAAATGAATTTTATATATTAATTTTTCATAGCAAAAAATACTAAATTAAAGTTTTGAAATAAAATAACTGATGCATTATAAAATTCATTAATTGATAAATGAATACTGAAAATTTAATTAAAATTGAATAATTACCTGGTTTTTGATAATTTTTTTCCATCCCAAATGTTACGTTAAAATTGTAAACAAGCGCCTAAAACCATTGAAAAACAGCCAAAATGGCGGATCGCGTCGAAATTGACCAAAACAAATCGTTTTAAATCTTTTAAAAATAAACTGCATATGTAATGATATTTGTTTTTTAATGGTGGTCATTATATTACTACTTATCATTTTAGACAAAAGTTTGACCTTAAATAATAGATTTAATTAATTTTAATTTGTTTTTAAAAAGCTAGCAGCCGACAAATTTGGGTATGGCTAGTATAAGCACTATCTCAAAGGCAAACAGTCTCATTTAGGATTTGAACTCGTCTCACCGAGTCGACTTTCTACGACGTTAACCATTACATTGCTGGATTGTATAGCGTATATGCTTGATTAGTCTCAGTAAGAACAAAGTGACTATCGTGAAGCGTAACAGAAATAAGTGGTCCCAACTTTCGCCAAGAAAGGGATAGAGACAAGACTAATATTGTATATAAATTGGGGTCATATTTTATTACGGTTCGGTGCAAGAGCGGCCTTTGAGCACAAACAATATACTAAGTAACAAGTCACTTGTTGAGTCATATCTTTGTTTCCAAGGGTGACGTATATTTGTAGTGGGTTCGTTATTGTCTGTTTTGTGTTGGTTCTAGGAGTCAGCGCTGGTTGGTGGGACTGCTGTTCTTGTCTGCTGGCGTTGCTCTGGTCATGTCCGACCCTGTCACGTGCCTCAACTGTTCTGATGAGTTCTAGGTTCTCCCCCCACCCCACCCTTCCGGTCCTGTATAAGGGGCAGATAACCCATATTTCTCAAAAGCGGGTAAAAATTAAACTTTCTTGACTATCTATTAAAGCTATATTCTATAGTAAGAGTTGTAGTAACAGGCTAAAATAACATAAATAGGCTTATCGTAAAGAGGCGTGGGCTGTAATGTTTATCAACATAGGGTATAAGAGAAGGAGGGGACGAAGAGTAGGAGTAGGAGGAACTCTCAACGTAGTTTTGACTAACAACAAGAGACCCTTTTGTTCGAATTCAGAGATTTTCCTTCTCCTAGACTTGTTGTCATACCAAGATTAAAGAGCCCGGTCTGTCCAACTATTCACTCTTAGCTGGAGGGAGAATAATTGGATACGCACTTTCCTAAGGGTATTAGCGCTATGTGAAAGGCAAACAGCTATGTATCTTTGAGGTGTAACACAGATTCTCAAAGATACGTGGTTCAAAGTTAACTGTCCTGATAAAATTTAAAAAGTTTTTAAATAAAATAACTAGTGCATATCTTTTATTTATTAATATATCAACACTGAAACTTTCATTAAATTAAAGTTAATTCCCTGATTTTTGGTATTTTTTTTTCTTTCGGCCGGGTGACATACGATGGTGGAAATTAGGTCCGTTAAGTTCGATTCAACCCAAGATATGATATATCCCCCTCAAATTGGGTATATAATTAGTGAGAGAAACAGAGACAGGGTATGAGATGATGATGAGGGGATAATGGGCTTGGTTCTTACCTTTCTCTTCTTATTTACTTCATCGTCCATTTCTTCTTGGGACTGATTTCTCCGGGCTGATTCTACTTCTTATTCGGGCTGGGCAGTCTTGTCATCTCTTGTTGATTAATTAACAAAGACCTGTTGCTTTTTTATTTTCTTTATTAAAAACTAGCAAATATATGCACCCTCCGTTGGGTGCAAGTATTTAAGTTTTAATCTAATAAAATATTATATCAAATTAGAAAGGCTAATGAAACTAAATAAGAATGCAGATAAAAAGATTTGAACAGAGCGGCGTATAATTGAAAAATAGAACAATTGAAACTTAATCTTCCATCACTCCCGTCTTTCATAGCTAAATTTCCCTAATGTAACTATTTACTTAAAATAGGAAGTAAAGAATAAAATTACAGTTATTTCTTCTTCTTGGTGGATTTCTTTTAAGAGAAGTTTTGCTCATATTCATTACGATAAAAACAAACAATTAGAAATCAATAACATTTATTAAAATCAAAATTTTAATATCAATTTGCAAATTAGCCTTCCCGTTCACACTGTAAACATTATATTTTGTTGTATATATAAATACAATTGCATGTTATTCGTATGTAGGTAAGGCCAACAGTGTTAGTAATGTAAAATAATGTTACTAATAATTTAGGCCTAAATAAAAATAAAATCATTGAGAATGTAACATAAATAATGAATTATGACTCGAGTAGTGATATAGTTTCGGTTACTGACAAACAAACACACAATCTCCATTATAATAAGACAACCCAGCCCAAAACACGCGATGAGAGGTGACCTATTTTAAAGAATGTCTTCTCTCGGTGAACAACTTACTATAACCTTATTTCCATCTCACGCGTTCTATTGATGCGTTTCCGGAAAAGGTTAAGTAAAGGTTATTACATGTCAATCTATAACCATAACAGTTAAGGTAATTTTTCATTCAACCACCTCCGATTTTGAATCTTTAACGATTCAATTAAAATATATCTACAATACTTACATAATTCACAGGCTCTCCGTGAATTATGAAACGGATAGAGTAAAAAAGTAAAAATACAAAACGATATATCAATGGAAAATAAACAATAATAGTTTCTCTTTTTTTTAAATATTTACTTCTCAAAATAAATATTAGTGATTTCACAATTCATCTATATATATATATATATATATATATATATATTATATTAATATAATGTTATAACATCTTTTTGTTTTATTTGTTTTTGTTTTTATTTTATACGCATTGTAATTGCCTTCAAATTATTAATATATTATAACATACTTAACAATGCTTCAAGCAAATTACCAATTACATATATATATATATATATATATATATATATATATATATATATATATATATATATATATATATATATATATTAACAGACAAGGGTTTTCAAGGTAATTATGGAGAACAACCTCCAGCATTTTCCCAGGCTGCTACGAATCAATATCCACCTGGCTACGGAGCTTACCCACAAGCACCCTATCAACCAGGAAGCGGTTACCCAGTTCAGCCGCCAGGCGCCCCAATGCAGTATCCCGCCTATCCGACCTCTGACAATCCTCCACCATATATGAATCCATATCCAGCTGGCTATGCAGCTTACTCACAAGCGCCATATCAACCAGTCACATACAACTACACTTCACAACCAGCACCAGGAACAGCACCAGGAACAGAGCCAGGGCCAAATCCACCAGTTGTCATTGTAAGTCTACCTTATTGGTATTCTATCCTTATTCTAACATGTTAATATGTATGCATGTATCAGAATTGAATGTGTGGTTCTTATAATACATTTGAAGCCTTAAAGTAACCTTTCCACGTAGGTGAATATATACATCAATAAATCCGAACAAAGAAGTACTACTTAACAACAATACAGACTTTATTGTCTGAGTACGTGGAACATGACATACATTACATTGTACAAACAGATAGAAAGAAAGTCCTTTGGAAGTATGAAAGAGTTCATAAAATTATGAGAGTCACTTACTGATAGTTGTGTCCATAGAGTCCATCTTTTCTGGATGCTACACCAAGAGAGAGAGAGAGAGAGAGAGAGAGAGAGAGAGAGAGAGAGAGAGAGAGAGAGAGAGAAGAGAGGGGCAGAGGGCTGCCCGGGCTGAGTTAAAAAACCCAGCTAGTAGTGCCATCTACTCGGGAAAACCTGGCGGCAAGGGGAGATAACATTTTTGGATACAAGTCCATCCCAGCAGGGACAGCCAATCGCTACACATGTGTGTAAGTGTATGTATGCATGCAGGTGTGTGTAAGTGTATGTATGCATGCAGGTGTATGTAAATGTATGTATGCATGCAGGTGTGTGTAAGTATATGCATGTATACAAGTGTGTATACGTATGTATGCATATGAGTATATGTGTGTATGTTTTGTGTGCTTATGAATACCTCTATATACTTATATATACAAGGTGTGTAAAAAAATAGAGATTTTTGTACTTTTTGACACACCTTATATTCGGAAAAAAATAACGTTCCATTCTTTGATTTTATCCGAATACCAGGTGTGTCAAAAAATACCAAGTTTAAAGCTGGATTTACCAGAAATGAAGAATGAATGGAACTTTTTTTTCAGAATACAAGGTGTGTCAAAAAGTACACAAAATCTCGATACTTTGTTTACCTGCCTTGTATATATTTTTGTAACTTTTGTAATTTGCAATATTACACATATTGTTGAAGTAAATTTATATTTTTTGTTGTTAATTTTAATATTATTAGGAATGTTTCTTTGAACTTTAAGGGGTTCTCTTCTCTTTAGTTAAACTACTTAGAGAGCTCAGTCTCATACGAAGTTTCATGAATATAATATCCTAATTTTTCATGAATGTAATACTAATCCTTATGGATGTAATATACTAATATTCCTGAATTTGGTTGTAATTCTGTCTGTCTGTATTGTATATTTCTATCAAAGGTTAGCTGAATATTAGGTAAATATTTCAGGGCCTGAATAAGAGAGAGAAAGAGAGAGAGGGGGAGGGGGTAGAAAAAGACAAAGAGAAAGAAGTAAAGTAATGCCATTTTGTTTAAGACAGGTATACTTACCAACACAGGAACATGTATAATACATCAAAATGAAGCTGGTCCTCTGTGGATCACATCCCTACTTCTCCACATAGTCACCGTCTCTCTCAATAGCAATGTTCCACCTTCGAAAGAGTGCATCCTTGCCCCATATAATTCTGTTGACTGTTCTTTGAGCCACTTATTCAATTCAGATTTCACTTCCTAGCCACTGGAATAATGTTTGCCTCTCAAACCCTCTTTCATGGGACCGAAGCGATGCAAACGTTATTCCAGTGACGAGGAAGTGAAATCTGTAGTGAATTTGATAAATGTTCAAAGAAAAAATAAATGAATAAATAATGAATGAATGGATGAAGAAAGAAAGGAAGGAAGTGAAGAAAGAAAGAAATAATTCAGAAAGAAAAGTAAACACGCGAGAGAGAAAGAAAGGTTAGAAATCGGAAGTAATAAATAAAAATTGAAATGTAACATCAAAGACTAAAAGTTCTTCAATTCAAAGATTTGAAATAATTATTACTCTCCTGATCATTGAGAAATGATTATTACTCCCCTGGTCATTAAGAAATAATTATTACTCCCTTGATCGTTAAAAATTAATCATTACACCCCTGATCATTAATAAATAATGATTACACCCCTGATCCTTAGGAAATGATCATTACACTCATGATCGTTAAAAAATAATCATTACACCCATGATCATTAAGAAATTATAATAACACCATTGAGCATCAAGAAATAATTATTACATCCTTGAGCATGAAGAAATGATTATTACACACTTTATGATTAAGAAAAAATTATTACACCCCTGATCAAGGGTGTGATAATTATTACAGTCCTGATCATTAAGGAATTATAAAATACCCGGAAATTACACTTGATGAGTTTGAATTAATCTTTCAGTCAACGTGTTCGACATGTTACCCGTGAGGAAGAAATATAAATACTCTCAAAGCTCCGGAACTGGAACAACACTACCAGATGCAATTTAGTGTCATACACAGAGTAAAACTTTTTTTTGTTGTTTTGTTTTTGTTTTTTTGGGTTTTTTTTTGTTTTTTTCAAGTGGGAGCTCTTAATCCTATCCAGGGGAAACAGTGTATTCGACGTCCCTCTGGCTGGGCCTTACTGACATTTATTACTAAATACAAATAAGTAGTCGTCGGGGTGGCCTAAAGTCGGTATCAGGCAGACAGCGAGGGACTCTATCCCCTTTTCACTAGCGCTAGACCAAGGAGATTATTTTAGCATCTGAGGTGGAGTGCCACACTTTACCACACAGATATCAGTGCTACTCATACACTGAGTTGGCTAGGGCCGGTATCGAACCAGAATTGTTTTGGTTCCTAGTCGAACTAAGCTAAACCTTTTATAAAATATTATAGAAATAGAATGTCTTCTTCACATAACTAACATAGGAGACACATTATGTAATGGTAATCGTCGTAGGAAATAGACATGACAAGACGAGTTCAAATCCTGAACTGGTCGGTTTGTTAATTGGTTGGATTTTACGGCATGTCAACCCTTGTTGGGTTATTTTATGCCAAATACATTTTTGTTATATTCATTCTTGTTGGGTACTCAAATTTTTAAAAAACTCTTTTTTAATTATTTAGCCAATAGATGGGACGACTCAGAGTGAACCTGGGATCAATAGTGATGAAGGGTACTCAACACTTACCAGAACTCCAGAATTGGAACCTCAGCACAAGATGCAGTTAAAAGTCATCTTGCACAGAATGATAAAAAGGGTTGGGGTTGCTATAAGAGCAATAGGGTTCGGACAATTATATACATGGTAGGGCTTGGAACCAATCGCCTGAACGGAGAGAGTCTTTCTAACCACCCGTCTAAAGCAAAAAGTGGATTGTTGCATGTCACGAACTGCTGAGCCGATTTTATTTGACAATAACCAATCAAACAAATAGTTAGATTTTTGTCCCGAAAAAGACAGTTCAGAGGTTGGTTGAATTTATGTCCTAAAAAGGACAGTTCCCACTGAGATATTTGTTTTGTTGTACGACAGTAGGGACCTCAAAAATGTTTATAAGATTTCAAAGGTATACTAATGCTTATAGTGATATAAGAATACTTTTATGTAAAGATATATAAAGAAGACTTTTCATATGATTTTTCAAGAGTATACTAATGATTATATTGGTCATTGGTGAGTTGAAACACGACTAAATATTATCCCTACCTCCAAGCACCACAATGATATATTTTTGTTTATATATCAAATATTTTATATTTTTGCTTGAATGCAATTACAAACGCGAATATCGCATAAATTCGATAATTATAGAAGATAACAATGACAAGTGAATTTCGCAAATAATTACTCGGTGTGTAGAATATCGTACAGACTGTTTCAACTTTATTAAGTCTCATCAGCGATATATACTAACGATTTCCCTCCGACAGAAATCGAAACCGGGACTTCAGCAGGATAGTTTAGACACTTTACTGTTTCAGCCACGATACAGCACCGAGAAATCCTTGCGAAATTAACCTGTTAATGATACTAGCGTCTCTACCATATGCGAAATTCACTTGTCATTGTTATCTTCTATAATTATCGAATTTATGCGAAATTCGCATTGTAATTGCCTTCAAGCAAAAATATAAAATATTCAATATATATACTTTATTCCGCAATGCTTCTAAAAAAATAAACAAACATCCAAAAAAAGAAATCTCATATTTTTGTTTGTTTGTTTGTTGTTTTGTTTTCTTTCTTTTTTTATTTTTATTATTTATTTTTTTTTTTTTGGGGGGGGGTCAGTTTGCAAGCATTTTGCTTGTTCTGTCACGTAAACTATTTATATCTCGCTTCTATTCGTTTTGATTGCACAACATACTAATTAATAAAGTTTTTATTTCTATTTTCTTTCATATAAGGTCACACCACAGGCACCCCAAGCTTTATCAGTGAAGAGTTACCTGTGTTTATCTATCCTCGCATTAGTTTTGTTCTGGCCAACTGGACTCTTTGCCCTAATTAAAGCAAATCAAGTAAGTAATGGTGCAATTGATACAAAACAAAAATTAAGTTGATGATAAATGTCCTCGTAGCATAGTATAGATATATCTATTAATAATGGAGGTTCGCTTCCGGTTTTTGTCAGTAACAAAACCTACGTCACTGCTTACGTCACTATACCCGAATTCGTCATAACATAGAATAAATACACTCAAAATTTGAGCATGCAACATTAGACAGTCATCATTGTTTTTTAAAACAAGTTTTAATAGATACATCCCCAGTATCATATATTTATATATAGTTTGTTTTATTTAAATAGATATTCAAAGTTAATAGAACTTAGTTTCAAATTGTTTTATTTTATTTATTTACTCTTTTAATAAATTTGATGATTTCATGATTTATGGTTCAAACTCTCCGACATCTAATTTTTAACTTCCACCTCCTCAAGCAATATCTTTCAAAAATTTATTTTTACATCACCCGGGGGTGGGGGGTATTTTGCTAGTATAAATAATGAATAAACATGAATAAATTTGAGAATTAAAAAAAGAATAATGGAGTTGTTTATACGTATTGGTCTAAAATTATAATTTTTTTAAGTATACCTTACAAAAAAGCTAATGTGTTTTCTTTGTTTTTCATATCTATTTTCAATTTTAATTTACATTGATGATAAGCGTATTTGCCTCTCATCCAACTTATGAGCTCTGGACACAAGGTCTCGTTTTAACGTAGGCGCATAAAAATTGCGTCGATCCAGTCAGCATTCCCCCTCAAGGGGGCGCCTCAGGTGCTGGGCAATAAACCTATTAGAAATAAATAAAATAATTCTGGAGCCGATTTCTTCGAAAAGCAATATAACAACCACGAGGTTTAGCCCCATTGACACAGACCCACAGAAGCCACTAAAGGTCCACGTCACTGACTGTTGACAACCCATTCACGCCCACATTTGAAAGCACTACTTAACACAACAGTCGTCATGGCCTAAAGTCGGTATTAGCCAGACAACAACGGAGTCTATCCCCTTTTCACTAGCGCTGTACCAAGGAGAATGTTTTTGCGTTTAAGGTGGAGCGTCACATCTACATTTAAACTTATAGACTCGGCGTGGTCACATGGATTAAACTCAGCCAATCAACAGCTCGAATACGTGGTTAGTTAACTATTTAATCGCCGATATTGAAAGCCGTTCATTTGCACGTTATTCAATATTGACGAACGGACCTGTAACCAATGACTTTGCTCAACGCAAGGATTTTACCCAACACCAAGGAACAACCAAAGGATTATACTCAACACTAAGGGACACCAAGGAGCAACCAATAACAGCCGTAACAGTAATCGAATCTCAACACTCCAAATTTTGACATTCATCAAAGACCCTGATAAAAAGAATCCCTACAATGTTTTAATAGATTCTATTGGACTTTGCTAATCAATGAGGAACACGTATATATAAAGATATAATCATATTTTTAAGGAGCAGTCGGGTGTCGGAAACAACCTGGTAAACTGAACTTCCACCAAAATTCTACACTTTATATAGTCTTAAATCTCCCACATGGCCACACCTCCTTGACCACGCAGTTTGTTCTCCATTGGACATGACTTACACCCACGCATTTCCGGTGTTTACGAATGCATAAAAACCTGGGTCCAGAAAAAACGTCCTTGCAATATATATATATATAAGAAATATATATATATATAAGAAATTAAGAAATAATACCATAAACACCACTCTTTACACTAAACCCACTGATAACCACACATTTGTTAACTATAACAGCAACCACCCCCATAAACTAAAAAAATCGATAATGTATAGTGCATGCATAAGACTAAGACGCATATGTGAAGACCAACAAGAATATATACAACACACAGCCAACTTAGCAAGAAAATTCCTAAATAGTGACTACCCCATAAAATTAATAAAACAAGCATTCGACAAAGCATCATCTCTTAATAGACAAGAACTACTCGTATACAAACCACACCAAACTAATGACCGAATCCCTATGGTATTTAACCACGGTCGACATATGCACAAATTGACTAAGCTACTCACTGAACAATATAAAACCCTACAAACCGACCCCACAACAAAGTCCATCTTCAAAACCCAGCCTATTAACGCAAAAAAAACAACCACCCAACCTACGTAACATCCTCACTGCATCCAGAAAAAATTTACATAACACCGTATGGAAAGGTAATAAACGATGCAATAAGCCTAGATGCCAAGTTTGCAGCCACATACATACGGAAACCGAAATAAAAATACCCTACACAAACATAACAATCCATCCGCCACACCTAACATGCGATAGCGCTAACATTATATACTATTTATACTGCACACAATGTAGAAATAGTGGATATGTGGGAGAAACATCAACACCCTTTAGACTAAGACTAAATAACCACGAATCCACTATAAATCTCAAATCCCCGCATAGTACAATAGCACTTCATTTTAACACCTTATCACACAACCTTACACAGCTCAAATGCATCTTATCAGAACACGCATTTCCAACAACGCAATCTAGAAAACAATCAGAATCTAAATGGATTCTAAAATTACAAACGCACGTGATGGGATTAAACGCAGATATCGGAATTCTCCGTTATTACAAATATTTTACAAACGCTGCCACTGTCGATAACAACAGAGACAAAGAAACCGTTGAACAGTAACATTTGACAAAGGGTATCTAACGAACCTGAAAATTTATGTAAAAAATAATTAAAAAGTAAGTGAATCCAATACTCCATAATATCGAGTTCATTCATTTATTTATTTTTAATGCTTCACAATAACGCCTAATTTAAAAAACATTTTAATATATATATATATATATATATATTATATATATATATATATATAGGAGGCGTGTAAAAAAGTATCGAGATTGAAGCTGCATTCACCAATATAGAAATAAAAAAGGAATAGAGCTTTTTTTCAGGATTCAAGGTGTGTCAAAAATACCAAGTTTAAAACTGTATTTACCAAGATAGAAATGAAGAATGAATGGAACGTTATTTTTTCAGAATACAAGTTGTGTCAAAAAATACAAAAAACTCGATACTTTCTTGATACACCTTGTATATATATGTGTGCGGGCGTATATTCTTATATGTATATATTGGGGGAGTGTATGTATGTGTGTTTTCACATCTCGTTCTTAAAAGTTGCCTTTATTATCTGTTCATTTCTTTTTTTCTTTTCTTTTTTTACAGGCCCAAACCTATTGTGCCAGTGGGCAAATCGACAAGGCGAAACAAGCTAATATAATAGCAATAAGACTCATCAAAATATCTGTATGTCTTTTTATCGTATGTGCTATAGTTATACCAGTGTTGACAAACAGAATGGTCAGTTATCGTCTTTTTTATTAATAAATGGGTTTCCTTTCTTCGAAAAAAAACCAAAAAACAATTTACGATGGACGTTATTAGAGAGGAAACTACTTGTCTATAAACGGAACAATCATGTCTGCGTGTTTTATTTTTTACTTCGGTCAATTTGACTTTAATTGTCCCCCGATATGGCGGCTTTTAAGCTAGTTAACAAATAATTTTGGTTGCCATATTTCTAATGATAAAAGTCCAAATTTGCCAAATGTTCCTACAAACGTGAAGCAATCTTTTTTTTTAAATTATGTTTAATTAATATAAAAACCCTGTGATAATACTGATTCATATACTCAACTAATGGGCTTCCAGAATTTTCACTATGGGGGGGGGGGTTGACCCCAATTAGAAAGTCTTAATATAATCTAAATTTGCTGATATCTTAGGCATAATTTCTGGTCATTTAACTGTGGTTTAAATTTCATTTAAATTTAAGGGGAAAAAATTCAGTATTACATATGTGCCCTTCAGCATGTAATCTAGTTTCAGAATATATATTGTTATGGGGGACTATCTCCAAAAACCTAGCAGAAGTTCGTGAACAATCAAGCAGACATGAACTACAACTTTATCTATAGAATACATGCAATTTGTGAAATGTATATTTGTGTGGTTTTTACGGTCATTTTACTACCATATCAAGAACCGCGAGTATTTCCTCGCATCTGGAGTAAAATGCAGAACTGCTCATGTGATCAACACTCGCGGCCATTCTCTTCCAACCAATTAACATATTAACAAAGGCTATTAACAATATCTATTACATACATATAAAGAACAAAGCAGAATACATGTACCAAACTAAAGAAAACCTAATTATGTTCCATGAACAAAAAGGAATATAATACAAAAGACTTGATTAAGGTTCCGGGTTAGCTCAGTCGGTAGAGCATTCGGCTAGAAACCACAAGGTTCCTAGTTCAATACCACGCCTCGCCAACTCAGCGTATGAGTAGCACAAGGATCTGTGCAGTAAAGTAAGGAGCTGATGATAGGTGTGGCGCTCCACCTCAGACGCTAAAACAATCTCCTTCGTCTAACGCTAGTGAAAAGGCGATAGACTCCCTCGCTGTCTGGCTGATACCGACTTTAGGCCGCCCCGACGACTTTACTTTTTTAATCGCCCAAAGCAAGGACAAAAGAAGAAGAAAAAACAGAGGTTTTAGCCCTTCCAAGTCAGGTCAGTAAAAGAGGTAGTTTTCTAGGGCTGAATTATCACGTGACCAACGGATACGTGACGTTGGAAGCCCCGGCTACAATCCCAATGGAGACTATAATATCTGTCTCTCTAAACAACGTGCCCAGTACTTAAATTGGTGACTACTTAAGAACAAGAGCTACTGTAAGCAACTGAGACCATATATAAAAAGACTGACCCCAGTAGCAAATAACCTAGCAAGGGTTGATATGCCGTCAAATCAATCAACCAACCACCATCAACAATTATATGTTTTTAAATGCATTCCTATTTAATAATAATCATACGATCTCAATTATTCCGATCTAATGCTAATAATTATATGTCTTCAAGAAAGTATTTCTATTTAATAATAGAGCTTACTGCTTGGAAACGCCACCTGCCGACAAACAAGAGAAAAGGGGAGGTAATTGTGAAAGTAAGGAATGTAGTTTTAACATATGTCAATATCTCATTGCTAACAGGTTATTTCTCACTTTTATTCAAATCAAATTTAGAATATATTTGTTTTTTACTATGTAAACTGTAAATGTCTATGTAATTAAAAAAAAAACTATCTATACATTTTGTAATTAAAGTTACGTTTGAATTTGGACAATGTATCTATCTTTATTTGTTTATGTTGCTACGATACACTTTCTCTCTTTCATGTATAATTCAGCACACTATCGCAATATAAACATAGAGTGACTCGATATCGCCATTAAAAATTCACAGCGAAAGATATGTGTATATTCTTTTTATTTTTGTTCCTCGTTTTTTTTTTTTTTTTGGCTGTGAAGATGTTGGTAATAGATTATTACATGGAGCAATTTTTTAAGCTCCATTTGTTATAATATACACACACACACACACACACACACACACACACACACATATATATATATATATATATATATATATATATATATATATATGAAAAGAATGCTTAATATCAATGATAGACCATGCATGTCTAAGTTAAGGTAGTGTAGACATGAAGTCAACAGCACTGATAGTTTTTCATGTTTGAAAATCGCATAGTAACTGTCAGTTACCTAGAGTCATTGGTTCATGCCCACGCCACAGAAGACAAGAATAAGTCCTCTTTTTTAATTTCATTTGTTTCTATCATTTCTATGTTGCTCAATCATAATTAAAAATTCTAATGAGATTTTATCAATTTCATTAAATAAGTATTATCATTTTATATGCGTTCTAATTTAATTTCCTTAATCTTTCTAATTTAATATATTTCATTACATTAAAACTTAAATACTTACACCCTGGGGGCATATATTCTTGCTAGTACAAATAATACAGTTATATAAATAGGGCCGGGTTAGCTCAGTCGGTAGAGCGTTCGGCTAGAAACCACAAGGTTCCTAGTTCGATACCGGTCCTCGCCAACTCAGCGTATGAGTACCACAGGAATCTGTGCGGTAAAGTAAGGAGCTGATGGTAGGTGTGGCGCTCCACCTCAGTCGCTAAAATAATCTCCTTGGTCTAGCGCAAGTGAAAGGGGATAGACTCCCTCACTGATTGGCAAATACCGACTTTAGGCCGTCATGACGACTTATATCAAATATTCTTATTGAATACAAATAATTTTTAAACGTATGTATGTCACCATAGATGGGACCCTAATAGGTACTAAAAAGGTAAAGTCGTCGGGGTGGCCTAGAGTCTATCTCCTTTTCACTAGCACGAGACTAAGGAGATTATTTCAGCATCTGAGATAGAGCGCCACACCTACTATCGGCTCCTTACTTCACCACACAGATCCCTGTGCTACTTATGCACTGAGTTGGCCAGAGCCGGTATCAAACCCAGGACCTTTTGGTTCCTAGTCGAACGCTCAAGTGACTGAACTAAACCGCACTGCGTATTAGAGTGGACCTGGGAGTAATAGTAACGAAGGGGTGTTTGGAGCACCCCTGCTCTCCAGATCTGGAGCTTCACCAGTGTTAAGAAATCAGCTTAGTGTGATACCCAGTACATACTCTTTTATGGGTTGCCCCTCTGCAGAGGAATGTTGTGATTAAAATTAAATTTGAATTTGAATTTAAAATTTTAAAAATAACAAACTCCCATGAGCCTTCAGACCGGAAGAATCGTCCGAGCATGTGATTTTCGACCCTTAAAAGCATTTCTCGGCCATTTCGATTTTAAGCTTTAACTGTGTCTAGTCACTACTACTGGCCAGGGGGATATTTCCTTGCCAGGTATATAGCTATAACCGGCGAATAAAGCCTAAATCATAAACCACCTTTTGTCTTTGTCTCTTCCTTTTTCCTTCTTTGAATTGCTTCCCTTTCAGCACGACCACCAAATAAGATTGGGTTAAAAGCAAACCCTATGAATACGCACCAAGAATAACCACGGACACCTTTTAAACCTAAAACACAAATCCTCTTGTAACCCCATAGGATACAGTCAGCGTATTCTAAGCTGCATCGACAGGGCAATAATTTACTAGGGGAGATTTGGTTTGTTTTGTTTTACGGCATATCAACCTCAGTGGATCATTTAATTCCGATAAAGTTTAGAAATAAATCAATTCTTAATGGATAATACAATTTTTTTATAAATGCATTTTTCTATTTAACCCATAGATGGGACCACTCCGGGTCAGAGTGGACCAGGGAGCAATGGTGGTGAAGGGGTGCTCCACATTCCCCAAACCTCCAAAACTGGAACCTCACCATCAGATAGAGTTTAACGTCATTCCCAGGACATGTTTGACCCGCAGCCACCGCCTTCTAGCACCCATATGATAAAAAGGGATTGGGGCTTGCCATAAGGGCAATAGGGTTGGGAAAATCATATAGGTGCTAGGGCTCGACGTGACCAGCCGATTGATCGGAGGGGGCCTCTCCGACTGCCCGTCTAGCCCAAGATAGGGCCAAAGTGGAGTATTGCATGTCATGAACTGCTCATCCACCTGGGCTCCATCCTTAAGCATCACGGGTCGCCACCCACGGACAACAGGTGGCCCCATTGGGGGAGTCTTACCCCTCTGCAGAGGTGAAGTCAGTGCATTCTAACGCCCCACCGACAGGGCGGTACTAGGGGCGAATAAATTGTAATTATATTTTTTTAAATGTCTAATAAAACGCTTTCTGTTCTGAAAGTGGCTGAGCGATCAATGACCCAGATATTACATATTCACATTGTTGAAGTGAGTTAGCGTACTGTTGCTTTGAGCAACAGCTAAGCACAACTGAACCAGTGTCAAGACAACTGGTACTTATGGGAATCCAGAATAGTCCACTTATGCATTTGGATGACTCCATTCCTTGACTCCTGATTGGCTGCTTGGTTTCTATGATGTTCTGAGGCTTCATAAATAACCTGATATTGTGCAGTAGTCTTTGCAGCAAGACAGATTCGTATTAAGTTACAATTGCTTGCTGCCTTGTCTTACCAATTCGACAGTAATTGGAACTAGTATGATTATTCTACACACATAACGTGCATCATTCCACTTGGGCCCTTACTTGGATTAGACGTGGAGGGGTTAGGCGGTCATGTCAAGCCCTACTACCTATATGATTAAGTCCCGACCGTATTCTTCAAATTTCTCTCGTGCCAAATAATCACCAAATCCTTTTGATCTTTTAAATGCTAGAAGTTGGTGGCTGAGTACCAACCACCACTTCATTAATAAACATGAAGTTATTTCTTCTAATTTATTAATACACATCTATGGTGTATTTCTGTAACAAAAACTACGCGACAGCTTACATCACAATAATTTCTATTCATAATATCATATTCATGACTATTTAATATATTGTCAAACTCGTTAATGCATAGAATAAAAACAAACCTGTGTTATGCTCACTCAAAATTTAAGTTACCAATTTAAAAAAATTGTTTTTTACTTTCTCCCTTTCTTTTTTTAGTAACAAGAAGTTAACAAAAAAGTTTACAAATAAATAAATACCTACGAGTGTGTGTAATATTTATGTGCAAAATATTCAAAATAATTATTTAATTAATAACACAGGCGAACACTTTTGGACATCATTTCTGTTGACTTTGATTTTTCATTTGATTTAGACTAATATCGGCATGCTGATTTCAAAACCGCAGTCAGTTTACTTCGATCACGTCAAGTTTCTTCTCTACAGCTTACTCCCAAAATAAGCACAATTGTATTGTTTGTCTGTAAATAATAGAACTGTTCAACTGATTGTGTATACTATTTTATTGAAAAGGAAGGAGAATTATTCAGATCTGGTGACTAGGTTGATTCCCAATCAAAGAACAAACATCAGCACATTTGTAAACCTAGTCTATTTTGCATATTTTAAGTTAAATCTTGTCGATTAAAACAAGTCATGGGTCCCTCACTAGATTTTCAAACAGAGTGTTAAGAGTTTACGGATGCGGATCAAGGGAACACGTGATAAGTTGGCATACCTATGATTTGGTGGGAACCAAAATATCATTGCACAGACTGTTACTTTTGTTTAATGAAAACTGAAAGGCAGTAGAGATTGGGAGAAGCATTGGATGGAGAAGAATTGGCCTCCAAGATCTAATCTCAAACCTGTTGATCCCAACATTCTACATGCGCCATTTGTTGACATAAAGAAAATTATTTTCGCACCTTGCACATGGAACTAGGTCTCTTGAAGCAATTCATTAAAGCATTGCCAATTGAACGAAAATGTTTCAAGTACCATGTTTTAGCATTTGCTGGCCTGTCAATTGAAAAAATCAAAACGGGTGTGTTTGATGGTCTACAGATTTTGGAAATTATCAAAGATGAACATTTCATCGGGATAATGTCAGAACTCTAAAAGAATGCTTGGTTATTGACAAGGTCTTTACCTTATCAAGAACTTTCTTGGAAATGCATGAGCAATGAATTACTACTCTGACATTGGATAGCCACAAAATGCTTGATTGCAACATGAGCATCAAGTTCCATTTTCTGCATAGCCATCTTGCTAACTTCTTGGAAAACCTTGATCTTGTCAGCAAGATGAATGATTCCACCAAGATTTGAAATTCATGGAGGAATGGTATTAAAGTATATGGGATGTAAATATGATGGCTATGGAGCATAAAGGGAAATTGTTCACATATTAAACACACTAGAAAAAAACTATGTGTAAATTTTTACCTTAACTACTTGCACACAATTTGACTTACAGTAACAATATCCTTTGTAGGAACAAGATAAATTTGTAAAAGCATTACAGTCAAGCATTTTTTAAAATTATTTTCCATTGTAAATTTTAAAAACATTCTATAAAATAAGCTCAAATCTGTCACATGCAGTATTTTAATGGTTCTTGAAACCAAGCGAGGGTATCCTGCTACCTAAGAAGTTGATGTAATAGAGAAAATAATGGGGTAATTTTTGGATTCAAAGTCCAAAAGTTTGTCAAAAACAAGTGTCATATCTAGCTCAACAAAATGTTTGATGCCCAGTGTGATGTTTTATTATTTCCCATTATATATACATTTTTAAAACCTTCCATAAAATAAGCAATAATTTGTTAGAAGCAGTATTTTAACGTTTTTTGAGAAAAATCGAGGGTATCCCATAGCTCAAAATGTTGACGTGATTTAAAAAAAACTGAGGTCATTTTTTAATTCAATGGTCAAAACATAGTAAAAAACAAGTATCAGATCCAAATGAACAAAAATTGTGATGATTAAGGAGGTATTCCTGGTGGCTGAGCAGTCCTTGACATTCAACACTCCTATGAAGCCCTTACTTTGGCTAGATGGGCAGTCGGAGAGGCCCCCTCCAATCAATCGGTTTGTCATGTCATGCCCTAGCACCCATACGATTGTCCCAACTTTATTGCTTTTATGGCAACCCCCACCACTTTTTATCATATTGGTGCTAGAAGACGGTGGCTGATGGTCTTCATGTCCTAGGAATGACGTTAAACTCTATCTGATGGTGAGGTTCCAGTTCTGGAGACCTGGGGAATATAGAGTACCCCTTCATTAATATTGCTCCCATGTCCACCCAGACCCGGCTTGGTAGTACCTGTTAGGGTCCCATCTGTGGTTTAAATAGAAAAATGTGTCTATAAAAAAATGAGTATCCACAAAAATGAATTCCTTTCAAAACTTTGTAGGCATTAAAATACCCACCGAGGTTGATACGCCTTAAAACGAACAAACACATTTGTTTAACTCTATAAATGAAATATATTCTGTCTGTTGTATAAGCAAAAGTCGAAATCTCCCGATTCACTAATAAAAGATACATACACTCGCCAACGGGACGGACAAAGTCGGAAGTATCCTCTATCGTTACCTAAAACGGAATGACCATTTTAACATATATCTGCGCATGGGCTCCGATCGGAGTTCCGCTTTGATATTCAATTCCTGACATTAAATAAAAATAAAAAATTGGTAAATAAAATTCGCATTATCATCCAATGAAAGCGATTCCCGGGTGAAATGAAAATAACTTCATTTGATCCAACTTCGGCTACCAATCTCTATAAAACGAACAGCTTTGAAAGGCACCGGCAGTCAGAGGTTCAGACACCATCACGAACGCAGACCCGACGAGCGCTAGCAAGCGAAGGATACATCAAAAGCGGCGGATCACACCCCCAACTTACCCAAACCTGACCTCACAAGGCAGTCAAGTCAACAAGCGAACATTTCTATATCACTCGACGATACAAAAAATTCTACTACTAAAACACAATATTCGGCCTACATCACCACCCCGCTACCACAGTCACGCTGGACATTTTACGGACTTAATATCCACCCACAACTATCACCAAATTTATCCTGTAATTCTCATTTCTATCCTTTCACCGTTCTCATGTTGTTTTTCTTAATACAATTTTAAAACTTAAAATCTGTGTTTTGTTCTTTTCCTCATCACCATACGCTTGCATGCCAATACGGTTTATAACATGTCTTGGATATATAAGCATAATTAAGGGCAATTTAAAAGGTCAAATATTGATCTACTGAGACAAATGATAGTCAAAAAGAAAAATAAGTATGTAGTAAAATTATACATTACTGTAGAAGCGAAAAGTTTCTTATATGAAGCTGATGATCCGATTCGTAAGTTAAAGAAGATTCTTTGTCTTAGGAATGTTGCTGAAATTGTGAGTAATGGAAGAAAAAGTTTTGACTTAGATATCTTACTTGAGTTCCGGCGTAGTGTTATAAGAAGTTTTGAGGGCAAGAAACCCTCAGTCATGTAGACAGGAGAATTAATATATACATTTTACATTGTTCAAGTGAACTGGAGAAAAAGAGAGATTTTGGTTATGGCGCTCACTGCTTGGAACGCACCACCTAGCGGCTAAAAAGGAGAAACACGGGAGATAACTGTAAAGAATGTAAATTCTACAAGATGATAAATTGCTGACAGTAATGTGAAGGGTGATACTGAGATCTGAATTTCACTTAGCAGGTTTGGTCTGGTATACAGGCAATGATGCATAATAGGTTACTTGTTTGTTTGTTTTGTTTGTTTATTGATTTTAACGGCATATCAACTCGTCTGGGGTTATGTCATGCCTAACGGTTAGGAAGTTATAAATATCGTATATTTATATTTATACTTTTTAGTAATTGGTTTTAACAAGCATTATTGGGGATTATATTGTATGGAATTGATTAGTTTTATGTCTATATTCTGTGGTTATAATTTTATTTCCCTCAAGAAAGAGAGAATATCCTCCATGTTGACGTTTTCAAACAGATCTTTTATATTGTTTGTTTTAAAATAACGGTTTCTGATGTGAGCAAAACCCTGCATTCCATGAATAAGTGTTTTATGACCAATGCGTAATCGGGACACAATGACTTGTTCCTTTCAAGACTTCCTTAAAGTTGGTCTCCATCCTCCCAAAGTGGGTTTGATTAGGAAGAGTTTATTGTGGATGTTGTTATTCCAGTGTTGTTGCCATTTTGTATGAAGGAATCTATCAATTTTAGGTTTCAAATCCGTATATGGTATCTTGAAATTGTCGGGGATCAAATCTAGATCCGATAAATGGGAGTCAGTTTTGATTTCAATCGATTTTTGTTTAAATTCGAGATAGAACATTTTTTCGTACACAAAGAAGCTCAGCATTTTTTTACAAATTTTTGCATTTCTGGAAACCTACCTTTATTCAGCTGCCCATAAAAATCAACAAGAGAAACCTGCTGGTGTTTGCCGTAATATTTATTGTTATACTGCAGCTCACTGAGCTGCAACTGTGGAGGAGCACTCTGAGAAACACAGAAAAAGGAGAAAAGAAAAGTGACATATTTTCAATAACTGCAAAAATAACGCTGCTCTCATTCATCTACAGAAACATTTAATAACACAAAATACATTTTCTTCAAAAACCAATAACTGCACAAACATTATCGACACTAGCAACAAAAAATCACCCTCCAGGCGGTGTAAAAATTTATTTTTGAAAGATATTTTCTGAGCGGGTGGGAGTTAAAAATTCTATGTCAGAGTTTGTAATATAAGAAAGTAAAATTATCAAATCTATTAAAGGAGTAAAAAAAAAAAATTAAAAAAACAATTTGAAATGAAAACTTAGTTCTGTCCCCCTCAAATGAAATGCTGTGCACATCTATTAATCCTTAATTAAGTAATTATTTTTAATATTTTACACATAAATTTTACACGAAATCGTAGGTATTTATTTATTCGTAAACTTTTTAGTTAACTTCTTGTTACTGAAAAAAGGGCGAGAGTAGATATTGTTTTATGCACGAACGTACTTCTACCGGAGATTATGATAGTAGCAGGAATGATAATGACAAGCAAGCAAAAGAGGGAGGAAGACCAACCACGTGTTGACGGGTTTACAACTTTTATTCAACTGATACATGACCCCAGGTCACTGTAGTGAAGTCAACTCAGGTTTAACGTTTTATAGAAGGGTTTATTTCTGGAACATATACATTCGAGGTCCTTGTGGCTGTCTGTCCACGTTCGTAGTAAACTCCCTATTTTCCGTGATCTCGCCCTATCGAGATTCCCCTAATCTCGCCAGGTCGAGATCTCAAGATACTACATCTTCCCCCCGTTATTCTTTTGTTTTCCCCTTTTTGATTAAAGGGTTTCTCCGGACATGATAAAGTCCCTGCTAGGGTTTGGTGTAGTTGTAGAAGAATGGTAGTGGGAGACTGATCAGTGGCTGGCACACTGTGGTTGTCAGTTTTATGAGGTGTATCACCAACTTTTCACTTTAGCTACATTTCTCTTTTTTTATGCAGGTTCTTGCACAGCACTGTCTCCTTTTTAATTCCATTTTTTTTTTTTTTAGTAAAATTAAAATTTGTAAAAAAATTTTTTTTTAATTTAAAAAAAAATTCAATTTGTTTTTTTTTTAAATTTGTTTTTAATCTGGTCTTTGGGTATTCTCCTTTGGACTTCAATTATTTTATGCTCCTGTTTGTGGAGGGCATTTCTGTCATGTATCTTTTCATGTACAGTAGATGTTTCTATAACATCGGGTTTGTTAGTAGTTTGGCTGGGCTGTTACCGTATGAGGGGTAGTGCGGTACTTCAATAGGAATCTCTTTATTTCCTCCTTCCAGCTCTTTTTCCTTACTTTAGCAATTTTAATTGCTTTTAAGATTGTTCTATTGAACTGTTCTACCTCTTTATTTGATTGAGGCCAGTATGGTATCCCTTTTATTTGGATAATACCATGAATGGTTAGGTATTCCTGGAATTCGCTGGATGCAAAAGGCTGTCCATTGTCACTTCTCAGGTATCGTGGATATCCGTGTGTTTTGAAGGCTAATTCCAGGCCATTAATTATACTCTTAGCATTTGTGCTTTGCATGTATGCTATCTCTGGCCATCTGGAGTAGTAGTCTATGATGATCAGGAGATGATTTCCTTCCGAGACCGTCAGTAGATTTACTGCAACATAGTTCCAGGGTTTATCTGGTAGCTGTGTGCTTTTTAACTCCTCGGGTGGGGCGTTTTCTTCTCCTACCAGACATGTGTAGCATTTAGGGTCATACTCTGAAGTTTCTTTCACTTCTCGGGGAGATAGTTCTTTTCCTTCAGCTGGATCGAACTCGTTAATTGACTGTATGCTCAAGGGATTAGCTTTGTTAGTATCCGTTTTGGATTTCTGCACGATGTCGGCATTTATTTCAATATTTAGAATTCCTAGGGCTTTACTTGTTCTACCACTAAGGAGTGATGCCTGTGCTTGAGGGATAACGTAGAATGAAGCAGAGACAGATCGTCTAGTGTTTGGTACCTGCACTTTCAGTGTGGTTTTTCCCAAAATTTTCAGAGGTTCCTTACTGGCATAAGGATACAGCTTTTTGGTTGCATGCTGAAGTTCAATCTCGGGTCTGGCCTTTTTTAGGTTTTGGAAGTCCTCCAGTGAAAGTGTGTTGTGATGAGCTCCTGAGTCTATCACAAAGGATACACTTGTCTCATTAATAGACAATTCTATTATATCTTCTGCTTCTGAAAGCTTGAATAAATATATGTCATTTGAGGTAGTGTCTTCCTTTTCCTCCACGCTACGCTGGGTTTCTTTTCTTTGGCCTTTGAATGACCCACTGCTGCTTGGGCTGTGTCTTCCCCCTCTGTTATCATAATGGCTTCTTTTTTTCATGGGTTTGTTTTTATGGAAACAGAACTCATCTAGATGCCCTTTTTTTCCGCAATGACTACATCTGTGGTTTTTGCTTTTAATGCACTCCTATCCAATATGACCTTGCGCTCCACACTTGTAACAAAGGGGTGTCGTTCTGGAGTTTTTCTTCGACTCCTTGCTGGATACCTGGTTTATATTTGACTTTGGTTCTAAGATTAGTGCATCCTTTTCGTGGTATGTCCCAATTATTTCCATAAGTCTTTCCAGTGTCAGACCGTTTCCTTCTCTAAATAGTCTGGCTTTTAAATCTTTATCCTTGATATGGAGGAGAACTTTGTCTCTGACCAGGTTGTCAGCATCTTCTTTAAAGTTGCATGGATTGACCAGTACTTTTAGGCGGGTAACAAAATTGTTCACCGTCTCTCCAGTTTTCGGTTCCATTTCAAAAAAAATTAGTGCGAGCTTTTGGTATATTTTCTTTAAGGGAGAAATGTTTGTCAAACAAACTAATAGCCACTTCGTATGCGTCCCTTTTGTTTGTGCCGGGACTTGCTGCCTCTTGTTCCCTCTTTTCCTGTTCCGTAAAATCTCGCCAAATTTCACGAACGCCTGGTCCTCCTGTTACGAGTAAAACTCCTCTTTTTTGTTCGGCATTACACACACCTGTTGCTGTGATATAGATTTCCAGATCTAATTTCCAGTCCTCATATCTTCTGTGCAATGTTTCAGGTTGGCCAATCGTGTCAAGATGTGATGGTGCTTGTAATCCTCCTAATGGAATGATTTTAGACATTTTTTTTTTTTAAATTCGGCAAGAAACAAAAAAAATTTTTTTTTTTTTCAATTCCACAAGGAACAAAAAATTCGACGACAAAAGTTTCAAATAAAGTAAAGAATGATTTTATTCCTGTGCTTTAGTTGTTTAATTTCAGTTATTAAACATTTAGCGTAGGCAGGAATTTAGCACTTACTTGAATGTACTTTTTTTTTTTTCTTTTTTTTTTTTTTGTCTCCACGTGGTAGGCTAACGGTGTAGTCTAACGGCCGCTTTTTCCTTTTGTTTAAAAATTTCCTAAAGGGATTTTTCTTTGGTAATTTCTGTTCTTGTTTGTCCGAATTGTGGTTATCTCATTCGTCGCCAGTTGTAGTGAAGTCAACTCAGGTTTAACGTTTTATGGAAGGGTTTATTTCGGGAACATATACATTCGAGGTCCTTGTGGCTGTATGTCCAGGTTCGTAGTAAACTCCCTATTTTCCGTGATCTCGCCCTATCGAGATTCCCCTAATCTCGCCAGGTCGAGATCTCAAGATACTACAGTCACGTATACCAAACAAGGGCATAACCCTTTATTTTGTTCTTATCAGTAATTCCTTACTGATATAACAAATATAATTTTTAAAATTGATTACTCAAATTTTGAGTGTTAACATGAGTTTTGTTTTTTTTCTATGTCTTTTTACTATGATTTAAATACGCATTAATAGTCTTATGCAAACAATTAAGAATATAATTACGTAAGCTGTGACGCAGTTTTGGTTACATACAGAAATACACCCAATCTGCATTATTAATATATATTAGAAACTTATCACTTATACAACTATTTATAATCTTAACTGCGCTATCTGTTATTTTCTTATCTATTATATTATTTTTTTTTATTACGGTCTTGTGATTGGTTTGCGTATATATCCCACTTTTGATATGTCCAGATTAAAATTAATTGCAACTAAATTGTAGCAACGAATAGTGATTTACAACCGACAAGTAACAACAAGAACACGTCCACTCCGTTGACGCTAAACCACATAAAGACATACAGAGAGAGGGAGGGAGAGAGGGGGGAGAGAGGGGGAGAGAGGGGCACACCTTATAAATCGGCATATCCCTACTTGATGATACGAGCAAAACAACAACCTCCCCACCAAATTGAAAAAAACTGAAAATTTACAACTTATTTATAAACTAGAAACGGCTACCCAGCGACCCCTGTGTAGAGTGGTGTAATCCAGGTGTATTGAGTTGTTTACTTTTGAGATTTAAAAAGGCTAGACATTGCTAAGTAGTATTTCAATACTATTTCTATGTATATTTTGATTTTTAAATATTTTCAAATATAAATCCAATATTCATAACTTTTGCACAAAAAAAGCAAGAACTGATGATATTTATGGGGTTGTAAGAGGTTTTTGTGTTTTAAGGTTTAAATGTAGCTGAATATTCTCGGTGCGTGTTCTTCGGAGTTTGTTCTTTACCCGATCTCATTTGGTGGTCGCACTGAAAAGGAAAGAATTCAAGGAACGAAAAAGAAAGAGGCAAAGGCAGAAGATGGTTTTATGATGTAAGCTTTATCGACCGGTCATAGTCACCCGAGGTAAGGGGATATTCTCCTGGCCAAATAAGCGACTACACACAGCTAAAGCCTAAATTCGAATGGCCGAGATATTCTATTAGGGTCGGAAGTCAGTCCTTTTTCTCGCACATGCACCGAGGGTTATTCCGGTGAAGGCTCATAGTAGTTTTTTTTATTTATCTTTTATTTTAATTTCATTCTAATCCCCTTTATCGGAGCCCTGTATGTATATGGAAAGTTAATTTCTTGTAGAGTGTGTGAGTGTATGTTACTTTTGGTCATTCGTTGGTTGGTTCGTTTGTTGTTGGTTCATTAGTAGGTAGGTCGGTTCTTTATTTTTATTTTATTTTTTTCTTTGGTACGAAGGATTGGCTAAACTTGCAAATTGGTCGGAAAATTAAAACGGAAAGTTTTTTGGTGGTCCTCCATGACAGTTTAACTACAGTCTATGAATGAACTTTTTGCGAATTTGGTTACGGTTTAGGAGTTTGGGGATTAAGGTTGTTTTTAATTACGTATTGCTTAAAAAACAATTTTTTTTTAAATTACTATACATTTAATTAACCATTGAAATTAATTATTGAACCCAACGGTAGACACATTAGTATAATACATTGCTGGGGCACGGTCTCAATTTATGGAACGATGCTCCGGCTCAGTATTACAGTCGTTCTATCGGAATGTGTGGTCATGCGGGTAAACAAAAACTCTTCGAAACTGCCCGTTTAAACCTTTTTTAACGCTGCTAGCTAAGGTTTCAGATCGGATGGTCTCCCAGTAAATATTGGGATCTTTGATCCGCTCGTTACCACTCTTGTCACCGGACTTGTGTTTGTGTTTGCCATTTTTATTAAACTATTTGTATGACTAACAAAAAAGAGACTGACTATTTGTGCAAACAATACAGAGAGGCAAAGGAAAATTGTCACTTACCGTGTTCCGGTGCTTCTGGGGGGTGATTTGTCGCTTTTTTTTGCTTTTTTTTTCTTGTTCAGGATCGTTTCTTGGGTGGTGGCTGTGAAAATTTTCCGGGTCGAATCCTTAAAACGACAGTGACTAGGACGCTGTGTTGTGCCGTGGTAACCTCTTGGGTCTTATCCCGCGTCTCAGGCACCAATATAATACTTTGCTGGGGAACGGTTTAAATTCTTGGAACGATGCTCCGGCTCAGTATCACAGTCGTTCTATCAGAATGTGTGGTCATGCGGTAAACAAAAACTCTTCGAAACTGCCCGTTCCAACCTCCCGTTCTTATGTTGTTTGTTGATTTACAGGAAGGTTGAAAAAGAGCTGGTTTCGTTCCTTTTACCAAATCGGCTGAAATATGATCTAATTACCAAAAGCTGTCAACGGGGTCAAACAAAACAAACAGGAACGCTTTCTGATGATTATGTACAAAATATATACATTCATAGTCATATAATGTTTAGTAATTTTATATAATGTCAGAGGAGCGAGGTAAATTCATGTTCCGTTGATGGGCGATCGATCTACAGCTAGTTATATTTGGTTAATTTATCAATTTTGTTACCGAGTGGCAAGATATCAGAGTGCAGTATTGACGGTGACAAGGGATCAGACGTGTGGTGAGCTTTCTTAATCTCGGTGTGCCTAATTCCGGCTGACGGTTTCCGCTTCGCTACTTTCTCTCGTTTGAAGTGCTGTTATTTATGGTGTCTAGACCCCACCCCTGAACATACGTCTCTGATTTGGCCAGCCACTCGATAACATTGACTACCTGTCTAAATGACCTTGTTTCAGCCTTAGTTGTAGCTTTCCATTGTTTTTTTTCCAACTGCCACAAATCAAGGCCAACCACTGTTTTATTTATGTAAGATTTTGAAATTTTTGACCAACTTTCAAAACCTGGAATCTTATTTGTTAAATTATTGCTTTATTTTTTCAAAATTTAAAATTCCTGTGATATCGGTCAAATTCCATAATTTAAGGAATTTATTGGCCTACGTGACACCACCCTTTGTTTGGATAAATTGAATTTTTTTTATTTATTATATTATTATTATTATTATTATTATTATTATTATTATATAGTTTTCACATCAGCATTAGCTGATGGTCTTTCACTGGAGTCTGAGTGACATCAAGTCTCCTCGGGTCTCCAGGACTCTTCTGAGTATTCTGGCAGATTGCAGCAGTGCAGTGTTCTGAATGGTTTCAATCGTTCCTCTGATTTCCAAACTTTCCAAACCCTTTTCTAATCCTTCTGGGACTGTTCCAAGTGCACCAACTACAATTGGTATCACTTTTACTTTCATATTCCATAACTTTTTCAGTTCTCTGGCAAGGTCTAGATATTTGTCTATTTTTTCATTTTCCTTTAGTTTCACCTGTGATCTGCTGACACTGTAAAATCACCAGTTGACAAGTTCTTTCTTTTTTGTTTATCAACACTAGGTCTGGTCTTCTTGTTGGGATAAGGTGGTCCGTTTCTAATTTAAAGTCCTGGAGAATTTTATGCGTTTCGTTCTCAAGAACAGATTCTGATTTATGCATATACCATTTTGTTGTATGGTCAAAATTTAATTTTTTGCATAATTCCCAGTGGATCACCTTCCCAACCCAGTCATGTCTAGCTTTGTATTCTCGTTGTGCTAGTTTGTTACATTCACAGAGTATATGGTTTACAGTCTCATCTCTATTACCGCAAAGTCTACATTTACTATTTTGTTGGGTCTTATCAATTTTCGCTTTGATATAGTTTGTCCTTATGGCATTATTTTGTGCAGCAATTATAAGTGATTCAGTTTCTCTTTTGAGGTTTCCCTTTCTTAACCATGTCCATGTCTCTTTTATGTGCAACCTCTTCTATTTGTCGTTTGAAGCGTCCATATAATTGTTTTTCTTCCCATTTTTGTTTTTTAGTCTTTGTTGTTTTTCTGTTTGTCCATCTGTCGCTTCTACTATTGTTGGTCGCTATAAGTAGTTTGTCTTTGCTCTTTCTTGTGTAATTTTCAAGTTGTTAGATTGTGGTTTCTACGCATTCCTCTATGTTGGCAAGACCTCTTCCCCTTTATCATAATTATTATTATTATTATTATTATTATTATTATTATTATTATTGTTGTTGTTGTTGTTTCTTATTTTTACATTTTCTTTTCTTAAACTTTTAACAAACTACCCTAATTAATAATTAGGGTAGTTTTAATTAATTAGTAATTAATCAAAAGATCGCCAATCAACCCATAACACTTATAGTGTTATATTGTCTCAGTTGTTTGTGTTAGTATTGCAATGTATAATTTCAATTAAACTTGGTTTAAAAACATATTTTTCAACATTAAATGTATAGTAATTTGTTTTTTTAAGCAATACGTAATTAAAAACAACCGTAATCCCCAAACCCCTAAACCGTAACCCAATTCGCAAAAAGTTCATTCATAGACTGTAGTTAAACTGTCACGGGGGACCACCAAAAAACTTTCCGTTTTAATTTTGCAAGTTTAGCCGAAGTCATCAAGGTCCAAGTGGTGCAGCCATACAACAGAACCGATACCACTATGGCCTGGAAGAATTGTAGCTTCAACTTGTCGGGGAGATCTGACTTCCATATAACTGACAGTCTGTTAATAGTGGACCATGCCTTCCCTATGCGTGTATCAACATCGCTTTCTGTGAATGAGATATAACTACCAAGGTACGTGAATTGTTCTACTGGTTTTAGAGGCTTACCGTCGAGCGTTGAGATGCCACCTTTCTTTTTAAAGCACATGAACTCTGCTTTATCGGAGTTCACATAGAGACTGATGTTCCACGCGCCAGGTCATCTGCGTAGTCCGCATCCGTAATTGTCTGCACAGGATATCGTCTGCTTCTTGCCTTTTTAAGTGTGGGGCCTTTTTCTCTTATGGGATCTAATGAGGTTCGAAGTACATGATATAGGCATATTATGAATATATACAGTGCCAGGGTATCTCCTTGTAGGAATCCAGCTACTATGTCAAAGAAGTCTGTATCGCCGTCTGGTGATCGTACCATTGCTTTAGTATCTTTGTAGATAATCATTATAGCGGTAACAGTTTCTTTGGGGAGATCATATGATAGTAGTATTTGTTCCATTTTCCCTCTGTATTTGGAGTTAAATGCCTTGGAGAAATCTACAAATAGTAGGGTTGCTTCGAGATTTGTTGCTCTTACCCCTTCTATGATTCGACGAACTGTCAAAATCTGTGAGGTTGTGTATCGATTCTTGCGGAATCCGTAGGAAGTAATAATGAGATTACAGTTATTTCTTCTTGTTAAGGAATTTCTTTTCAGATTTATCCCCAAGATTTTTGCTCATATTCGGTAAGATAAAACCAAACAATTAGAAATCAATAATACTAAGCCCATATTCATTAAAATCAAATGTGTTATATCAATATGCAAATTAGCCTTCTCGTTAACAGTGTAAACCGCTATTTTGTTGTATACATAAATTAATATACAAGTGCATGTTATTGGCATATAGTAGGTATACAAAAAACTTCGGCTGCTATTCCTTTTAAAAACGAATTAAAATTAATTAAATCGATTATTTAAGGTCAAATTTTGTCTAAGTCGAAAAGTAGTAACATAATGAGCATCAGTAAAAAATTATAAAATAAAAAATAAAAAAACGCAACTTAATATTACACATGTAATTCATTTTTAATATATCTAAAACGATTTTTTCAGTCAATTTCGATCGCGTTTGTCCGGAAACGCTGTTTGAAGATGGATTAAAATTCGTGTTTACAAAATAAATTGTAACATTCGCGATTTAAAAAATACCAAAAATCAGGGAATAATCCGATTTTAAGGAAATTTTCAGTATTGATTTATCAATTAATGCAGTTTGTAATGCATTAGTTATTTTTTTTCAAAACTTTAATTAGGTATTTAATATATAAAATTAATTTCAAATATGAGTAGCATGATTTTAAGTTTAAAATGTCATATTTCTCTGAACTTTTTAAATGAGGCTTGATAATTAGTATCATTTGTATTATTCAGACTATTGTCCTCATCTTAATTGTTATCTATACAACGTTTCGGCCGATGTGCCCACCGGCCTTCTTCAGGTATTTCTTGTCAGACTCGGTAACCTTCTTGGACTTGGGAACCTTCTTGTCGTAATCAGGAACCTTCTTGTCGTAATCGGAAGCCCTCACGGATCTTTGAACCATTTCTCATTCCGCTAACCATAGCTGGGGTACAGGTGTTAATCTTGTGTTAATTATTATTATATGTTACTGCTGCCCTGACCAGGATTAAACCTCCAGTCTAGAGATAATTGTCACTTAGAACTTAATTCCTTTATCCCCTAGGCCATGTGATCAATTAAAATGTCATATTATTTGATTCTAAAAAAAATATTTTTAATAACTACTTTACTTTAGTATCAATCACCCATATTTTTTTGGTCAAAAACTGTATTGTAAATTTATCCCCACCCCACCCCTTTAAACGGAACAAATATTGATGCATACATTTTTTTCTTTTATAAGATAATAGCCAATTAAATAATTATCGAAATGAGTAAAAAAAATCTCCAAAAATTATTTTTTTAGTTTTTATTTTCATTTTATTTTCCGATTTTCGGTACTTATTTACAACCCGAGCAGATTCATAAAAAAATGTTTTTTCTTCTATTCACACCTTCGATCTTTTGTCTTTTTATTTCTGCAGAAAAAGTATCAATCACATATAACCCACCGATATATTGCGCCCCAAAATAAGGGGGGGGGTCAAAGTTAAGTGACCTGAAAAAAATCAGAAAGTTTTGAAATAAAATAACTGATGCATTATAAAATTCATTCATTGCTAAATCAACACTAAAAATTTCATTAAAATCGGATAATTCCCTGATTTTTAGTATTTTTTTCAAACGTGTGGGGGGTTGTAAATTTGGTTTGTAAAAACACGGATTTTTTCGACAAATTGGGTATACCTAGCATATGGTCAATAGTATTAATAACGTAAACCATTTTTATTAATAATTGAGGTTTAAATAGAAATAACATCAGGAAGAATGTAACGTAAATAGCTAAGGGAATTGTGACTATCAAGTCACAATATGTTATATAGTAATAGTAATAGTTTCGGTTACAGACAGAAAAACTTACAATCTCTATTATTTATTAAATAAGATTTGATTTTGGGAGTTATCTCCCCTAGATTTGTACTCGCTCTTTTAGCTGATTTACTGCGGATTAATTGTGTGTATAATTTCCTTTTAAGATAAACACAGACAAATATTAAATTCTCACAAAAGAAATACTATTCGTATTATAAGTTAGTTTTCAAAATTTATGAATAAACCTAAATGGTATTTATTGTGTTATTTTTGTCTTTTCTTCAATAAGGGAAATTGATTAAAATAGGTCAATGTTTACATTTGGTCACTTTGTGAAACCCACGTGATTGATTCATTTCTCGTGATACTACATCCTGGTTGTCCCGTTTCGTCCCCTGTTGTGTTTTGTGTTGTATGATAATTTATAAGGAAATTAATTACTTTTATTATCTTTTAAAAACATGAACAAAACCAATGTGCCTAAAGACAACAAGAAATAAAGTGGGACTGATTGTGACGAAAAAGAAAATAAGTGCCCTTTTACAGTGACTCCTTTTTTATTTTTATTTTTATTCACAATTAGTAAAAACTGATATCGTCTATAGTCGTGTTGTAGAATGCTTCAACAATTTTCAGTTTTTTCTTTTTTGTTGTTTTTCTTGGCTTTCTTACTTTGTTGTGATGGAAGTGTGTTGCCCTCTGATACTGGCCAAATATCCGACCTAAACATAAACACTGGTGTATTTACTGCAACGGTGGAATTGGATAACCCTATTAAGACCACAGATGATCGTTTTCTTTCTGTAACACTCGACACTAGTATAATCAGACATGACTGGGCCCATTTCGACACCAGGTAATTATTATGCTTATACATTTATTTATCATTAATAAATACATAATTTGTGACTTTTAATTTATCTATTTGGTTAAGTCTTTCTTCCGATAATTCATGTACACCTACTTTTTAAGAGACCATAACAAAGCTGAAAAATTCGGGAGTGTATATCTTGAAGATAATCCATAACAGTTGAACTGTTATGGGTTATCTTCAAGATACACACTCCCGAAATTTTCAGCTTATTTATTTATTCAAGGATTGCTCCCTTCAAATTTGCAGTAGTAAAGTAAACTTTCTTCTTTTTTTTTTTTTTAAATCTGCTTTTCTTGTTTTTCATCGGTAATAATTTTCTTTTACTAAGTGGACGGACGTGTTTTAATAAATATGTCTCAACTTTTTTTTAACAATGAATTAATTTTTTTTAATGATAAAATTTGAAAACTTTTTTAAACAATTAACTTCATTAACTTATTTCAGAATTCAGAGAAAAAGTTTATTTTCCTGAAAATAGATTAAAAGAGCATACAAGGCTGATTCCTGCTGCTAATTTAAAATGGGAATTCCTTTAAAAAATGAAATAAAAATAAAAAAATTCCTGAAGATAAGCCTCCAATTGAAAGATTCGCATCTTTTCAAATAAAACCTTTTTATTTTATTTTAACTGTTATTTCATATTCAATTATATTTAAACGCTCTTTCATCTCATAAAGCAAGGATAGATTAAAATAACTTTAAGTGCCTGAAACTTTAGCCTCCTTAGTAAATCCGCCCACTTTATTACTTTCCAAAGTGGGTAAAGTTCAATTTTATCTTTGAAAAACACATGGCAGAGCTCAAATCGTTATCTCAAACGACAGTATGGAACATCACAAGTACTTTTAACCTCATACTTAAGTGAATTTCTTTGGCGTAATGAATTTACAAACTTAAATGATTTTTTTTAGTGAAGTTAATATTAACACTATACGTGAATTTTATGTGCTGTAGTAAAAGTAAATAAGAAAAATAGAAAGTAATTATAATGAAAATAAAATAATATAAATAAAATAATGATAATTATGTAAATAGAATATGATTAATAAAATAATAATAATGTAAAAATTAATAAGACAACAAGATAATAAGTAGACTGTATGGTGACAGAAATGAAACCATAAATCATGTATTAAGTGAATGTGGCATACTAGCACAACAGGAATAAAACGTTACGCATGACTGGGTTGGAAAGGTGATCCACTGGGAATTATGCAAAAAAACAAAATGTTGACCATAAACCAAAATCTGTTATTGAGAATAAAACACATACAATTCTCTGGGACTTTGAGATAAAGACGGATTACTTTATCCCAGCTAGAAGACCAGACATAGTATTGATTAACAAAAGTAAGAGAACTTGTAATCAGTTAGATTTTGCAGTTCCAGCAGATGACAGGGTAAAGATGAAGGAAAACGAAAGGATAGATAAATACCTGGACCTTGATAGAGAATTGAAAAAGCTGTAGAATATGAGGGTGAAAGTGATACACAATTGTAGTTGGTGCACCAGGAACAGTCCCCAAAAAAGACTGGAGGAACTGGAAATCAGAGGGAGAATTGAGACCATCCAGAAAACACCATTGTTGAAATCAGCTAGAATACTCAGGAGAGTTCTGGAGAACTGAGGAAACTTGTTGCCACTCAGACTCCAGTGAAAGACCATCAACTAACACTCATAATAACAATAAGAAAATATTTTAAAAATAGCACCATAATGGATAAAAATGTAAAATAGAAGGTAATGAATTATGTGCTGTGAAATCAAAATCAGTGGTGTAGGCTATTGTCAGTATCAGCTAGACAATGAAGGAGTCTGTCTCCTTTTCGCTAGTGCTTAACGAGAGCGATTGATTTTGCATCTGTGGTGAATTACCACACCTATCATCAGCTCTCCATCTTACCACACAGATCCATAACACTGTAGATCATCTGTAAAGGAAAAAGAACAATCTTTAGTAATTATTTTTTGGTGCTATTCGCAGAATTGCGTCCTGGCCTCCTGCCTTAAAAAACGCTAGGCGGTGATAGCTGAAAAAACAACCCCACCTATGAATGAAGTCCCTAGCTGAAGCGGTGCCTGTTGTATATGAAAAAATAATTTGTCAATTGAAGGCGTTTTTATCGACAAATTATTTTATGTTTTTTGTGTTTTGAAGGCGTTAAAAGTAAGCCATATTTTTGAAAATATTGAGAGAAAAAAAACAAAACAACCAGTGCTTAAGGCATTTTTCCCAAAAAGATAATGCAATATTTTACCCCCTCCAGTCTTTTTTCGACAAGTAAATGTAAATATTTTAACCCTCCCCCTCTTTAAGATATTTTAAGGTTGGGGGTAAATATTTACATTTACTTGTCGATAAAAATGTAGCTTACTTTTAACGTCTTCAAACCACAAAAAAAAAATTGTGATAAAAACGCCTTCAATCAACAGATTTTTTCATATACATCAGACACCCCTTCAGCTAGGGACTTCATTCGTAAGTGGGGTTGTTTTTTCAGCTATCACTGCTTAGCGTTTTTTTTAAGGCAGGAGGCAGGACACAATTCTGCGAATAGAACCTTATTTTTAAATATATAAAAATCTCAGAAAATATATTGTGCAAATTTTTTGCATTTTTAGATTGATTAAATAAATCTTGATTAAATAAATCTTGATTCCTAACAAAAATATCATGATTAACATGCCACTCTTGAAAAAAGTTCATATTTAAATTTTTGAGTGAATAAAATTAAGTCTATTGAATTAGAGAAAAGACTTATCTATAATTATACTATAGCTGAGTGAATCAATGTTTGTTTCCCTAAGGCTTTTTTCTTCTTTGGTTTAATGACTAAAATTAAATACTAAATATTCCTTACTTGTGGGATTGAATTATGTTTGAAAAAAAATTTTTTAATTGTTTTAATTAGCAGTAATATGCAATTAACTCACAAAGCAACCCATCTCTTACTTATCACCTGCCTAACAATTCCCTACCCTCTATATATTTCACTCGCCTCGCTATTATAATATCTCTTTGAGAGCAATTTGGAAGACTGGAGAGTCACTTGCTGACTGTTATTTGATCCCTGCCACCACCACCAAACCAGCAGTCATGAGAAATATCTTTACATCTCCCTTACCTAATAATGATAATCCTGACTTTTCCTTTCACTTCTGTCATTGTAAAAATTGTCAAGTGTTTTTTTTTATTATTATTAATTTAACTACTGAAGAAGTATAAAAACACTTTTACTTTATTTTCAAACTCACTTTTTTTCTGATCAGTTATCTACCCAGAGCTCCAGTGGGTCACATTTTTTCTACTTTTTGCATACATTCAAATAAAAATATTGAAAAGAGGAAAGATGCTACAAAATTTATTTTTGGGATTTTAAGAAAATAACTAAAATTTTCAAATAACTTTTTTCGGGTGTTAAAATTTTTACAAATTTTTTTTCATTTTATATTTTAGTGTGAAAAAGTTTAACAAAAATTATTTCTTCCAATTTAGTGTCTTCTCCAAAGAATGATTATTCTGTATTTATTTCTGTGGGTATTAAATAACCCAGTGTGGTTGATGCGCTGTAAACCAAACCAAAATTAACCACACCAACCCCTATCTGGAAAAGAAACCTGAGTACTATATAGATATTTATAGATATTTACCAACCCCTCCGCACAAGCAGGATGTGATACAAGGTCAATTTCTTAAGCGGAGTTTAACAGATTTGAATTCAGAGTTTTCCTTCTCCTAGACTGGTTGCCTAACCAAGGTTAATGAGACCAGTCTACCCTACTATTTACCAATAGCTGGAGGGAGAATGGATTCATACCTTTTCCAAGGGTATTAGTGCTATGTGAAATGCTAACAGCCTTGTCGAGGATTTGATATATATAATGCAGAGACGCTGATAGGTACATGTCCTTCATGCCTGACGCATAAAAATCTAAAAGGATGCAGTAAAATCATATCCATGCGTCAGTGTTTTTATTTTTTCTTCCTTCACTATCTCAAGCTAACTGTAAATACATTTCAATATTTTCTTCGAAACGAATTACACAGGAAAGGTTACAAGCTAGGAGTTAGACAGCTTTAGTTGTTTTTTCAGATCATAAATAAAAACTCTACAATTTATTAAGAAACTTTAGTTGGGACCCATCAAATTTCCCAGGGACTCATTCAAAAAGCGAATATGTGCGTTACAGGACGTACTAAATCCAAATACTATCAGTATCACAGATAATGGTTGCTTCTTTTTTTTTAACTGTTTATTGGATTAGAATTAAAAACAAAAACATTATATGAAATTAAAAAGAACACATAAATATTGATTATTTAAATTTCAGTTCAGTGAAACTAAAAACCCTGGCAAAAGGTCTGTCTCCAGTTTATCTACGTCTCGGTGGAACCTCCTGTGATTTCCTTGTATTCAGAAACACAGAAGAAGTTGGAAAGAAACTTGATTTTGTCAACAATGATGCACCAGATTGGGAAGACCTGGAAAGGCCAGTTACCACCAAATTTAATATGACAAGTAAGTATGTGTAATTCTTAATATAACAATCATTAAACTCTTTCCAAACTGAAGTAAAAAAAAAAAAAACAATAAATAAAGTAAATAAGCATTTTTCTTGTCTTTGTTCTTTAAAATATTAACACAATCTCTTTTTCATCACTGTTTGTTGAAGAGAAGAGAGACTTTATCTCCAGCTCCAATGAGGTGTTCTGTCTCACCATGGATAGAAACATAAGGCCTTGACTAGGTTTAGTCAAAAAGTAATGCCATTTAATTTAGGACTAGTATAACTACAGGAACATATATCATACATCAAAATGAAGCTGATCCTCTGTGAATCACATCCCTACTTCTCCACATAGTCACTGTTTTTCTCAATAGCAATGTTCCAACTTTGAATGAGAGCATGTATTCCTGCCCTGTAAAATTTGTTGACTGTTCTTTGAGCCACTTCTTTACTACAGATTTCACTTCCTCATCACTGGAATAACGTTTGCCTCTCAAACCCTCTTTCATCGAGTCGAAGAGAGGCAAATATTATTCCAGTGATGAGGAAGTGAAATCTGTTGTGAAGAAGTGGCTCAAAGAAAAGTCAACATAATTTCATGGGGCAGGTATACATGCTCTCATTCGGACATGGAACATTGCTATTAAGTGAAACGGTGACTATGTGGAAAAGTTGGTATGTGATCCACCGAGGACCAGCTTCATTTTGATGTATGATACCTGTGTTGGTAATTATACCTATCTTGTCTTGGTATCAAAACATAAGTTCTACCGTTATTTGCCCTTCAAAGATAATTAATACTTTTTACCATTTTTGTTCACCTACCCCTTTGATCATATAATGATACAGTATTAAATACTTAATGAAAATTTTTCTACCAATTTATTAATATACATGAAATTAATGAAAATTATACCAATCTCTTATTGCATATAGAGTTGATAAAAAATTTCTACCAATTTATTAATACACATGAAATTAATGAAAATTATTTCTACCAATTTAATTAATACACATTTCTACCAATTTATTAATACACATGAAGTTAATGAAAATTATTTCTACCAATTTATTAATACACATGAAGTTAATGAAAATTATTTCTACCAATTATTAATACACTACACATGAAGTTAATGAAAATTATTTCTACCAATTTATTTACACATGAAGTTAATGAAAATTATTTCTACCAATTTATTAATACACATGAAGTTAATGAAAATTATTTCTACCAATTTATTAATACACATGAAGTTAATGAAAATTATTTCTACCAATTTATTAATACACATGAAGTTAATGTCATGAAGTCTACCAATTTATTAATACACAAATTATTTCTACCAATTTATTAATACACATGAAGTTAATGAAAATTATTTCTACCAATTATTAATACACATGAAGTTAATGAAAATTATTTCTACCAATTTATTAATACACATGAAGTTAATGAAAATTATTTCTACCAATTTATTAATACACATAAATTAATGAAAATTATTTCTACCAATTTATTAATATTAATACACATGAAGTTAATGAAAATTATTTCTACCAATTTATTAATACACATGAAGTTAATGAAAATTATTTCTACCAATTTATTAATACACATGAAGTTAATGAAAATTATTTCTACCAATTTATTAATACACATGAAGTTAATGCAAATTATTTCTACCAATTTATTAATACAATGAAGTTAATGAAAATTATTTCTACCAATTTATTAATACACATGAAGTTAATGAAAATTATTTCTACCAATTTATTAATACACATGAAGTTAATGAAAATTATTTCTACCACACATGAAGTTAATGAAAATTATTTCTACCAATTTATTAATACACATGAAGTTAATGAAAATTATTTCTACCAATTTATTAATACACATGAAGTTAATGAAAATTATTTCTACCAATTTATTAATACACATGAAGTTAATGAAAATATTTCTACAATTTATTAATACACATGAAGTTAATGAAAATTATTTCTAACATGAAGTTAATGAAAATTATTTCTACCAATTTATTAATACACATGAAGTTAATGAATTATTTCTACCAATTATTAATACACAATTAATGTTATTAATACACATGAAGTTAATGAAAATTATTTCTACCAATTTATTAATACACATGAAGTTAATGAAAATTATTTCTTCAACAAATTGAATAGTTGCATGCATAACTTTCTTAAGTGTATCTGATCTATATGAAATCCAAACAGTCTAGTCCAGGATTTGAACTCGTGTCTCTAAGTTCATTTTTTTGACGATAACCACTACACGATGTCTCCATTTTCTTGTAAATTAAGCTCTTTAAAATGTTAGCCATATCAACAAGCATTTGGGTCAAATATGCTTAACATCTTAGTCTTGCAAATATATGCACCCTCTGTAAGGTACAAGTATTTAAGTTTTAATGTAATGAAATATTATATTAAATTAGAAAGGTTAATGAAACTAAATAAATGTATGCGGATAAAAAGATTTGAAACAGAGGGTATAATTTAAAAATATAACAACTGAAAATATCTCTTCCATCACTCCTGTCTTTCATTGCTAAATTTTCCTAATTTAAATATTTAGTTAAAATAGGAAGTAAAGAATCAAATTTCAGTTATTTTTTCTTGTTAATCAGTTTCTTTTAAGATTCATCCGCTAGATTTTTGCTCATAGTCATTAAGATAAAACCAAACAATTAGAAATCGATAATACCAAGAAAGTATTTATTAAAATCAAATTTTTAATATCAATATGCAAATTAGCCTTCCCGTTCACACTGTAAACCACTATTTTATTGTATATATAAATACAATTGTATGTTTTTAGTATGTAGATATGGTCAACAGTGACTTCGGCCTCTGGACCATTGATATAATTAACGGCGTCGATCCCAGGGGGCCATCCCCCCAGGCAACACCTGCCCCCTCGATTTAAAGGGGCAGGGCTGGGTTTATTGCCCAGCGCCTGAGGCACCCCCCTTGAAGGGGAATGCCGACGGGATTGATGCAATTTTTCACCCGCCACCCCACGAGTCTCAGCTTGTGGGTGGTCCCACATAAATAGGGCCTTGTGCCTGACCCGTACAAGTGGGGTACGTGGAAAATATCATGTAGATATGGTCAACAGTATTAATAATGTAAGACAATCTTATTAATAATTGAGATTTAGATAAAAATCATGGAGAATGTGACGTAAATAACAAAGGGAATTGTAATTTGAGTAGTGATATAGTTTTGCTTACAGACAGACACACTCATAATCTCCATTATAATTAGAATTTGTCTGAAAATGTTTGGAAGTTTTCCTCTTCTCCTTTCTCTTGAAATGACACTATTTGATAATATTTAGTCCTTTGTCTTCTGATATCTTTATGTTATTTCTTTTCAGTGTTTGATTGGAACTATCTGAATAAGTTTGTAAACTCAATTCCTGATTGGCGTCTAATATTTGATCTCAATGTTCTACAGCGGACCAATAACTCTTGGGATCCAAGCATCAATGCTTCCAGTCTTTTGATTAAAAGTTCCGAGGAAGGTTACTGCTTAGCTGGCCTGGAACTTGGCAATGGTAAGATTCCTATATTTGATATAGAAGGGTTCTACTTTTTATTTTATTTTTTACAGTGAGCTGCTGAAACCAGCTCTCACACGTATCAATTGTTTGCACTGAAAAATCACTATGTGAACACCCCTGCCATCTTTTGTTTTGTCTTGTCTGTAAATAGATAGTGAACTTTGAAATATTCCATAATACAGGTAGAAAATGCCAAGAAAATTTGGTACAGGTGTTGGGGGAATTTTGGTAGGCAAAGGGTTAAGGGCACTTTGACATTTTGCTGTAATGCCGTGGTCTAATCTCATTCTTGCCTATGGTTACATTAGATATTAAAGGTTATTTTCCCCCTTTCAGGGAGACTTAGAATACACTGACTGTATCCTCTGAGAACTGCTTTAAAATCAAGGCCCTTACTTAGGCTAGACAGGTGGTCAGAGAGGCCCCCTTCAATCAATCGGCTAGTCATGTCAAGCCCTACCACCTATATGATTGCCCCAACCCTATTGTCCTCCCTGTTGGCTGGGGCGTTAGAATGCACTTCTGCAGAGGGGGTAAGACTCCCCCAATGGGGCCACCTGTTGGCCATGGGTAGCGATCCGTGATGCTTAAGGATAGAACCCAGGTGGATGAGCAGTTCATGACTTGCAATACTCCACTTTGGTCCTATCTTGGGCTAGACGGTGGTCGGAGAGGCCCCCCTCCGATCAATCGGCTGATCATGTCAAACTCTAGCACCTATATGATTTTCCCAACCCTATTGCCCTTATGGCAAGGCCCAACCCCCTTTTTATCATATGTGTGCTAGAAGGCGGTGACTGATGGTCTACATGTCCTGGGAATGACGTTAAACTCTATCTGATGGTGAGGTTCCAGGTTTGGGGAATGTGGAGCACCCCTTCATCACCATTGCTTCCTGGTCCACTCTGACCCGGAGTGGTAGTACCTGGTAGGGTCCCATCTATAAACATGAGTTTATAAAAAAAATTGTATTATCCATTAAGAATTGATTTATTTCAAAACTTTATCCGCATTAAATGACCCACTTAGGTTGATATGCTGTAAAACAAAACCAAACAAAACTTATTGTCCTTATGGCAAGCCCCAACCCTTTTTATCATATATATGCTAGAAGGCGGTGGCTGAGAGTCTTCATCTCCTGGGAATGATGTTAAACTCTATCTGATGGTGAGGTTCTGAAGGTCTGGGGAATGTGGAGCCCCCCTTCATCACCATTACTCGCTGGTCCACTCTGACCCGGAGTGGTAGAACCTGTTAGGGTTTCATCTATGAGTTAAATAGGAAAATGTGTTTATTAAAAAAATTGAGTATCCATTAAGAATGAATTTATTTCAAACATTTGTCGGCATTAAATGACCCACCAAGGTTGATAAGCCATAAAACAAAACAAACAATGTCCTGACTATGACACTACACTGCATTTGATGGTGAGGCTCCAGTTCTTTAGCTCTGAAGAGTGTAGAGTACCCCTTCATTGCTATTACACTTTAACATGGAGTGATAGTCCCTGTTAGGATCCCATCTATTGGTCAAAAAGATCTGTTTAAAAGTATTCATATTCAATCCAATGATTGAAAAAAAAAGATCTCTTTAAGAAACAACAAGACAAAAATTGTAATTATTTAACTGAATTTTTGAGATGAGACTTGACAATTTTTATTATTTAGATTTTTCAGACTTGTCCTCATTTTTATTGTTACTAGCAAATAAATGTACCCTCCAGGTGAAAGTATTTAAGTTTTAATGTAATACGATATTAAATTAGAAAAGCTAATGAAACCAAATAAAGAGTGCAGATATAAAGATTTGAAAAGGGGGAGGGGTAAATCGAAAAAATAGAACAACTGAAACTTACTCTTTCATCACTCCCGTCTTTCATTTCTAAATTTTCCTAATTTAACTATTTTGTTAAAATAAGAAGTAAAGAATAAAATTACAGATATTTCATTTTTGTTAATGGATTTCTTTTAAGATTTATCTACGGGATTTTGCTCATATTCATTAAGATAAAACCAAACAATTAGAAATCAATAATACTATGCACATATTTATTAAAATCAAATTTGCAAATTAGCCTTCCCTTTCACACTGTAAATCACTATTTTGTTGTTTGTATAAATATAACATGTTATTAGTATGTAGATATGTCCAACGTATCGGACTTCCGGTTTCGACCGGGGGTCCAGTGAGCTTCGGTCGCTGGACCTTACAAGTTAATAGTGTTGATCCCAGGGGGCTATCCCCCCAGGCAATACCTACCCCCTTGATTTAAAGGGGCAGGGCTGGGTTTATTGCCCAGTGCCTGAGGCGCCCCCCTTGAGGGGGAATGCCGAAGTGATCGACACAATTTTTGTTCTTTCCCACCCATGAGCTTCGGCTTGTGGGTGGGCCCACGTTAAAACGAGGCCTAGTGCCCAGCCCATACAAGTGGGGTATAGAGAAATACCTTGAACTTCCGGTTTCGACCGGGGATACATTGAGCTTCGGCCACTGGACCTTACAAGTTAAGCTCGTTGATCCCAGGGGGCCATCACCCCAGGCAACACCTGCCCCTTGATTTAAAGGTGCAGGGCTGTGTTTTATTGCCCAGCGCCTGAGGCACCCCCCTTGAGGGGGAATGCCGACGGGATCAACACATTTTTTGTGCTTACCACCCATGAGCTTCGGCTTGTGGGTGGGCCAACCTAAAAATGTCCTGGTATCACGCCCTCATAAGTGGGATGAGAGGCAAATAAATCTAACACCGGTTTCAACCGGGGTTCCAGTGAGCTTCTGCCGCTGAACCTTAAGGGTTAATAGCATTGATTGCAGGGGACTATCCCCCCAGGCAACACCTGCCCCCTCGATTTAAAGGGGCAGGGCTATTTATTTCCCAGTGCCAAGGCCCCACTTGTGGGGGAATGCCGACGGGATCAACACTTTTTTTGCACCTGCCACACATGAGTCTCAGCTTGTGGGTGGTCCCACATTAATATGGCCTTGTGCCTAACCCGTACATGTGGGCTACATGTCAAATATCTAGTATGTAGATATGGTCAATAATAATAATAATATAAAACAGTTTTGTTGATAATTGATGTTCAAATAAAAATAAGATCCTGGAGAATGTGGCGTAAATAACTAAGAGAATTGTGACTTGAGTAGTAATATAGTTTCTGATGCAGACAGAAAAACACATAATCTCCATTATGATAAGATATACACAACATTTCAGCCAAAGTGCCCTCCAGCCTTCTTCAGAGGATCTTCCAGTGGTGATAGCCAATAGGGATGGGTAGCGAGTCATGGAGATCTATGCTGTTGGCATGACCTGATGATGATATTTGAGATCTATTCAAATTTTGATGTTTATATGTTTGAAACTTTATTTCTATTCTAATTTTTTATGTTTTATTTTATTTTTTAATCTTTATAGAGCCTGATTCTTTCCATCATTGGCTTGGATATAGCATTGACCCAACTGTCTTAGGCAAAGACTTCAAGCATCTATCGAAATTAATATCCATGGTGCCTTGCATGGGGCAAAGTCTTGTTATTGGACCTGACGTCACGGCACAGACCATGAGAAAACGCAAGCATGAACAATTTCTAAGGGAGTAAGTTTCAAACTGCAGAAAAGAATTCTTGATTTTAAAAAATTGGGGGTTCATTTAGAAGAGTAGTTCTCAAACAGCCCCCTCTCTCCCAGTGATCATATAACGTTTTTTGGGGGTCCAGGCAAGTAAAAAAAATACCATAAAATCTTTTAAACATCGAATGGCTGTATGTGTGTGTGTGTGGGGGGGGGGCACCATGGTAAAATAGTGGAAAGGAACTTGGAGAGAGTGTAACAGCAGGTGGTCCTCTGAGGAGAGATGCTTTTTTGAAAAGTGTTTTTTAGTCTTATACTTTTAGGTGGCCAAAATCCGAGTCAGACTCCCGAATGTCCATGTGTCCATTTTGTACACTGCTTAAGCAGCAGCCAGACAAAGATTGATATTAGCAGGAGCAGCTGCTTTGTGACAAGTTCCACAAATCGATTGATGAAGAGTATGGATAGGCATACAGCTTTATATACAGACTCCCCTGTAAAGTACTTTATGGTGAATTCGCAGAAAGCACTCCGAGGGATGGAGGCCCCCTGAAAGTGGTTCAAACACCATATGAAAACAACTCTGAAGAAATGCACCATTACACCTTCAAGTTTGTAAGACAGTAATTGGTAATCTGAACATTAGCTACATAAATGAGAATAACCTCCCCTTGTTTCTTTCACTTTGAGTTTTGTTTTATAAAGATACAGAGTTTTCAACAAATTGGGTATACCTATACTTTTCTAATATACAGGTACTCTCATGGAAATATTAACATCTTTTTTTTTAAATCCCCTGTGGGAGATTCTAAGCATATGTTGACAGGGATGGTGAACATGTTGAGATTGTTTGAAAATATATTAAATATATTCTTATAAGGGTGTTAACATTTTAATTTAATTTTTAAAAAAAGATGTTAATATTTCTATGAGAGTACCTGTATATTAAAAAAGTATAGGTATACCCAATTTGTCGAAAAATCCGTGTTTTTACAAAACAAAACACACGTCTTCCTCAGAGTGAAAGAAACAAGGGGATGTTACTCTCATTTATGTAGCTAATGTTCAGATTACCAGTAAATCTTCTATCTATACACTTATAAAATGCAGACAGGGTTGGTGAGACGTGCCGCGCAGAACCTGAGTGGCTCAACATTAAGATCAATAACGCTACTGAGCGGCGATGTCTTCATCGTCATGCACCACATGGTGATGGAAATTTCACTTGTAATGTGTGACCCCATCTGCAAGTTCAGAATTGGACTATTTAGCCACCAGAGGGTCCACAACTGAAGAACAACATGGACTGACATCACTGTCATCTGCAACTGACTGCTAAAAGGGATGCTGTCATCCCAACCTGATGATAAATGTTGTATATCCCTTTACTAGGGTGTATAATAGAGAGGCTGGCAGATGATAGTTGAATTACTAGTTTAAATTTAAATCTACTAATAAGTTAGTCTTACTATCTTTCCTCTGCACGCAAAGGCATAACCATTATCATCATATGAAAAGGAGTTGGCGACTTGAGTTCAAATCCTAAATGAGGCTGTTAGTGTGCCTGAAGAGATGATCCCAAGTAGACAGTATGGTGACGTTCAGTGATAAAAAAATGTTATAAAAATAATGTATATAAAAAAAAAGTCATTTCAAATCCTAAACGAGGCTATTGACATTTCAATTCACGCCAATGCCATTGAGAAAGGTACAAATCAACCTCTTCCCTCCCCTCCTCCCCAGCTATGGGTAAATAGTATGACAGACTGGGCTCTTTAGCCTTGCTATGGTAAGTGGTGTAAATGATGAACTCTGGATTCAAATTGCGCTTAAATATTGACCTTGTGTCACATCCTGCTCATGGTGGAGGGTTTGGGTACATACATATTAACTTTCTTCTGCAATAAAACCCAAGGATTACAAATGTAATAACTGGATTTGCCAAATATGGTTTTTTTTTTTGTTTTATTTTGTTTTTTTAATTATTTTGGTCAACTTGGGTGTATAATAGAGCGACAGACCTATAGACAGATAGATAGGGGATGATAGATCATGGTTGTTACTTTTTACATTCTACATACTGGTTCTAACTCGCTGTTTACTTTGTCTAAGTTGGCCACCATTTTCTCTTGTTGATCTGTTTTCTTGGGCTGATTGTTCTGGGGTTGCTTTTCCATGTTGGGCTGGACATTCTTGCTTGAATTAATCAATTAACAAGACTTGGTTGTTTTCTTAATAAAGCATTATTTCATAACCCAGCCCATGTTGATTCCGCCTCGGTGAGACCGACCCATCAGAGCCGACAATAGTGTCCACGCTCCTCAGAAATCGGTTTGCATCTGAAGCTAAAACTATCGTGTCAGTAATGGCACCTTTTTCAAGGGGTCAAGTAAAAATGTTACTAACCGCCAATACCTGTTGAGTAACTTTCCACTGGACTCTGTCATTCTGAATCTATACGAACCATATTCAAAATATTCTAACTACAGGTACGTATATAAATCTTAAGCTGATTATGATGTAACATGAGATCTCTCATACCAAAAGTTAATGAATGAAAAAAAAACCAACTATTTTCAAGTCATAATTATTTCCATTTAGTTAATTATTTGCTGAACTAATTATCTAATTTCTCTTTTTAGTTTTCTTCATGAAGCCCACGCTGCCCTTGATGCAGTTACCATTCATCAGTAAGTTGCCTTCTTTTTTTTTTTCTGTTGTCCATGACATGCAACACCTCACTTTGGCCCATACCTAGGCTAGACAGGTGGTCAGAGAGGCGCCCCCACTCTGATCATTCGACTGGTCACATCAAGCTCTAGCACCTATATGATTGTCCTGACCCTATATGCCCTTATGGCAAGCCACAACCCTTTTTATCATATGACTGGAGAAGATGGTGGCTGATGGTTTTCATGTCCTGGGTATGACATCAAACTGATAGTGAGGTTCCAATTCTGGAGGTCTGAGGAATGTGGAGCATCCCTTCATCTTCATTGCTACCAGGTTCACTCTGGACCCGGGGTGGTAGTACCTGTTAGGGTCCCATCTGTGTGTTAGATAGAAAATTTGTTTATAAAAATAAATTTAAAATCATTTTTAATAAGTTAAAATTATTTTTTTCCAAACTATCGCTACAAATCTTTTTAGATTTTGCATGTATTCTAATACTAAAACAACCCACTCAGTCAGCTGGAGCTGTAGAATATGCTGACTGCACCTCTGCAGAGAGGTAAGACCCTCACCTGTTGGTGGCAAATCTGCAATGGCTGAGGACATGATTGTGGTGATTGAGTTGTCTCTGACCTGGGTACTAAGTGGTCCCAACACATGAAACACTGCACTTTTGTTGCATAGCGTGTCGTCACTGTACTAAATTGCAATAGTTTTATCTTCGTTGTAAGGGATGACAATAACACCAAAGTTATCCTCCAGAAGTTTATTGAAATAAATTCAAGCTTCTTAACTTCGAGAGAGAGGGTCAGTTTAATTAATATATTCAGTCTTTAGACTTTCGGTCCTTCGATTAAATTTCTGGGCGACAAGCTTTTTCAGTTGGTAAATATTAACGCTAGCTTTTCCGACACCAACTATACGAGGTCCCGCTCGGCCGACTCCTGACTTCGATCCCTCACTCTCTCCTCGCGTGACTGCCTCCGGGACTCTGACGACTGGCCTGTCTGAAGCCCTCAGTTCTTTTATCTTCCTAGCTACACCCACGTATTTTTATCTCCTGATCTGATAACGGGCAGTTGTAAAAACTTCTTTGTTTAATAAAACCAGAAATTCATATTTCCGTTTGTACAATATATAACACTTTGACACTTGTTTAACATTAAAATAAGTGCTATATTTTTATCTTTATTCTTATTTAGTTTCGTTAGTTTTAATATATCTTATATTAAAACTTAATTACTTGCACCCGAGGGGGGGGCATACTTTTGCTAGTCATTTTAATTTGTTTAAACTATTTTTTTTTTTTGTCTGTCTAGCTACTATGTGAATGGACGGACAGCAACTGCTGATCAGTTTATGGATCCGTACATACTGGACACTTTAAAGAATGAATTAGATGTGGCCTTCAACATTCTGGGAGAGAATAGTCCAGGAAAACCTTTATGGCTTGGTGAGACTAGTTCAGCATTTGGTGGTGGAAGTCCTGGTCTCTCGGACACTTATATTGCTGGTTTCATGTAAGTCACAATAATTATCACTGAATTCTTTTATTTTTTTCTGTTTTTCTTTTAATTTTTATACAAAATATTTTCTGAATTTTACTATTTCTAAAAAAAACAAAATTCTGCATTACATATTTATTATTAGTATTTTCTATACACCAGCATTTGATGTAATATGAGTGTTATATTGCTTTAAGCACACACATGGCATTGAGCAATTTCAAACTAATATATATATTTACCAACCCCTCCGCACGAGCAGGATGTGACACAAGGTCAATTTCTTAAGCGGAGTTCAGCAGGTTTGAATTCAGAGTTTTCCTTCTAGACCGGTTGCCTAACCAAGGTTAAAGAGTCCAGTCTGCCCTACTATTTACCCATAGCTGGAGGGAGAGTAGGATTCATACCTTTCCCAAGAATATTAGCGCTAAATGAAATGCAATTACCACGTCCAGGATTTGAACTCGGGCGACGAGTCCATTTCCCATGACTTTAACCATTACACCACACACGCTTCAAATTAATATAAGTTAGAACAATATCACTATGAAGGTTGTCTTAATAAAGCTCGTCCCGGATGCTGGGTTGATACCTCGATCCATAAATAACTTTTGCTGATATATTAATCATGAGAACAGAAAATATATTTTGATAAGCAAAATATGAGCGTGTGGATTACTGTTTATTTTACAGGAAGTGAGTCTGGGTAGAAGTAACCAGTGTACAGTGCACATATTGTATGGTAGTGTAATGGTTAGAGTCATAGGAAAAGGACTCGTCGACCCGAGTTCAAATCCTAGACAAGGCCATTTGCATTTCCCATAGTGCTAATATCCTTGGGAAAGGTATGAATCTATATATTCTCCCTCCAGTTATGGGTAAACAGTAGGGCAGACTGGGCTCTTTAACCTCGGCTAGGTAAACAGTCTAGGAGAAAGAAAACTTTGAATTCAAGCCTGTTAAATTCCGCTTAATAAATTGACCTTGTGGTGCATCCTTCTCGTGTGGAGGGGTAATTATATATATATATATAATATATATATATATATATATATATATATATATATATATAATCCAGAGAAGAAATCTTCCTTACAACACAAGAGTTTTATTTAAAAAAAAACAAGTCGCAGTTTGAGAGCTCAATGTGTGCTCTTAAAGTTACAGTCACAGAGCAAATATATAAGTAAAGAAATAACAAAAGACTTAGAGGATTAGCATTATAGTCTATTTCAGGGAGCTTAGACAAAGTGTCTAACTCTCCCGACTCATTAAGCTCCCTGAAATAGACTATAATGCTAATCCTCTAAGTCTTTTGTTATTTCTTTACTTATATATATATGTATATATATTATTGTAACAATGAGTTCTGTTATGTTGTTTATTTTCTCCCTTTCCATTTGCCGTTATCTCCATTACCCAATATCTTTTTTTTTCCTCCTGGGAATGGCATAAAATTGTATCTAGTGGTGAGGTTCCAATTCTGAAGCTCTGGTATGTTTGGAGTAACCCTTCATTACCATTACTCCTATTGAAGTCAGTTAGCCTACTGTTGGTTTTAATAACAGCAGCTAAGTAGAACTCAAGCAGTGTCCAATACAGCTGGTACAAACAGGAATCAAGAACGATCCATTCATGAATCAAGGTGATTTGGGTCATTCCATTCCTTGAGTTCTGATTGGCTGCCTGACTGGTTGATTTGCATGACACTGCGGAGTCTTATATATACTTGGTCATTTTGCAGTGGACTTTGTGGCATTTCGAGTTTGTATCGAGTTACAATCGCATGCTACCCTGTCTCCCCAGTTCGACGGTAATTGGAACTTATTATTCAGTGAGTGATGGTACCTGTTAAATTCTCATCTATGGATCAAATAGATCTTTGTGGGTACTTAGAAAATTTTGAATACTCATTAAAGAATGAATAAAACAATGTGGCATAGGGTCGACATGCCCTAAACATTTTTTTATTCAACATGCTAAGATAAAAGTTCTCAAAGATTCACTAAAGTAAATGTATAGCAATTCGAGGCGCGTGGTCTAATTGTTAGAGTCATAGGAAATGGACTCGATGACCCGAGTTCAATTCCTGGCCAAAGCTGTTTGAATTTCACATAGCGCTAATACCCTTGGGAAAGGTATGAATCCAGTCATCCCGCCAGCTATGGGTAAATAACAGCACAGAATGGGCACTTTAACCATGGCTAGGTAGCCAGTCTAGGAGAATGAAAACTCTGAATTCAAACCTGTTAAACTCGCTTAATAAATTGACCTTGTATCACATCCTTCTCGTGCGGAGAGGTTGGTAAATATGTATATTATTCAATTTAAAAACTATAATAACTATCTACCTCAGACATAATTTTACCAAATAATGAATCCAGAAGTTTTGTAGAAAATAATTTAAACCTCCTTGGTATTAAAGCAGTTATATTATTATTTTCAAATCTATTAGAAATTTATGACAAAGTTATAAAAATCTTAATTGTCATTGAACAGAAATTGTTTTTTTTTAATCTCTAAATGTTCTTCCTTTATCAAAATTCTATTGAGCTTTTGAATAAATCATTGATTAGCAATTGAAGATGACTGTTTAGTGATTTTTCTTTGCTAATAGTACAGGTAACTTAGTACAACCTGTCACATGACCATTACTAACATTTCCATTACACAGAAAGGTGTTATGAAGGGGAATTACTCAGCAAAGCACAAAAAATTATGGGATATAAAGAACATAAGGGAAGTCACTATGTATATACTTTCTTATCACTATAGAGTTGTCTCCCTTGGTATAATTATTCAAAATCAAATAGATTTAGTCATCCAGACCACATCACCCACCCACTTCTTTTCTGATCTTTTGTCCAGGTGTGGATTATGATAAAGTTAGATAATCCCCAAAATTTGAGCTTAAAGTCGAAAATTTTGGAGGAGTCGCAAAAAATGGCAAACTAAATCTATTTTTGTCTGTAAATGAATTCTACTCCTAAAATTATTTTATAAAATCTTTGGTTATTTCCTATAAGTCTAACATAAACAAAGGGGAACCACTCTTGACTGATAAATCATTTATTTATTTTCCCATTAAACTAACCCTAACCTTGTCTTCTTTTTTCCTAGTAGATCAATAAATGAATAAATAAATAAATAATTTATCAGTCAAGAGTGGTTCCTCTTTGTTTATATTAAAATTATAGGAAATAACCAAATCTTTTTTTGTCCTGCGGAATCCAAAAATGCCATCAAAATAGGCACAAAACTAATCATTTTAAAATTATTAATGATTTTTGATTTTTCATAGCAAGATCAATAAGTGGGAAAATGTATGACAAATTTTCTGGTTATTTCCTATAACTCCAACATAAACAAAAAAGGGAACCACTCTTGACTGATAAATTATTTATTTATTTATTGATCTACTAGGAAAAAAAAAGACGGGGTTAGGGTTTAGGGTTAGTTTAATGGGAAAATAAATAAATAATTTATCAGTCAAGAGTGGTTCCGCTTTGTTTATGTTGGAGTTATTGGAAATAACCCATTTTCTGGTAATTTATGAGGAAGTGCATCCCGGTCTCCTGCTTCAAAAATTGCTACCAGTGACTATTAAAATAACGATCCAGCTCAGTCTATTCAAAACTATCCATCTTCATATATATCTATCTATCTCAATTTGTTCATATTTATCTATATTACTTTAAATACTAAAAAAATTTTTTATTCAGGTTTGTTTAGTGTCTTGTTTTTAGTTTAAATAAACAAGAATTACGACAAAAAAAGATGCGACCCCCCCCCCAATACATTTACTTGTTGAAAATATCTATCTATCTTCATTTGTTGATATCTATCTATATTATTTTGTTTGTTTATCTATCTATCTATCTCAGTCTATTCCAAACTATATATCCATCTTCATATCTAAACAAGAATTACGACAAATTACGATAAATAAACAAGAATTACGATGAGCTGGGTTTGTTATTTTGATAGTGACCGGGACGCACTTCCTCGTAAATTACCCATTTTCTTTTAAATTATTATTTTACATATATTGAACATTATTTGCTCAAATCGAAGTTACAGCATCAGTTAAAATTTTGCACTTTTATGTTTTGAGTGTTTCTGATTTACCATTGAATAAGAAGTATATGAACAATGGACAGTGACACAAGTAGTGCATGTCTGGAGATCCCTGATCGTAGAGAGGGAGATTTTTTTTTTTTGGGATGAGTTTTAATAGCCATGTTGCAACGCTCCCTAGCAGCAAACAGAAGATAACCGTTTGCCAATCTCTATCCCATTCAAACAAGGGTAGACAATTGCTACAATATGAATATTTCAAACCCCCTTTTCTTTAATGTCTTTTTATTGCTGCCTTATGATTGTGTAACCACATGAAACTCTACTAAGTAGGTATGTCCAAAATTTTGGTACAACTGCACCTCTCCCTTTCTTTAAACTTTTATAAAAATTCAAAACTTCAATAAAAACAGCGCCTGAACTTATATATAATAAAGATTTCCTATGAATGTCTAAATTAGAACAATGAAATAATTCATGTTTAGAAGAGCATTTCTCCAAGAAAAAAAAAAAAAATGATAAAATTTGTCATTTTGACAGATCTTGATTTTGATTTATAAAATTATCACATTTTAAAAATTGTAAAACAATTAATTTTTACTTATGATTTTTTCATCAGTCCTTTTTATAATACAGCAAAAATGATAAGTTTTTTCATATTTTTTCTGAGTTTTGATGAATTTAAAGTAATGGGTGCTTAAAAAAACATGAAATTTTGGCCATATATACTACTTAGTGAAAAGAATGAAATATTGTAAGTCAGTTATATATATATATATATATATATATATATAATTTAATATACCAAGCGTGTTGGTAGATCCTTGCGGAGAGAAAAAACCCGGCAGAGAGTTTGATTGTAAAAATATACTACCAAACATCAACCAGGAAGAAAAAAAATTTTTGAAAAAAAGAAAAGACCAAGATATTCGTACCAACAAAAAATAATCTATTGGTATAGTATTTGGCCAAAAGAAAAAACAATTTATATGTATATATATGTATATAAGATATATATATATTCATATAACCGCTAGGAGAAGCTAATTTGTAAAAAGTGCTCGATACCTAAGTAGAGCCAAGTAATAAAGATAATCTACTGAGTCAGACGAACCTACTATTAGTTTCGCATAAAGCTCTTCAGGGCTAAAATCTGACTCAGATTCAGATTTTAGCCCTGAAGAGCTTTATGCGAAACTAATAGCAGGTTCGTCTGACTCAGTAGATTATCCTTATATATATATATATATATATATATATATATGTAGTATATTCAGAAAATTGAAAAAACACAGGTTTGAATAAGTTGAGTGGTAAGCTTTTCTCGTTATTCTGTGATAAAAAATTTTTATCACCTTCCATATACCAACAAATGCCCTGAAGATGATCTAATTAATAGATCGAAACACTGCAGCGTCGGTCAATAAACTTACCCCTCAACTTATTTAAACCTGTGTTTTTTCAATTTTCTTAATATACTACATACCGCAGATTCACTTCCTTTTATTCACATATATATATTTATAAAAGAATGTTTAGTATGTACGTGTCAACTTATAACTCAGAAACTAGATGTTATTCAGATTTTAAATCTTGCATACACCTTGACATCCTAAGAACTAAGAAGCACACCAAATTTGGTTATTGATTTTTACTGATTAAGGGGTATAATTAACTAATTAAACAAAAATCAAACGATTTGCTATAATCGTGGCATTAGCTGCTGCTGCTGCTATTATAAACAAAATTTACTGGCTGCTGCCTATATCAGCAGTGATTTAAAATGGCGCCGCAGCTGATAATTTGAAGTTGACAAATTTGTGCCCTAAGCATTTCAGCTCGGAATTTCTCGCGTATCAATGGTCTAATCTTAGAAATATTTATTTGGTTAGAAAGAAACAAAAATAATCTTTCTAAATATGTAATTTGTATGTGGTTTTATTGATTGAATTATCTTTTACTGTGAAGTAAATAACAATAATAAATGAAAAGACTTAATTTTACAATTAATAATATCTCAACTTTGTTTTTATTATTACTACTTTCATTTTAGAATAAAATATATCCATTTTTAATAAGTATTTGATGTTTTCTTATGTACAAAAGAGTTTTAGAAAAAAAAGAAAAAAAGAAATTGTAATACGAGCAATTGTAAGTACTAGTAAATATATGCACCCTCCGGGTGCAAGTATTTAAGTTTTAATGTAATGAAATATTGTATTAAATTAGAAAGTCTGATAAGAATGCAGATAAAAAGATTTGAAACAGATATAGAAATGAAACTTACTCTTCCATCACTCCCGTCTTTCATTGCTGAATTTTACTTATTTAACTATTTAGTTAAATGAGGAAATAAGAATTACACTTATTGTTAATGGATTTCATTTAAGATTCATTGGAGAGATTGTTAGTTAGAAATCAATAATACTAAACACATATTTAATAAAATCACATTTTAATATCAATATGCAAATTAGCCTTCCCGTTCACACTGCAAACCGCTATTTTTTGTATATATAAATACAATAGCATGTTATTAGTATGTAGATATGGACAACACTAATAAAAAGGGGAAGCAATTTTATTAATAATTGAGGTTTAAATATAAATAAAATCATGAAGAATGTGATGTAAATAACTATGTTAATTGTGACTTGATTAGTAATATAGTTTCGGTTACAGACAGAAAAACACACAATCTCCATTATAATAAGATATAATTCTTAGCATTTTATTGTTATATTTTAATACGGTAACAAAAGAAGGAATTAAACGGATCCATTTCATTTCTACCATATGAAATCAACAGGCAAGGAAGCTCACTTAAAAAAATAAAATTGTTTCAAAAAGAGACTATTCTTAAAATAAACAAATGTTATAATACACTAATTCTTAGCTTTGTTTATCGTTAAATCTTTAATAAAGTTTAGGAATGCATTTTTAAAAATAATATCTTGAATATAAACCAAAAATAAAATCCTAAAAGAAACATTCTACTATACAAATTCTCAGCAATTTTTTTTTAATTTGATAAATCATTTTCCTCTTATTTTCTCCCTTACTCCTTATTTCTCCTCACTCCTCACTTTCTGGTGTTCTTTTTTTTTTTTTAGTCTGGTCATGGACTGGGTACTTTTGCTAGTATATATATATACATATATATATATATATATATATATACAATGATGCTGATAGCTTTTTACTTTAGTGCGTCCTGGGACGCATGTATTTGATTTAAATGAGTCCCCGGAAAATTTGATTGATCCCAACTGAAGTTTCTTAATAAATTGCATAGTTTTATCTATGAACAACTAAAGCCATCTAACCCCTACTTTGTACCCCATACAGTGTAATTTGTTTCCAAGAAATGTATTTCAGTTAGTTAGCAGGAAATGGTAGGGGAAGAAAAAAATCACTGGGATACATCATCATCATCATCATCATGTCGCGCATGCAGCACAGATATCTATGACAATCTCTTGCCAACCCTCTCTATCACTCATTGCACCTGGGAGGTCCTCTGCACAGCAACCTTACATAGTTGGTCAATGTAGGTCCTTGGTGGGCAGCCTACATTAGCATATCCATGTGCCGGCTTCCAGAGGAGAACATCACTTATGAGCTCGTTCTTGCTTCTCCAGCAGTATCCTGCATGCCTAGTCCATCTCACTTGGATGGTTTGTGAGATGGGGGGCAGGTGGCCATGCAATTGCTTCCTTGTGGGGTGCTGCTTCCACGATTTGTTCAAGACTGCACGCATCATTCTTGTGCAACTTCCATCTAGCTTATTCTCAAGGTGCTTCATTAGGGTCCAAGTAGTGCAGCCATACAGCAGTACTGATATGACCACAGCCTGGAACAATTGTCGCTTTAGCTTGTCAGTGAGATTGGAAGCGTCCTTTTAGATTTTTATGCATCAGTGATGCAGATCACATACATATCAGCATCTCTGTATATATTTCATTTTCTATATGTGGATTAAAAAATGTTTTCTTTATTAAGAATTGAATGAATATTGATAATCCTATATTTGATTTTGATTGTATTTTTTTTTTTTTAGGTGGATGGATAAATTAGGCATGTCCGCTCAAAAAGGTGTTAAAGTTGTGATGAGACAATCTTTCTATAAAGGTCACTATGCGTTGATTGATTTTAGAACCCTTGACCCCCGACCTGTGAGTATTTGTTTTGTCATTACTTCTTGTGTTTAAAATCTAAATACTTAAATAGGTTCAAATTCATTACTTATTCATTCTGGTATTATTTGGATTATTTGGCACATAGCATAATGAATAAAGGTGTTGGTTTCAGACAGTTCTAAGTGACAGGTATCTCTAGGATGCAGGTTCAATCCTGGTAAGGGCAGCAGTAACATAGAATAATAATTAACACAGCTTAATACCTGTACCCCAGCGATGGTTAGTGGAATAAGAACAGGATACCCTCATGGACTGAATAAAGGGTTGCGTTCAAAGTTCTATGATGTTTCCCAATTACAAGAAGGTTCACGAAATTGAAAAGAAGGTTTCCGAGTCCGACAAGAAATACCTGAAGAAGGGGGAGCACAATGGCCGAAATGTTCTACAGATAACAATAAAGATGAGGACAATAGTCCGAATAATCCAAGTAATACTAATTATCAAGCCATATCTTTAAAATTCAGAGAAATATTATTCATTCTGGTATCTAACAATATACTATATATACATAATCTCGATCTTCTAAGTTATTTCTTGGTACATATAAAATTTCCACAAGATTTAACAGTGTTTGTTTCCTTCTGAGCGTCATTGTATCAAAACTTTCTGAACTTATCCATGCCATCTCATCATCTTACTGGTGTAAGGAGACAAACAATTTTCGATTATTTCCTATAAGTCTAACATGATCAAAGGGGAACCACTCTTGATTAATAAATTATTTATTTGATCTACTAGAAAAAAGATGGCATTAGTGTTAGGGTTTAATGGGAAAATAAGTAAATAATTTATCAGTCAAGAGTGGTTCCCCTTTGATCATGTTAGACTTATAGGAAATATCCCAATTTTCTTCCTTGGGATTGTAGGTGGGGCTTCCCACATCATATATCCATTCAGCTCTTTAAACATTCCCCTTTTTAGTGACCTGACTTTGAAGGGTTAACACCACTTTGTTTTTCTGTCCTCACTTTGGGTGATTAAAAAGTTCATAGAGTTACTGTGATTTCACACCCTAACAATTTGTTTTTAGAAAGAAAAAAAAAATTACAACAAAGTAATCCCTTACAAAACATACGTATATATAAATATGTATATGTATATAGTGTTATGCTAGATATTCTTATATTGATTTATTAATGGAAGCGCGTGGTGTAATGGTTAAAGTCATGGGAAATGGACTTGTCACCCCGAGTTCAAATCCTGAATGTGGTAATTGCATTTCACTTAGCGCTAATACTCTTGGGAAAGGTATGAATCCAACTCTCCCTCCAGCTATGGATAAATAGTAGGGCAGACTGGGCTCTTTAACCTTGGTTAGGCAACCAGTCTTGGAGAAATAAAACTCTGAATTCAAACCTGTTAAACTCCACTTAAGAAATTGACCTTGTGTCACATCCTGCTCGTGCGAGGGGTTGATAAATATATATATTGATTTATTATCCGTTGTTATATTACTAGTTATATTATTCATTGTTATATTATATATATTATATAATTTCTCTGAATGTTTGAGATGAGGCTTGAAGATTAGTATTATCTGCATTATTCGGACTATTGTCCCCATCTTCATTGTTATTTGTACAATGTTTCGGCCGATATACCCTCCGGCCTTCTTCAGGTATTTCTTGTCGGACTCAGGAACCTTCTCGGATTCGGGACACATGACCAAGTGGATAAGGCAGTTAGGTTAAGACAGTTCTAAGTGACAGTTATCTCTGGAACCCGAGTTCAATCCTGAGTGAAAGCAGTTAGAAAAATAATTAATTAACACAACTCCTACCCCAGCTATGGTTAGCGGAATGAGAACCGGATACCCCCGTGGAATAAATAAAGGGTTAAGTTCAAAGTTCCGTGATGGCTCCCGAATACGACAAGAAAGTTCCCGAGTTCGAGTCCAACAAGAAATACCTGAAGAAAGCCGGAGGGTATATCGGCCGAAACGTTGTACAAATAACAATGAAGATGGGGACAATAGTCCAATAAAGCAGATAATATTATATCATATTATGATTATTTTATAAATATTAGAGTTAGCAGTAAATAACCCATACCATAACAAACAAAACAGTTCATGGAGCAGAATTTTATTACAACTCACAGAACAGCAACTATGAGACTTCAAATTGCTGAAATAAGAAATCTTTGCTTCTACAATAAATATGACTTTGCTGCCAAGAAAAACTGCAATAGAAGAAGTGACACAGTCCAGTCCACATTTACTAAATTACTCAATGCTAATTAACAAAGAACAAAAACGCTAGACAAGTTCCTTGCTGTGACTCTCCAAACTAGTGTGCAAAACTTTACCATGTCACAATGGGTCATACGTGAACGACACATTACTATTGGCCATAACACCCAATCAGGCATTTTGTTAATTGTACAATAACTGGTAACTAGTATGTATGATCCAACTCAGCACATGAGTAGCACAGTTTGGGTAATATGATTTCTGCTGTAAAGTAGGGATGTGACACTTAGTGTGGTGGTTCACCTTAAACAGAAAAACAAATCTCTCTGGTCTAGAGTTAGGGATAGGGGGATAGATTCCCTCACTGTCTGGATGATACCATCAAAAGACCACTCTGACAATATATATATATATATATATATATATATATATATATATATATATTACAATATAGGTACAAGTGATAACCTACTCAAGTTTCACCATAATGATCTTCAGGGTTAAATCCACTGAATTAATCAAGATATTGAATTATTGCAGTCGATTACACGTGTGTGTCTTTCGTGATAAACGGTTCGTTCATATGACTTTCGTCTCCGCTCTTGATAGTACGGAGTATAAACAAGCTCTGAAGATGATTTTTATAAAATCGAAATATTGTTCAATATTAGCTATGAATATGTTATAAAATGTTTTCACATATATTACAGCATATTGTGTTTTTTCATATCCTTTTATCTATACTCATACCGTCGGATTCATTTCCTTTCTTTTAACTTGTATATATATATATATATATATGTGTGTGTGTGTGTGTGACTTTGAGAAGCCCTGCTCTAAAGGTTCTTTATGATATTTTTGATCTATTGTAATATTTTTTATTAATATCATTTTCATTACTAATTTTTTCTTTCTTTACAGTTTTGTTTTAATTCTGTTGCTTTTTTTTTTGCTTTTTCATTAAAGGATTATTGGTTAAGTTTTGTCTTTAAAAAATTGGTGGGAAACAATGTTCTGAATGTAAGCGTTGATGACCAAGAAAGGAAAGTTCGAGTCTATGCTCACTGCACTCAACTGCACGGGTATGTATAGATTGCTTCTAAAAATCTGAATGTATATATCATGTATTTACCAACACTTAAGCGGCACTCAGAGAGGCCTCTGATCAATTGACTGGTCATGTCAAGCCCTAGCACCTATATGATTGCCCCAACCCTATTGCCCTTATGGCAAGCTCCAACTCTTTATATTATATGAGTGCTAAAAGGCAGTACCTGAGTGTCTTCATGTCCTGGGTATGACGATAAATTGATGTTCTTGAAGTCTGAGGAATGTGCAGCCCCCCTTCATCACCATTCCTCACAGGTCCAACCTGACCTGGAGTGGTAGTACCTGCTGGGTCCCATCTATGGATTAATTAGAAAAAAGATGTGTAAAAAATGTGGACCATGTCACCTTTAAGCACCCCAGGTGTGACCTGGATTCAGAAGGACATGTTTCGCTTTGCACCGTCAACATCCGGTTGTTGTTAACAGATGATTTTTAGACCTTTTTTTTTTAGTAGCAAATACATTTTTTCTTTTTACTTATTTAATGTTGTTAATTCCATAGCAATTCTTTTTATGGTGTTATTGTTACTTTTTTTTTAAATTATAAAACTATAAATGAAAGACACGTTTTATAGTAAAATAGTTTTTATTTAATCAGAACAGATATGTTTATTTCAAAAGTTTTTTTTTTAAATAGAAATAGTTTTTTTATTTACAAAAACTTTAAACAAAAAACAAGATTATATGGGAATAGCTAACAGTTTTATGGGACAATCCTAAATCACGCTCAATCACCGCTCTGGCACCAGAGCATTACTTTTAATAAATCAGAAGTTTTGCTTATTAATCAGAAGTTGATGATTATTTTTCAGCACTTATAATATATTTTTTTTTAAATTAGGAAAAAATATTAATTTTAATTCTTAATCTGATAAAATAGTTTTTGATTTTAATAAAAAAAATAAAATATCTATTTCATGTTGTTAAAAAATTAATTTTGCACTAAAGATAAACTAATATTGTTATTTAAAAAAAAAACATTTATTTTCCATGTGCCTCTACAGATAGTTAATATTAAAAAGTAATTATTTAAAAAAATAATTTGCTGGGTTAGGGGTTAGGGTTAGCAGTAGATTTATAATTAAAAAAAAATGCGTCTAAAAATTGTCTGGTAACAAATAACCGGATTTGACAGTGTAAATAAAAAATGTCCTTCTGAATCCAGGTTGCACCTGGGGTGCTTAAAGGTGACGTGGTCCAAAAATGTAAATATGAAAGTCCAGTGGACGTGATTCCCTCACCTCTCAGCATAAAATAACCCTAGATCAATTGCCATACAGTTAAAATCAAGCAACCGATCGTTAGTTTATAATGTTAGAGCAATCGTCTTTACATAATTATTATACTGAAAACTTTTTATTATTGATTTCAAAGACATTTTGCATAATAATTCCTAATGAGACAAGGGAGATAATTACATTTCTGAGCTTTTCTATAAATTGATACTTTTTTATGTTGTTTTTTTTTTTTTCTCTTTTCATTTTTTTCATATAAAAACGTAAATTTTCTTTGATATAAAACACGGATTATTGAAAAAAAAATTAAAACTTAATGTATATAACTATATGAATTACTTATATCAATTTACATCCAAATATTTGTCCTGTCGTTAAAGTTTTTGAGTTATTTCCCTTCTACTCTATAGATTATTGCCCTAGTGTTTAACTTGTAAAGCTTAGTACAAGGTTAGGAGTAGAGGACAGTTAGTGAGAATTGGACTCACTAACAATAGTCCTTTTGCTTAGCTTGATAACCATTACACTAAGCGAGAGCCAATGTATTTTATGTAACTTGTTAGCTGACCACAAACATTATGCTCTGATATTCTTAGTTGTTTGGCCATTCGTTGAATGAAAAAAAAAAAAAAAAAAGAAGATATTCATAACTGAATATTTTTGTAAAATGTAGAAAAAATTTTTTTCAAATTAGTGAAATAGATCACTAATTAGGACTGAGCCTATTCAACTAGTGACCACTCCAAGCAGAATTTTAACAGGTTTGAATTCAGAGTTTCCTTCTCCTAGAATAGTTACCTAACCAGGGTTAGAGCCCAATGTGCCCTACTTTTTACCCATAGCTGGAGGGAGAGTAGTTAGATTCATACCTTTCCCAAGGGTATTAGCGCTATATGAACTGTAGCTTAATACAGGATTTGAACTTGGGTCGACGAGTCCATTTCCTCCAACTCTAACCATTTGACCACACGCATCCAACCACAAAAAAAAAAAAAATAGAAAAATTAGAAAATTTATAATAAACTAACAGAGCCAACTGGCATTGCCCAGGTTTAAAAAGTTAAAAATAAATATTTTATTTATATTATAAATAAATTAATAAAGATTATTTTCTATATATTTGTTTTATTATCTTTTATTCTTTATATATTCTTGTTTTTAATTTTTTTATTTTTATCATTATTCTTGTTTGTATTTTTTCTTTTATTTGTTAAAAAGCAAATAAAATAAAAAATACAAACAAGAAAGATGATTGAAATAAACAGCTTATGTTTTATCCTTTATCATTTTGACTTATTTTATTTTTTAATAATTTAAAAAAATAAATTCTTTTAATATATCATTGGTTTTTCACTTATATTTTATTGGTAGAAATAGGGCTGGCTTAGCTCAGTCGGTAGAGTGTCCAGCTGGGAACCTCAAGGTTCATGGTTCACTTCTGGCCTTTGCCAACTTAGCGTATGAATAGCATATGGATATGTGTGTTAAAGTAAGGAGCTGATGGTAGAGTGGGCTCCATATCAGACGCCAAAACAATCTCCTTGTCTAGTGCTAGTGAAAAGGGGAAAGACTCCCTCATTGTCTGGCTGAGGCCACCCCGACGACTTTACTTTGCTTGATAATTGATCAGAGGGAGTCTCTCTGACTGCCCTTCTAACCTTAGGACCAAAGTGGAGGGTTACATGTCATTAACTGCTGAACTGTCAGTATTCTGTCCTTAAGCATCATGGGTCACCTACCATGACCAACAGGTGACCCCATTGGTGGGATTTTACCCCTTGGCAGAGGTGTAGTTGGTGTATTCTACTGCCCTAGCCAACAGGACTGAATAACTTAGGCATTGAATTACGAAAAAATGGTTGATATTCTTCAATGAAACAAATAATTATTCAGTTTTATTGTCACAGGTCATGAGTCTATCAGAATTTGTAAACCTGCAACATAAAATCAATTCCTTGTCTTCTGAGAGATGTACTCAACAGCCCCTGTTGACTGGAGCTTTAGAATACATTGACTGCACCCCTGCAGAGGGGTAAGATTCCCCCACCATATGAGGCCACCTGTTGGACATAGGTGGCGACCTGTGATGCTCAAGGATGGAATCCAGGTGTCTGAGCAGTCAATGACTTGCAACACTCCACTTAGGCTCTAGACAGTTGGTTGGAGAGGCCCCCTTTGATCAATAGGCTGGTCACATCAAGTCCTAGCACCTATATGATTGTTCCAACCCTATTGCTTTTATGGCAGGCCCCAATCCTTTTATCATATATGTGCTAGAAGGCAGTGACTGAGGTCTTCATGTCCTGGGAATGACGTTAAACTCTATCTGATGGAGAGGTTGATGGAATATGGAGCACTCCTTCATTACCATTGCTTCCTGGTCCACTCTTACTAGGAGTGGTAGTACCTGTTAGGGTCCCATCTATAGGTTAAATAGAAAAATGTGTTTATAAAAAGATTCAGTATCCATTAAGAATGAATTTATTTCAAAACATTGTCAGTATTAAATGATTGATATGCCGTAAAAACAAACAAAACTTCCTGATAGAACTCAATCGCTAAACAGATTAGTTTTCCTGCCTCTCCTTTCAAATACACACATTTGTGTAACATTATTGTGTAACATTGTCAGTGATGCTGATAGGTATGCATCCTGCATCACTGAGGCATAAAAATCTAAAAAGATGCATAAAAATCATATTCATGCGTCCCAGTGTTTTTTTTTTCTTCCCCACCATTTCCAGCTAACTGTAAATACATTTCAATATTTTCTTGGAAATGAATTACACTGTATGGAATACAAGGTAGGGGTTAGATGACTTTAGTTGTTCATAGATAAAAACTCAGCAATTTATTAAGAAACTTTAGTTGGGACCCATCAAATTTCCCAAGGACTCCTTCAAATCAAATCCGTGCATCCCAGAATGCACTAAATTAAAAAGCTATCAGCATGACTGCATTGTTGTGTAACATTGTGTAACATTATATTTTTAACAGGAAATCACAGAATGCAAATCAATCAGTGACTCTCTATGGAATGAATCTAAAAACAGAAGAGATTCAATTAAGATTGTCGCAATTTTCCAATAATCAAGAACTTCATATTTACATGTTGGAGCCATATGGATCGGATGGAATTCTTTCAGGGTAAGGTATATTTTTTCTTTTTTTTTTTTTCTTTCTGGGGTCTGTGGCTAATGACAATGAAAAATGGACACATGGCACAATGCATATATATATATATATATATATGTATGAGGACACGTAGAAGTGTATTCATCATGAAAGAGATGGAAAAAATTTCTAAAAAGAAAATTTGGGTACCCTTATAATTAGATGTATAATTAATTATAAGGGTACCCTAATTTTCTTTTTAGAAATTTTATCCATCTCTTTCATGATGAATACGCTTCTATGTGTCCTCATAAAATTTTGTACTGCTAAGAAACTTTTCATATATATAATATATATATATATATATATATATATATATATACCAACCCCTGCGCACTAGGAAGATACAACACAAGGTCAATTTCTTATGCAAAGTTTAATGGGTTTGAAATCAGTGTTTTTCCTTTTTCTAGACTGGTTACCTAGCCATGGTTTAGAGCACTGTCTGCCCTGCTATCTACCCATAACTGGAGGGAGAGTAATTAGATATATACCTTTCCCAAGGGTATTTGCACTATGTGAAATGCAAACAGCTTCATCCAGGATTTGAACTCTGGTGAATGAGTCCATTTCCTACGACTCTAATTATTACACCAGGTGTCTCCTGCTGCAATGCATATAAGGGTTAAGTTAATACAGTTCTGAGTAATAATCATCTGTAGGCTGCAGGTTCAATCCTGACCACAGTGATAATAACAGTCTACCCAGTGGATTGAATAAAGGGTTCAGTTCAAAGTTCTGAGAAGGCTCCTGATTACGACATGAAGGCTCCCAAGTTTGACAAGAAACACCTAAAGAAGGCTGGAGGGCACATCGGTCAAAACATTCTGTGAAAAAGATATCTTATTATAATAGAGATTATGTGTCTGTCTGAAACCGAAACTACTTCACCTCCAATGCCATAATTCCCTTAGTTATTTACAATATATTCTCAATGGTTATTATTGAATAATTATTATTCAATCTTGATTAGAATATTATTTATCAACAATGTCTCTACTGAGGTTTAGTTGAGGTAGATTTGCCTCAAAACAGTCCATATTATTTATGCATTTAAAATCCTGTAATCACAAAGAAATAAAGGTTTACATAGTATATGGTTTGAATAATCTGCATACCAGTTTTAGTAAAACCGTGTTTGATTCATTTGGTTTTATTGATATCTAGTACAATTCTTTTATTCACAAATGTATTAAAAAACAATCCTACGTATAATTTTATATTGAAATTAATTAGAAAGAAGTTAAAATTAGTGTAATCTTTTTTGTGTTCTTATTTAATTTCATTAGTCTTTCTAATTCAGTATAATATTTAATTATATTAAAACTTAAATACTTGTGTCCAGAGGGCACATATTTCTGCTAGTTTTGATAATTCAGACATGTTGGCATATGATAAGCATCATCATCATCATCATGAAGTTTTGTTGACTGTTCAAGTTCCCATGACACTTTCTTGGCCACCCAACCCTTTATGTCATTGCCCCATTGATGTTTTCCACGTAACTTCCAGATTTCACACAGATGTTGGCTTTTGCTGCTTGACCTACACTGGTGCATCCATGTGTAGCTGTCAACAAAAGAACGTCACTTATAAGTTCATTCTTGATTCTCTAGCAATGTCCAGTATGACTTGATCATGTTTGATGGTTTGTGTGATAATAGGTAAGTGGCCATACAGCTGCTTTTTTGTGGGATGCTGCTTTCATGATTTGTTCTTCAAGACAATCGACAGCATCCTCATCTATTTCCCATGTAGCTTTGTCTCTAAGCATTTTTTTTCAAGCGCAGTTGGTGCAACTTTACAGTTTTATTTTAGCAGAGAGATCTATAGTCATGAGTCATATTTGCAATTAATTTAGATTATTTGAAAAGATTCCTTTTTAATCATTTAACACTAATATATATGCATTATGAGTGTCCCATCATAGTTTAATGGTTTACAAGCTAGTCTTGCAGATTCATTACTACTGAAAAGCTAGTTTGATTCTAACTGGGGCCCTCATACTTTTGACTTAGAATTAAATCCTAATCATAATGCACTTTGACCCTTACTTGGGCTAGACAGGCGGTCAGAGAGGGCCCCCTCCAATCAATCGGCTGGTCACGTCAAGTCCTAGCACCTGTATGATTGTCCCCAACCCGATGCCCTTATGGCAACCCCCAACCTTTTTATCATATATGTGCTAGAAGGCGGTGACTGAGGGTCTTCATGTCCTGAGTATGACATTAAATTCTATCTGATGGTGAGGTTCCAATTCTGGAGGTCTGAGGAATGTAGAGCACCCCTTCATCACCATTGCTCCCTGGTCCACTCTGTCCCGACAATTTTACTTACTTATTTCTAAAGAAGTACTATTTCTAAATATTATTTCTGTTTTCAGTTTGATATTTCAGATCTAGTAACTGTTAGGGTCTCATCTATGGAAAATAAATGGAAAATGTGTTTCTAAGAAAAATTGATTATCCATTAAGAATGAATTTATCTCAAAACTTAGTCGGCATTAAATGACCCACTGAGTTTGATATGCCGTAAAACAAAACAAAATTAACAAACAGACAAGTAAGGGTCGAGTTGGAATGCTGCATGTTATATGACTACTTAGTACCCGGGTCACAAACCACTCCAGCACCATGAACATAAAACTTTGTCGGCATTAAATGACCCACTAAGGTTGATATGCCGTAAAACAAAACAAAAACCAAACTAATCATGGTGAACATTTTGGGTAAATGATTTTTATATGCATTTATGTTTTTTCTTTTTTTTTTTTGTATTTTTTAAAAGTTCACCTTTTTTTTTTAATCCTTTTTCTGGTTATTTCCTATAAATCTGACATAAAAAAGGGGAACCACTCTTGGCATAAATTATTTATTTTCCCTAAACGTAACTCTTTTTCCTAGTAGATCAATAAAGGAATAAATTCCCCTTTGTTTATATTTATAGACTTATAAGAAATAACTCTTTTTCTTTTCTGATTTTCTTTTTAGGAGTGTGACTTTAAATGGTAAACTCCTTGAGCTGTTAGACAGAAATCAAAAATTACCTTCCCTCAAACCACAGATTCAACATTCCAACATCGTTACAATCCATCACGTGCTCTTGTCTTTATTGTGGTTCCAAATGTCAATGCCCCAGCATGCAAGTCTCCAAAACCAGCAACAATTCCAAAGACTGAGGAGAGTCATCGAGCCACCACAGAATTTGGCAAATTCTCTTAAACATACTGCGTTTGTTCAAGTTTTTATTTTTCAAATTCTCTTATATGTTATTGTGAGGAAAGAAAGCAAAATGACATTTTTCTACGCAACCTTTTTTTTTGTGAGGGGGGGCACACTAAACATATATTGACGGTGATAATTTACAATCAATACAAGAAACTTATATTTTGACATTTTAAAAGCCAACTGGGTTTTTTAATATTTTAACATAGAATTTCAGTATTATTTTTGGCGACTTACACACATTAAGTAATCTGTTTTCCATTGCCTGATCAGCTGGTCATGTCAAGCCCTAGCACCTATATGTTTCTCCCAACCCTATTGTCCTTACTGCAAGCCATAACCATTTTTATCATATATGTGCTAGAAGGCAGTGGCTGAGGGTCTTCATGTCCTGGGAATGATTTTAAACTCTATCTGATGGTGAGGTTCCAATTCTGGAGAATGTGGAGCACCCTTTCATCACCATTCCTCCTTCGTCCACTATGACCCGGAGTGGTAATTAATTTTAGGGTTCCATCTATGGGTTAAATAGAAAAATGTGTTTATAAAAAGATTCAGTATCCATTAAGAATGAATTTATTTCAAAACTTTGTTGGTGCTAAATAACCCACTGAGGTTGATATGCCGTAAAACAAAACCAATTCCATTGCCTGATAAAAAATAAATACATGAATCTATTTTTATATACTTCTCACTCATGTTTCAGATAAGTTGATGTTCAGAAAAAAAATATACATTTTGAAATTTCATTAGACTTTATACTAAAAGATTTATTTGTCTGAATTTTTGAGATGAGACTTGATATCTATTAATTTGATTTTTTGGTCTGTTGTCCTCATCTTTATCTGATATACAGAAACACAACGTTTCAACCATTGTATCCTCTTGACTTCTTCAGGTGTTTCTTGTTATTCTAAGCATAGCGATGATTCACCCTGGGAAATCATTTTTAACACTTTGTCTGTGTTTGAGCAAACAAGGCATTGAATAACTTATGAAGATCTCATTCAAATAATGACGTCAATTTTTTGCACACACATCAATCCTCATCAGTTATCATTATTTGAATGAGATATTCACAAGTTATTCAATGCCTTGTTTGTTCAACAGACAAACTATTCAAAATGATTTCCTAGGGTGAATCATTGCTATGCTTAGAAAAGTACTTCAGGTTCAACACTGCCCTCGCCAACTCAGTGTATGAGTAGCAGAGGGATCTGTGTGGTAAAGTAAGAAGCTGATGGTAGGCATGCTGCTCCACCTCAGACACCAAAACAATCTCCTTGGTTTAGCGCTAGTGGAAAGGGAAAAAGATTCCCTTGTTGTTCGACGAGGAACAATAAGGTTCCAGTTTGATACTGCTCTACCTCAGACGCCAAATCAATTCTCTTGGTTTAGCACTAGTAGCAAGGAGATAGACTCCCTTGCTGTCTGGCTGATACCAACTTTAGGCCACCCCGACGACTTTACTTACTTATTTCTAAAGAGGACTATTTCTAAATATTATTTCTGTTTTCAGTTTGATATTTCAGATCTATTGTTTAAAGTGTCCTTTCCTAGATTTGTATTATCTGAAAAACCTGCAGTACCTCTAACCTGGACTGTGGAGTCAGAACACAAAACCTCTGACTCCTTTTTGTGTACTTAAGTGATTATGGCCTACAAATAAATTTAAAACCATGAAATTTTATAACCTATTCATAAGGAGTATGCACTCTATAAATTTACAGACTAAACTAGGGCCATATAAAGTGTAAATTCAACTAGAGTTGGAGTCTCTATAGTTTTATGTGACCCTTTAATTGTTTCCACTCTGACTCCACAGACCTGTGTCTAAGTCATAAAACTGTCAACCTTTTAGTTGTGTGTGTGTGCTGGGGGAGGGATGAAGTCTGTGCCAGATCTACTTAAAAAATATCATCACTGCCATATAACATTTCTTTTATATATATGCTAATTTCTTCCCTCTTGTTTTTTTTTTTTTTTTAATAAAAATTAGAACAAAGGCCCACCTGAGTCAAAACACCTGAAAATCAGTAAGCTGGCTATTTAAAACATTGTAAAGTTTTGAAACAAAGTTATTATAATTTACTAATTACTTCAGACTTGTTTTTGTTTGTTTTCTTAATGAAAATTTGGACACAAACCCTTAGAACTCAACTGTCCTAAGAGGCCTGAATTCAGGCTGAGGAATGTCCACTTCTACATAGCTATTATTGGAAAAATTAGGGATTAATTATCTGCCCTTGGCACCAGTTGCCAAATCAGCCAATATCTTAGATTGGCACCCAAATTGATTTCCATGACTAATCATTTGTAGTGTTGAGCACACAACAGAAAGATGAATAATTCCAGTCTCTCCTAAAACTTAAAGGAACTCAGCAGATAAGTCTGGATGCAAACGCCATTAAGTTTGCAAATTGTAATTTTATGAATATATGTTTTTATCTTCATTTGTTTGTTGTCTTCTTCATCTGAATTTAATTGCCTACCTTTTAACCTGGGAAAATATATGGTGCCCAGCAAAAAACATCATACTATTGTGTTCGGTTATAAGACTCTTAGATAACAGATTTCAACATATTTTAGCCTGAACCTCTATATTTCTTATATCTTATGTTTTGTTTTTGTTTTTTGGGCAGGGGACAAAAAAAAAACACACACAAAAAAACAAAAAACCATAAGATATAAGAAATATACAGGTTCAGGCTGAAATAATGTTGAAATCTGTTATCTAACAGTCTTTGGTTTGGGGAGGGGGGTAAATAATTTTTCCTACCCTGTTATATTTCTAAATGTATTAACCTTAAGAACCTAAGAAAGCTCTACAGGCTCTTAAATATCAGATTACAACACACCATAAACAGAGAATGCTAAACCATTAAAATATCTGCTTTGTCTGTTTTATTAATAATCACTTCCTATGGATTTCCTAACATTTTCTGGGGGCTCTTTGTGGCATAGTGGATAAAGTGCTGGACTGCAACATCTGAGTAAGCAAGTTCGAACCCCTGTCGTGCTAATAAATTTGGGAAAGATATTAACCCTTTCATTTCCTAGCTATGAGTTAAATAGTACCACTACAGTGTAAGGGGCTGGTTCAGCTCAGTTGTTAAAGCATATACTTAAGAATTGAAAGGTTCCAGGTTATATACCAGTCCTCACCAACTCAGTGCATGAGTAGCACAGGTTGAGTAATCTGATTTGTTCAGGATACCAGCAATAGGCCACTCTGCCAACTTTATTTTTCTACTACTACTAATAGTGTTCTACTACTAGAATGGCTACGACATTAAATAACACACAAAGGTTGATAAAGGGATGGGTTAGCTCAGTCGGTAGAGCATTTGGATAGAAACCACAAGGTTCCTAGTTTGAAACCCTCCCTCGCCAACTCAGCGTATGAGTAGCACTGGTATCTATGCGGTAAAGTAAGGAGCTGATGCTAGGTGTGGTGCTCCACCTCAGATGCAAAAAATATCTCCTTGGTCTAGGAAAGGGGATAGACTACCTCGCTTACTGGCTGATACCGACTTTAAGCCACCCCGACAACTTACTAGGATGGCTACGGCATTAAATAACACACAAAGGTTGATATACCATTACGCAAAGAAATCAAAGAAACCTAACATTTTCTGTAGGTAACATCTATGAAGAAACCTTTTTTCTTTTTCTTTTTTTTTCTACCCTTGGCTGTTGTTGCAAAAAAAATCATTTGGATACAGAAAATTTTACATTTTATTTTTGATTACTAAATTGTTTCAAACTTCTTGGAAATAAATATTTTTCAATAAATTTTGATTTTCTTTGTGTTACTTCCTTTTGAACTTTTGTCTTTTTGTTACATAATTCATGGTTAGCTTATTAATTATGTAAGTAGTGTAGATAAAGTTTGAATGGATTTTTTTATTTTTTAAAATTCAAATCGGAGGGGTAAATGGAAAATTACTGCCGACCGTTATGATTGGCAGATAATGACATTTACTTAACCCCTTCTGAAATGTGCCAGTCGAAGCATGTTATAGTTTTTAGTTTTAGAGTTACTCACTAAGAGTAGACGTTCTCTCAAGATGTTGCTTCTCACCACGCGGTTTCAACAACAGTTGGGCTGGGGTTGTTTTTAATAAAGAAAACAGAAAAACAACAAGCTTTTGTTAATTAATCAACAAGAGGTGACCAACCCAAACAGAGAAGAAATCAACCTGGAGAAAACAGCCCTGAGAAAATGACATTTGATGAATTAGACAAGCAGAAAAGAAGTAAGAACAGATCTATCATCCCCTCATCAGCCTCTCTCTCTCTCTCACCAATTATATACCCAATGTAATTGGGTATATAATAGGTATACCCCCAAAAATTGTTGGCTACGTTTTTAAAAACGAATTAAAATTAATTAAATCTATTATTTAAGGTTAAACTTTTGTCTAAATTGATAAGTAGTAACATAATGACCATCATTAAAAAAGAAAAATATCATTACATATGCAGTTTATTTTTAATAGATTTAAAACGATTTGTTTTGTTCAATTTTGACGCGATCCACCATTTTGTCTATTTTTCAATGGTTTTATGCGTTTGTTTACAATTTTAATGTAACATTGGCGATTGCAAAAAATGTACCAAAAATCAGGTAATTATCCGAGTTTAATGAAATTTTCAGTATTGATTTATCAATTAATGAATTTTATAATGCATCAGTTATTTTATTTCAAAACTTTAATTTAGTATTTTTGCTATGAAAAATTAATATATAAAATTCATCTAAAATATGAAAAGCCTGATGTTAAGTTTAAACTGTTATATTTTTAGATTTAAAAAATAAATATCTGTTTAATGCAAACCTTATTTTATTACATGAAAGTATACTCTTTGAAGAAAAACTCGATTGAAAATGTACCCCCCCACACACACACGCACTTTTAAGCAGAAAAAATATTGATGTATAATTTTTTCTTTTATAAGATAATTGCCAATTAAATAATTGTCGAAATGAGTAAAAAAGAAATCTCCAAAAAATTAATTATCTACTATTTTTTTACATTTTATTTTTCGATTTTCGGTACTTATTTTCTCATAGAAAAGCCACCTTAATTTTTTTTTGGTTTCTCTTCATAACTTTGGACTTTTATCTCTTTATTTATACTGTAATTAGAAAACTATGAGACCAACTTGAAAAAAAATGTTACGCCCCCAACATAAGGTGGGGTCAAAATTAAGTGACATGAAAAAAATGACAGTTTTGAAATAAAATAAATAATGCATTATAAAGATCATTCATTGATAAATAAACACTGAAAATTTCATTAAAATCCGATAATTCCCTGATTTTTGGTAAATTATTTTCTGTAGGTGGTGATAAAGTCGTTTTGTCAAAAACGCAGATTAGCCTCATTTTGAGTATACCTAGTATATAACATGATGTCAAATTGTAAAAATGAGTTTAGAAAAAAAAATTGAATACCCAACAAAAAAAAATAAAACAAAATTGTCTTTGATATAGAATAACCTAAGGGTTGACGTGCCATAAAATATATCCAACCAACATTTTGAACGTTGTAAATATTTTCAATTATTTTATATCTTATTATAATGGAGATTGTGTGCCTGTCCGTGGGTAACTGAAACATCACTACCAACGTCACACTTACCTTAGTCATTTATGTTATATTCTAAACGGTTATTAAATAATCACTATTTAATCTTAATTAGTATCTTATTTATTAACAATATCTCTAGTAAGATATAGCTGAGATAGATTTGCCTCAAAACAGCCCATATTATTTAGGTATTTGCCATACATCCCACTTATGGAGGGGTGACCTAAGGACATTTTTATATGGGCCCACCTATGAGTCTTGGCTCATAGGTGCAAAAAATGTGTTGGTCTGTCGGCATTCCCCATCAAGGAGGCGCTGCAGGCACTGGGCAATAAACCTAGCCCTGCCCCTATAAATCAAAGGGGGCAGGTATTGCCTGGGGGAAGGCCCTCTGGGACCGATCCATTAGTGGCAAACCCATGTAAAGAATCCCGTTAATTTCATTAATAAATTCAGGCCCATGTTATTAAGGTATTTGCCACATACCCCACTTATGAGGGTGTGACACAAGGACATTTTTATGTGGGCCCACCCACAAGCCAAAGCTTCTTTTCCTTTCCTTTCCTTTCTTTTCTTTTCATTTCTTTTCCTTTCTTTTCTTTTCCTTTCCTTTCTATTCCTTTATTTTCTTTTCTTTTCCTTTCTTTTCTTTTCCTTTTTCCTTTCCTTTTTTTTCTTTTCATTATAAAATAATCTAAGGGTTGACATGCTTCAAAACCAAACCAACCAACCAACCAACTAATAAATATCATACATTTTTTGTGTATACTTCTTTGATTCATTTTCATTTCTGTGGTTTTGAATTTAATGAATTCTTTGTTAATTTCCTACTTCCTTTTATTTTGTTTTTTCTTTTATTTACTTTCTTTTCCTTTTTTTCTTTTCTTTTTTCTTTTCTTTTTTCCTTTCTTTCTTTTCTTTCTTTTTTTTCTTTCTTTTCTTTTCTTTTTTCTTTCTTTCTTCTTTTTCTCTTTCCTTTTCTTTCTTTTTTCTTTCTTCCTTTCTTTTCTTTTTTTCTTTTCTTTTCCTTTCTTTTTTTTCTTTTCTTTCTTTTCTTCTCTTTCTTTTCTTTTCTTTTCTTTTCTTTTCTTTTTTTCTTTCTTTTCTTTTCTTTCTTTTCCTTCTTTTTCTTTTTCTTTTCTTTTCTTTTCTTTCCTTTCTTTCCTTTCTTTTTTCTTTTCTTTTTTCTTTTTCTTTCTTTCTTTTCCTTTCTTTTCTTTTCCTTTCCTTTCTTTTCTTTTCCTTTCTTTCTTTTCCTTTCTTTCTTTTCCTTTCTTTCTTCCTTCTTTTCTTTCTTTCTTTTTTCTTTTCTTTCCTTTCTTTTCTTTCTTTTTCTTTTTCTTTTTCTTTTTCCTTTCTTCTTTATTTTCTTTTATTTTTATTTCCTTTCCTTCTTTCTTCCGTCTTTTCCTTTTCTCTTTACTTTCCTTTACTTTCTTTACCTTTCTTTTCCTTTCCTTTCTTTCTTATTTCCTTTTTCTTTTTCTGATTTTTTGTTTGTTTATTTGATTAAACCATTCTTTCTGAATGAATCAGTTGTTTTAATGGTTGTCCATTTATTTCAGTAAGTACATGCTCATTACTACAAATAACAAATATCTTCTTAAAACTGAACTGAAATTTCCAATCACTTGGCAATGCTGTGTAAATCTATTTAAAGTATTTGAACTTTCTAAGACTTGACACACTTTTCTTACCTTGTTCTGAGGTTATCTTAGGTCAAAGTATTATACTTAGCTTTTACTCATTACGGTCAAGTCATGCGGAAATCACCAGTTCCTGCTAGATTACCGAAATACTTAATTAAATGACCACTTAAGCAAAAGCAGGTACTGTAAGGAATCTGGGTCTTTTGTTTATCAAAATGACTTGATTCGGCATTCAATGATCTGAAATTAGGTAGATATGCAGCAAAAAAAAACAAAAAAAAAAACAACAACCTTACCTTTAAGCCTTTTGTATACAGTTCAGTTAAAAATCTTAAGATACTCAGAGTTCCTGTATTTTTTCTTTAAGTTTATAAGAATCTTCTTGTTTTATTTTTTAAGCAGTTCATTTAACACTTTGCCTACCAAATTTCACCCATGGTTTTACCATTTTCTTAATATTTCTACCTGTATGATGGGATATTTCAAAGTTCACTAGATATTCACCTCAGAACTCATTCTATTCAAATAAAGTCCTATTATTGTAATCTGTGTCCTTCTGTTCAATTATAAGGAACTAACAACCAGTTTTTGTACATTACATGAATGTGGTTGGAGAGCCACTGTGAGCAGTTTAAAGTAGGCAAAGAATTAAACTATGTGACATTTATATCTCTTTATATTCAAATGAGAGTCTCAGTCGGTAGAGCATCGGTCTAGGAACCACAAGGTTTCAGGTTCAATACTGGCTTTTGCCAACTCAGCGTATGAGTAGCACAGGAATCTGTGCGGTAAAGGAAGGAGCTGATGGTAGGTGTGGCACTTCAACTCAGATGCCAAAAACCATTTCTGTGGTCTATTGCTAGTGAAAAGAGGATAGACTTCCTCGCTATCTGACTGATACTGAATTTAGGCCACCCTGACGACTTTACTTTTACTTTATGTCCCTCTGTGTTTGAGCATTTTGGTATTACTATATCAAATGTTTAACTCTGACACTTTTGTAAATAATAAATGTATATTAATTAGTTACTGATTTCTTTCTTATAAACTGACTTTAGTAGAGGCCCATGGTGTAATGGGTATCATCTTAGGAAATGGACTAATCCTGGATGAGGCTGTTTGCATTCCACATAGCGCTAATACATTTTTGAAAGTAATGCATCCAACTACTCTCCCTTCAGCTATGGGTAAATAAAAGGTCCAACTAGGCTCTTTAACTTTGCTATCGCAACTGGTCTAGGAGAAGAAAAACTCTGAATTAAAATCTGTTAAATCCACTTAAGAAATTGAACTATTTGTCAATTCCTTGTTTGTACAGAGGAGTTGCTAAATGTATATACACTGACTTTAGAAGCCCTGTCGATGGGGCTTTAGAATATACCGACTGCACCTCTGCAGAGGGGTAAGACACTCCCAAATGAGACCACCTGTTGGCCGTGGGTGTTGACCCGTGATGCTTAAGGACGGAATCCAGGTGAATGAGCAGTTCATGACATGCAACACTCCACTTAGACCGTTACTTAGGTCTTCGGCTCAGTTCCACGACCAGTCGACTAGAAATTATATTTGAAAGGATCAACTGAAATAGAAGATACTAGATATTTTCAACTTCCCTCTCCATCAGACTGATAAATCTATTAAACTTGACTCTATATATAGGAAAGACGTTTATATTGTTAGTCATTGTTTTGTTGTTTAATAAACATTTAGAAGTTTTAGTCAATTTATTTGTTGTTGTTATCCTTAGAATAAACGCTATATCAACATGATAGTAGCAATTGCGGCTCTATTTATATTTATTATGAATTAAACAAAATATATTTTCCTAATAATAACAAACAGTATACATTTTTCTGTTCGGAAGTTAACACAATAACAGGTGATAATTCATTGTTATTGTCAATTTCGTCTGGTTATTACGTTTATCATTTGCCCAACTAGACTAAACTTGTTACCTTATCAAAGTAGGGTATCTCTGTCTGCTGTATGCAGTATTAACCTTGTGTCCTCTTGTTGGAGAAACTAAGTGCACTATTGTTTGGGGAATGAAAAAAGAAATATAAAAGAAAAAAAATAACAGTTAATTATAACAATTTATTTATCAGTATTTTAGTTCACCATATACAAACGGGAAATGTTTCAAAGATACATGATTATCTTCAAGTAAGGGGCAAAGTTGAAGTGTTTTCAAGGGTACTAGGAAAACTACCGATTGCTACGTGTACTTTTACGGAAGCGCCACCAACAGCCTTTCAAACGCCCACGAGTCGAACCTTAGACGAATATAAAATTAATGAAAAGGAAATTAGACCTACGTGGAATATAGGGAATAATTTTTTCAATTTATCTGAATGTTTGAGATGAGGCTTGAAGATTAGTATTATCTGCGTTATTCGGACTATTGTCCCCATCTTCACAATGAAGATGGGAACAATAGTCCGAATAACGCAGATAATAAATTTGTTTGGTAACAAGCGGCTTAATGTTTTAGGTTAAGAGGTAGCTGGTTATTCTTGGTGCGTGTTCCTAGGGTTTGCTTTTAACCCATCTCATTTGGTGGCCGTGCTGAAAAAGGATTTTAAGGGAAGAAGAAGAAGAAGAAGAGAAAAATACAAAAGGTAGTTTAAGGATTTAAACTTTATTCATGGGTCATAGCCACCGCGTGGTTAGGAAATTCCTTCTTGGCCAGTTTTAGTGTCTTGTCCGAGTTAAGGCCTAAGTTAGAATGGCCGATCGATTATCTTTTAGGTCGGAATTGGGTCGTTTAGTAAAGCCAGGGTTTGTTTGGTTTGTTAGGTTTGCAGAGTATTGTCTGCTATGGAATTTGTAGTGAATATCTACTCCTCGTGGTAACAAAGTTCTGGAGCCTTAGTCCGAAAGTTAATATGTAGTAGCAGTTTTTAGTTTTAGTTAGCTGCTCATCTTTTGCCTACTCGTCACGTGGGGCCACGGGCGAGATATAGCTAGTTGTAGGGGTGAGACCAGAGAGATCAGGCCGTCGTGTGCTTGTTGAATTCTCGCAGTCCGACTCAAACCAAGCAGGGATAAAGAATCCAGCTTGTCCTCAGCAATGGTGGAAAGAGAAAAGAGGAGGAACAACGTTGGGTTCCTGCTTTTATAATTGACCCACCCTGATACTAAGGGGCTGCTGATAGCGGGTGAAGCCGGGTCGCCAGTCCCCTAATAAATTTCCAACACGAATCCGGCGGAAATATTAATGATACAAATACACAATGGCTTTTTGATGAAAATTATTATTTTTTATTTGAGTTCAGCAACGCTGATTGGAATTCAGTTGTTTAATATTGATCTGGTATGTATTTACTCATCTGTTACGAAGTGAGTGTGACACAAGTTCATTTTAAGCGGTGTACAGCTGGTTTGAATGTTACTTAAATCGTATAGGCGAGAAAATATCGGTTGCTAAGCGTTGTTGATTTATGTCTTTGCCTACTTAACTTTGTATATATATATATATATATATATATATATATATATATATATATATATATATATGTGTGTGTGTGTGTGTGTGTGATTGAAAATTGAGGAAATTTTCAATCCCATTTTGTTGGATTTGCCCAATCTGTTACTCGTCATATATATATATATATATATATATATATATATATATATATATATAAACCTACTGGAGCGTGGAACACAGTGATGATTGGACGTACAACTCCGTAGCATTGAACTGTTGTACAAGCATCCTAAACAATATAGTGTGACGATTTACCCTGCAAAACATATATGAACTTGAGAATGTAAAATATTAATACGAGGGTCATTCAATAATTGACGGGGTTCTTTTTGAGAAAAAAACAGGCATATTGTTTGTTTGTTTGTTTTTGTTTTTTGTTTTTTTTGCAGAATTTTTGTCTATAAAAGTAAACTCCATTTGAATTTGGTTTATCGCTAAAATTATTTTAATTTCACAAAATATTTATTTTGAGTCTATTCAAAATTGCACCAAATCAAATAGACTTCTCCAAGCCTTGAACATAGGTCTGTCATCACGTTTTTGGTATTTGAGGACTGCAATCCATGTAAAATATATAGAAGAGTGTGTAATGAGTATGGAGAAGCATATTTTAGTGACCAAAATGAGTCGAAAATACAGTCCAGAAGTGGAAACACATTGACTTTCCGGTAGAGAAAAAGTTATGGGTGCAGCAGTTAGGAAAGAATGTCATGCTGACAGTCTTCTGTAACATGAAAGGAACTATCATCATGGATTTCGTTGTAAAATGTCCTGTAAACATTGTTTTATATTACCAACAATGAGGGTGAGTAAAATAGTAATGCCATTTTCTTTATTTCATGTGAATTCTTTTTATAAAACTAAGGCCTACATTGAGACCATAACCAGGCCCCGAGGAATAATCTGACGAATAAGACCCAACTTGTCAATCAACAATGTCCTCCTTCTCCATGACAATACTCGACCACACACAAGCATCAGGACAATGAAGAAAATTGCCTCATTCGCGTGGAGAACCGCATTCCCCATACTCACCAGATTTAGCGCATTCAGACTATCATCTCTTTGGCGCCATGAAAGAGAGTTTGCGAAGCAAACATTATTTCAGTGACGAGGAAGTGAAATCTGTAGTGAAGAAGTGACTCAAAGAACAGTCAACATAATTTTACGTGGAGAGTATACATGCTCTCATCTGAAGGGGAAACATTGCTATTGAGAGAAACGGTGACTATGTGGAACAATAATATTTGAGCCCATTCAGCTGTTCTTTTGTTCTCATTCGAATTCATCTGATATTTCATTGAATGTGACTTTTCTACAAAGCCCGATGAAATCATTAGTAAAATCTTCCGCTAACTTGAGATTTACAACTGCCAAGCGCCAAAATGATTTCCTATTGTGAAGTCGCTACCTAGCCTGACCCTAGCTACTGACCCATAACGATATGCAGATCTCAGATTAGGACAAAACAGGTGATATTTATCTAAATAAATCGTTTTAAAGTACCTATGTGAAGAACGACACCTAATACTAACTCTTCAGTCATAATTATAAATTACTCCTCACCTCATGATTTACGTGCCGGCAATCCCAACTTTGAGTCAAAGTTAGTATTCATCAATATGTCTGCTAGGAAAAACTGAAAAGAAACAAATACAGTTTGATAGATACGTATTGTTATAAAACAATATAGAAAAATATATTGGCTCGTTGTGGGCTTATGATCTTTTTTGCTGGGCAACACATATTTTACCACATTAAAAGGTAGACAATTAAATTCAGATGAAGAAAGCCAAAATAAACAAATGAAGATACAAACATATATTCGAAAATAGGAAGCGCGTGGTGTAATGGTTAAAGTCATAGGAAATGGACTCGTCACCCCGAGTTCAAATCCTGGACGTGGTAATAGCATTTCACTTAACGTTAATATCCTTGGGAAAGGTATGAATTCTACTTCCCCTCCAGCTATGGGTAAATAGTAGGGCAGACTGGGCTCTTTAACCTTGATTAGCAACCGGTCTAGGAGAAGGAAAACTCTGATTTCAAACCTGTTAAACTCCGCTTAAGAAATTGACATTGTGTCACATCCTGTAAGGTAAGGATTTCAATTTGGGTGCCAATCTACGGTATTGGCTGATTCGCCCCCTGGTGCCAAAGGTAGATAATTAACCCTTACATTTTCCAATAGGTTTAATATAACTTAGTTAAGTCTTAAATTGCTGATCGTTCTTTTGGTAAAAATGAGATCATGTAGCGAAGCTAATAAGACTAGACGTTACTTTTATGTAAGAGTTTGCTTACGATGAGAGTGAAGTTACGTTAACACGTGATACAAATAAAATATATATAATAAAGTACACTGAAGAGAAAAGCCACAAAATATCGAAAAATTACGGTGGTTCGATACTGGGAGATGAAAAAGACGAGGGTTCTTACCGTGATGGTCCAAAACATTGAACTAACAAGGAAAGACAAACAGACGGCCTCTTACTCGAGAAGCTAAGGTCCTATTTCTGATGAAGATAAGTCGTGTGCTGGATGCAATTCTAAATATGTACCCTTATAAATAAAGGGCTGCTGATGAGACAAACAATAGGGCTAGATAATGGGTAGAGACTTACGTGATTGAGCTCTAGTCACGCTATTACTTTCACTTTCGGATTAATACCATTGGTAAAGGTATGGAACACCTTATTTCCCAGCTATGGGTTAAATAATCATGGGCTGATTTAAACCGCGAATGTTGAATTAACAAGAGTTAGAAACAGGAAATACATGAACACAATATATAATTTGAAATAACTGTATTAATACATTTATACATATAAGAAAATACACTGGTAATAATTATTGATGTAAACGATCGTATTGTCTGTGGGAAACGTCAATTATATAAATATAATGAATACAAGTCCACTTAACTGAGTGCTTATCATGTTTATGATAAGTTATCATACAGACAACGGTCCCTTTCCTATCTGTGCTGAATTATAGGGAGCGACGATTTTTACGTTCGATAATTATTTCCATACAAATCATATATATATAAAATGATTTGTCATTAAATAACTAACAGGATTGATATGCCGTTAAAAAAAACTATCTCGATGGATTAATGAATAGATGTAATTAAAAATATCGTATTATGTCCTATTTGGGCCAGAATCTCTGCGTCACAACACGAAAGGTTTAGATTAATTGTATTGTGTGTTGTCTTATTTGCGATTCTTATTAACAATACATTTTCAGTTAAATGTCATTCGAAGGGGATAGATTTTGCACTTATTTTTAATTATGAATATATAAATATATCTGCAACCGAACTATAACAACGGCCAACATAAAGGAAGGACTTTTTTGTGTGTGTAATTTTAACTGAAAACAATACCGGTTAAATCCAAAGATTTGAAGGTTATAAATAGTAGTTAAGTTCACAAGAAAAATAGGGTGGACAGCTTTTAAAGAAAGGAAAATACAACAACCATTTGTTAATACAATAGATATACTGAACAAAAGAAGGACAGCCCTGTTGACTGGGGCTTTAGAATACACCGACTGCACATCTGCAGAGGGGTAAACCTCCTAAACGGGGCCACCCGTTGGCCGTGGTTGGCGACCCGTGAGGCTTAAGGACGCAATCATGGTGGATGAGCAGTCCATGACATGCAACACACTCCACTTAAACTAGATGAACAGTCAGAGAGGCTGCCTTTTGATCAATCGGCTATTTACGTCAAGCCCTAGCACCTATATAATTGACCCAACCCCATTGCCTTTATGGCAAGCCCCAACCTTTTTTTTATCATATATGTGTCAGAAGACGATGGCTGAGGGTTTTCATATCCTGGGAATGACGTTAAACTCTGATAGTGAAGTTCCAATTCCGGGGGTTAGAGGAATGTGAAGCACCTTTTCATCACTATTGTTCCCAGGTCCACTCTGACCCGAAATGGTAGTACCTGTTAGGGTCCCACGTATGGGTTAAACAGAAAAACGTGTTTATAAAAAAAGATGAATATCCATTAAGAATGAATTTATTTCAAAACTTTGTCGGATTAGATGATCCACCGAGGTTGATATGCCATAAAAAAGAAAAAAAAAAAAAGGAAATGTTCTGCAGATAACATTCGTCTGCTGGACTTATTTTCAAAGGTGTAACTGAACAGCACGTTGTGGATAAATGATAATATCAAAGTACTTAGGGTTGTTTGTTCGTGTCTTTAGGGTAGCTGCGTAGCTACATCTTTGGCTAGATGTAACAATGTTGGTAATTTTCACCTTTAGTTGGCTAAATTCCTAGCAGATTTTTAGAGTAACCTCCATTGACTTCACTTTGAACAAGCCGGTAGCTATTTTGAAAGTCTCCGTGCGAAATAAACAATACAACTGCATGCTTTAACATAAAAATATCCTAAAATGTGTTCTTGATCACAATTTAGTTCATTTCAGATAATTTTATGCTAGGAATTTAGCCAACTGACTTTCACTTTGAAACAAGCCGGTAGCCATTTTGAAAGTCTCCGTGCGAAATATACAAATCTTAGAAAATCTTTTCAAAAACAATACAACTGAATGCTTTAACACAAAAATATCATAAAATGTGTTCTTAATAACAATTAAGTTCATTTTAGATAATGCTCGCGCACATTTTTGCTAGGAAGTTTGCCAACTAAAGGTGAAAATTACCACAATGTTATATACCCGTTTGCATATCGAGTACATAATGGGGAATAGAGACATAGTAGAGAGGATGATGAGAGGATGATAGATTTGTTTTCATTTTCTTTTCTGTTTACTTACTTCATCGGCCGCCATATTCTTCGGGTTCGATCCTTACTCTGGTGGGCTCTGCTGTTGGTCTTTCTTCTGGTGATTGATTTATTTTGTTTGTTGTTCTGAGCATTTTTTGTTTGTTAATTAATAAAACAAAGCTTTGTTGATTTCTTTTACTCTTTATGAAGAACAACCCCAGCCCAAAACCGTGCGGTGAGAAGCGACATCTTTGAGGGAACGTCTTCTGTCGGCAAGTAACTAGTCGTAACTAACTAAAAACTAAAGACTATCTCACGCGTCCTATTGGTGCGTTTCCGGGAGGGGTTAAGTAAAGGTCACCACATGTCAATCTTGCCAACGGTAATTTTCCACTTAAATCCCTCCGATTTGAATTTTCTAACGAACTCTGATTCAGAATTTATTATACTACTTACATATGCTATCCATGAATTATGTAACAGCAATGGCGATCTCTTACTTTTCCAATGTCTGGTGTTGGACACTGGACTGAGGCAAAAATAGGAAGAATTTAGTGAATCCTTCAATTACACAGTGGATTCCTGATGACCGCTAGTAGGGCCGTGATTGGATTATTTGGCCACTCTACGTGAGTCAGATAAAATCCCATATTTTCTTTTCTTAGAACAGTAGAGAAAAGAGATGAATTGCTGAAATAATTACTTCACTTAAACCAAGGGTCTCAAACACGCGGCCCGAACTGCAAAGTAATCCAATCACAGTTCTCTCGGGGGTCACATGATATCCCGTATATAACTAGCGAATTCCCTAATTCGCTTTCTTTTGGTTTTCTGCTGACCATCACCCAACACGAGACAATGGGAAATAGCTATTTGTGACAACAATCCAAGACGGCGTCTAAAGTAGTATATCCCTGTTCTACTTTAGTCATGCTACTAAAGAATCAGAGCCGGCAACCGCAAAAGAATCTGCTACTACAATTTGAACCAGGCCATGTGCAAGCAATCAACCAAGAAAAATCAACCAACGGATAAGTCATATTGTAACATAACGAAGGAGGCGGAGGAGGATGAGAGATATGTGTGTAACACTGACGTGTAAATTAGCACGGAA
>CM042144.1:25769242-25774242 GCA_023376005.1 Doryteuthis pealeii
GAAAATGAATTGTCATATAGTGGATTGTACTGTTCTAGAGAAAGCGAGAAACTTGACAAATACCTGGACCATGCCTAAGAGCTGGAAAAGCTGTGGAACACAAAGGTGAATGCAGTGCTGTCGGCTGGGGCAGTAGAATACACCGACTGCACCTCTGCAGAGGTAAAATCCCCCTGATGGGGCCACCTGCTGGTCTTAGGTGGCAAGCAGTGATGGAATCATGGTGGAAGAACAGTCTTTGACATGAAACACTTCACTATGGCCGTTGGAGACCCCCCCCCCCCCGATCAATCGACTGGTCACTAATATGATTGTCCTGACCCTATTATCCTAATGACAAACCCGCAACCTTTTTTATCATATATGTGTTAGAAGGCATTTACTGAGGGTCTTAGTGTGCTGAGTATGACGATAAATTGCATCTAGGGACGAAGTTGTAATTCTTGGCCTCTAGGGAGTGTGGAGTACCCATTTATCGCAATTACTTCCAGGTTCACCCTGGCCCAAAATGGTAGTACCTGATAGGGTCCCATCTATAGGTTAAACAGATCAACAGACGAGTTTGAAAAATGTGTTAAAAATTGAGTTTAAAAAAATTGAATTCCCAACAAGAATGAATAATACAAAACGTCACCGGCATAAATAACCCAAGAACTGACATGCCGTATAATCCAATCAAATAACAACGAAGGTTAAGGTAATACCCATCGTGATTGGAACGTTTGGGACGACGAGTGGTGTGACTTGGAAATCAGAGGACGAGTCAATACCATCCAAACCATGGCACTGTTATATTAGCTAGGAAACTTAGAAGAGTCCTGGAGATCTGAGAAGACTTGCTGTCACTCATTCAGTCAAAAAACACTAAGTAGGTCTGATGTTAAAACTCACAAGGAGTATAATAATAATAATAATAATAATAATAATAATAATAATAATAATAATAATAATAATAACTAGAAATCAGTGGAAGAATTTGAGACCATCTTGGCAACAGCATTATTGAGATTGGCTAGAATACTGAGATGAGTCCTGGAGACCTGAGGAGACTTGTTGTCACTCAGACTTCAGTGAAATACCATCAGCTTACACTGGTGTGAAAAACTCACAAAGAGTGAAATAATAATAATAATAATAATAATAATAATAATAATAATAATAATAATAATAATAATAATAATAAGTTTGTTCACTTGGAACAGTCCCCCAAAATTTAGAAAACAGACTAAAGGAATTGGAAATCAGAGGAAATTGAGACCATCCAGACAATAGCATTGTTAAAATCAGCTAGAATACTCAGAAGAGCCCTGGAGCTCTGGGGAGACTTTGTGTCCCTCAGACTCGAATGAAAGACCATCAGCTAACGCTAGTGTGAAAAACTAATAATAATAATAATAATAATAATAATAATAATCGTGATAGCAATTATGCCACTCAACCATATACTCAAGAACTATACAGCGGGATTACAAATTTAGTAAATCACAGGAAAAAAATCATCTAATGTACATGGACAGCATCAAGGTTTTTGACAAGAATGAACGAGAATTAAAACACTTATACCAACTATAAGAATATACAGCCAAAATATAGGGATGGAGTTCGGCATCGACAAGTGCGCCATGTTAGTGATGAAGAAAGGAAAAACCGTAACGGTGAATGGAATAGAACTACCGAACCGAGAAGAAATTAGGACACTTAGAGAAAAACAGAACTATAGATACCTGGGAATCATAGAAGCGGACGCCATCAAACAAATAGAAATGAAAGAAAAAAAGTAAGAAAGGAATACTTCAGAAGAACAAGAAAGCTCTTAGAAACCAAGCTATGTAGCAGAAACTTTATCAAGGGAATAAACACATGGGCGGTTCCCCTGGTAAAATACTTGGGACCATTCCTAAAATTGACAAGAGAGGAGCTCCGACAGATGGACCAAAGGACAAGGAAACTAATGACCATGCACAAGGCATTCCACCCGAGAGACGACACAGACAGACTCTATATGCCAAGGAAAGAGGGGAAAGGGTCTTGCCAACATTGAAGACGGCAATCTTCAGATACGGCAATCCGAGCAATTGATGAATACACGAAGAACAATAAGGAAATACTAATTGCAGCAGCCAAACAAAGCAATTGCAACACATTGACAAACAGAAATATATCAAAAATTAAAAAAACAGAAATGGGAAGAAAAACAACTACATGGTTACTTTAAGCGTCAAACTCAGAAGATATCACATCAGAAGACATGGACATGGCTAAGAAAAGGAAACCTCAAGAGAGAAACCGAACCCCTTATAATCGCAGCACAAGACAATGTCATTAAAACAAACTATATAAAAGCAAAAATAGATAAGACGCAGTAGAATAGCAAGTGAAGAATGTGTGGAGATAGAGACGGAATGGTCAATCATATAATAAACGAATGCAGCAAACTAGCACAAAGAGAGTACAAGACTAGGCACGACTCTGTGGGAAAGGTAATCCACTGGGAATAGTGCAAGAAATGAAATTGTCCCCATACAACCAAATGGTATATGCACCAATCTAAACCTGTCCTAGAGAACGAGACACATAAAATTCTCTCGGACTTAGAGGTACAGACAGATCACCTAATCCTGGCCAGGAGACCGGACCTAGTACTGATTGACAAGAAGAAGAGAACCCGTCATCTCGTGGATTTTGTCGTCCCGGCCGACCACCGAGTGAATATGGAAGAAAGCGAAAAGATTGACAAATACTTAGACCTTGCCAGAGAACTGGGGAAACTTTGGAACATGAAGGTAAAAGTAGTACCAATCGTGGTTTGGTTGCCTTGGGACGATCCTCAAAGCTCTGGAAAAGAATTTGGGTGAAATGGAAAGCAGAAGAACCGAGACAATCCAAAATACAGCACTGTTGAGATCGGCTAGAATACTCAGAAGAGTCCTGGAGACCTGAGGAGACTTGCTGTCACTCAACCTCCAGAGAACCACCAGCTACGACAGGTGTGAAAACTCATAATAATAATACTGGTAGTGAATAAACCGGTGGATGGTCATCGCCCACACCTTAGAAAAAAATACAACAAACAAACAAAAAACAAAATAAAATAAAAATAAAAATAAACTCATTTCTTTTTTTGTTTGCTTTTATCAACTATCAGAAGATTTGCGTTCAGCTCGATGGGCTAAATCGATAAGACAAGCAAGAACAATGGCGAGGACAAAATTAACGTCAAAAATTACAGAGACGGCCATAACTTATTTTGCACGCACACCTACGCATGCGCGTGTATTAACAAGGGAACACAACCTTCTTACCTATAATTTTCTTTTTTTTTTGTTTTGTTTTGTTTCTTTCTTTCACTCTATCAACCTCCATTGGTCTCTCATTTAGTTGCACGTAAAAAAATGGATGCTCACTCTTGAACACGTGCACACGAACATGCAGAATAGGGGTAGGGGTACACGCTGACACATACAAGGTCTTGGGAATTTGGCAAAATTATCAGTGCAGTTGTAGAGGGAATATGTGAAAAGTATGTGTATATTTATGGTATATTTTAGTGTATATATATATATATATATATATATATATATATATATATATTATATATATATATATTATTATTATTATTATATACTAAAGCTGAGTTTATCAACCTTCTCCAGCTAAAGGATTTTTTTCTATTTATGTTATGGACACAATATTAATACTTAGATATTCCTTGGTGTTAGCACTACAAAGTGTATGAAAAAAATTCAGTTTAATTGGCTTTAATTAGGCGTAATAGGCAATTAAGTCAACGACCGACCAATCCCTGTCTTGGAGATTACCTGTTTCTCTTCCCATCTCGCTATGTCAGTTAAGTTAACTCTCCTCCCACTTTCTATTTGTCAGTTAGTAAGAGTGAGCCTGTAATAACTAAAAAATCAGCAGTCAGCCGTGCGTGATGGGATGGGCGGGGGCCGTAGATTCACCCCCCTTTCATTTCTCCAGGCTAAAGAGAATTTTTTTTTGTTTTTTAATAAAGTGGCGTAAATCAGACTTTAAAATAGATTTTTTTTAATTACTTTAATTATTAATTTATAGAGTCAAATTTAACATGATTATTAAACTTACTTTAAAATATTTCATGTTGGGTAAAAAAAAAGTAGTTATATATTTAAATGTGATGAGATCTTATTCAAATGAGCAAACGTTGACTGCCCCCATCGTTTAACTAAAACAAACTAAAAGAATACATTGCTGACTAACTCTTTGATTTTTGGTAATTTATCTATCTTAAATTAGTGAATCAATCAACTTATTTGGTAAGTAGATAAATTGTCTTTGTTTCTCTTTTCCGAAAAATCAGCTTATTTTGTTTTAAAATCAAGATTTGTGGGTTAAACTTCGCAAATTTTTTATAAGAAATATATATCAATATTACCGACAAAAACTTAGTTACCTTAACCCTAAACCGTAACAGAATTCGCAAAAAAAGTTAATTCACAACTGTTATATATCCCCAAATAAGTTTGAATTTGACGATTTGCAAGTTTAACCGATTTAAGATTGTTTTGAGATTAAAAAATGTATGAGATAAATAATACACACACACAAACAAACCAATGCCTTTTTATTGTAACTAACTAAGTTTTTGTCGTTAATGTTAATATATACTTATAAAAAATTTATTATGTTTCCTACAGTTTTTAATACAAAACAAATCAAGAGTTTTTTTTGAAAATAAGTTGTTTAGAATTAAATTGTCAGCTACGACATAATTTATTTACTAAAAGAATAGGTAAATGCCTCACGATTTAACTCTTAATATTATTGAAAAAAAAGTTGGGAAAATCAGAATTACAATGTTAGAAATTATTTATAATAACATTTTAACTGAACGGTAATATCTGCTTTCTCGATATAAACGGGAGAATTATTTGTTTCCAAATAAAATAATAAATTTCTTCAAACACTGTTTGTTTGAGTTTTCTTTTACAGAGTATAAATATATATGCGTCACGGATTCG
>CM042144.1:25779242-25791742 GCA_023376005.1 Doryteuthis pealeii
GGTTTGGTGTAGTGAAATTATTATTTCGTTTCCAAATTTCTATCATCCTCTTCCTATACACTTTTTCCTTTGTGTTGCTTTTAAAATAACAGTGAAGTACATTTATGTTGTCTTCTCTCGTCCATCTCTCTCTCTCTCTCTCTCTCTCTCTCTCTCTCTCTCTCGCTCTGATGTTTCTGACATGGATTGCTCTCTTCAGTTGGGTAGATGGAAGAGAAATTTGTGGAGCCAACTTTAACAGGATATCGATCGGTTCTCCCATGTTGGCTATCAGGGAAGTACCGACCGTTCGTTCTTATGTGTCTGTCAGATGGATTGTTTTCATATTCGTCAGTGTAGCTGAAATAGAAATTTGAGCAGCCAACATTCGCTTGATGTCGAACGGAGTCCCATGTTGGCTATCAGGGGAGTACCGACCGTTTGCTCTCTGGTGTATCTCAGATAAATAGTTTTCATCTTAGTAAGTGTATCTGAAAGAGAAATTTGAGCAACCAACATTCGCAGGATGACGACCAGATCCGCTCATGTTGGCTATCAAGGCAGCACCTGCCGATTATGACACGCAGATCTGATATGTAAGTTTCACATTTGCTATGATTGATATTTGACATTTCTCATGAGTAATATCTTATGGCAATACTAGTCTCAGGAGTTGATTATAATCTGTGCACATAACACAGATCTGACCTGGTGTTGTTCAGATGAAGAAAAACACTACAGCGGGCCACACAAAAAACATTATACATGAAAGTTATATAAGTTTTAATTTAGTATAAGTCCACATGTTCACTGTTACATATTCAGGCTTCAAAAGGTAGCTTAAATTACCACATACATGGTATGTTGAAAATGTTTGTATTAGGGGATTGTACATTCGGATAATAGAAGTTTCTAGTGTATGTTCAGATTAAACCAAAACAGTAAATAAGACCATCGGAAACATTTTCCTAATTACTTTCAAAGATTTGTCTATATACATATATCGTTTTATATTAAGGGAAAAGGAAAGAGAAAAACAAAAAGATTAAGTCAAAAGATATAAATTTTGAAACATTTTTTGAAAAGAACAAAAGAAAAGAACAAGAGAAAGAGATGGAAACAAAGAAAAGGAAAAAAAGAAAAGAAAGAAGAAAGAAAGAAAGAAAGAAAGAAATTAAGGAAAAATAAAATACGGATATACACATATATATATATATATAATATATGGATAGATAGATAGATAGAGAAATGGAGTGAGAGATAGAGAGAGAGAGAGAGGGAGAGAGAGAAACTAAGAAAAATATATATACAAAACATTTTTAGAAAAAATAAACTAATTTTATATTTATCTGGAAGATTTTAATCCATAAATTATGAAAAGAGATTATAAATGCTTTCATTTTCTTCCTAAATGATAGTAATGTTTTTGAATGCTGATCCGAGTTCTCACATTTAAAAAATAAATGTTTGCGTTTTTATAGGTTTAACTGACCGCTGGCCATTTTCCCCTCCTTAATTACTTTCATAATATTTTATTAAATTAAAACATAAATACTTTCCCCCGGATGATACATATATCTCCTAGTATTTATAATTGCGCTTTTATTTTATTCAATTGTTTGTCGTATTTTTAAATACCATTGGACACAAATATTTAAACTTCAATATGATGAAATATTATATTGAATTACAAAGACTATCGAAACTAAATTAAAAAAGCGTATATAAATTGATTGCGCCAATTTAAATTTTATTTTTATTGCTTTCTTTATAAAATTATACATAATATTGGTTTTAATGCGTTACAATTATATGATCAAATAATTATACCAAGTAGTTATTGATTTCAGTATAACACAATTATATTATATCAATTGAGTACTTATACCAAGTAATTATTTATTTCAGTATAACACAATTATATTATATCAATTGAGTACTTATACCAAGTAATTATTTATTTCAGTATAGTAAAGTCGACGGGGCGGCTTAAAGTCGGTATCAGCCAGTCAGCGAGGGAGTCTATCCCCTTTTCAATAGCGCTAGACCAAGGAGATTGTTTTTAGCATCTGAGGTGGAGCGCCACACCTACCATCAGCTCCTTACTTTACCACACAGATCCCTGTGCTACTCATAACGCTGAGTTGGCGGGGACCGGTATCGAACTAGGAACCTTGTGGTTTCTAGCCGAACGCTCTACCGACTGAGCTAACCCGGCCCCTTTCAGTATAACACAATTATATTATATCAATTGAGTAATTATACCAAGTAATTATTTATTTCAGTATAACACAATTATATTATATCAATTGAGTAATTATACCAAGTAATTATTTATTTCAGTATAACACAATTATATTATATCATTGAGTAATTATACCAAGTAATTATTTATTTCAGTATAAACACAATTATATTATATCATTAAGTAATTATACCAGTAATTATTTATTTCAGTATAACACAATTATATTATATCAATTGAGTAATATACCAAGTATTATTTATTTCAGTATAACACAATTATATTATATCAATTGAGTAATTATACCAAGTAATTATTTATTTCAGTATATCACAATTATATTATATCATTAAGTAATTATACCAAGTAATTATTATTTCAGTATAACACAATTATATTATATCAATTGAGTACTTATACCAAGTAATTATTTATTTCAGTATAACACAATTATATTATATCATTAAGTAATTATACCAAGTAATTATTTATTTCAGTATAACACAATTATATTATATCAATAAGTAGTTATACCAAGTAATTATCTATTAAACCCGTGTTTTGTTAAAACAAATACGCAAACTATCCACACCATATACCATGCAAATATTATTTATAATTTTATATAGAAAGAAATAAGAATTAAATTGAAATAAGCCTAATCTTTTGATAAGTGTTTAAAATCATTTTTGTTTTTGTTTTTTGTTTTTCCTTTATTTCTTTATTTCTTTATTTCTTTATTGGTTTGTTTGTTTTATGCTAATTAGTTAGGACCATAAGCTACTAAGCGAACCTATTAGTGGGTATATCTCACACATTAGATTTAACTCTATATATATATATATATATATATATATATATATATATATATATATATCTTTGGTGGGGTACCAAGTTTCTTGGTATTAGGATAATGTTAAGCTGGTCCTTGTCTCTAACAGTATGTTGCTCCAGAGTTCAGGTCACGTTTGAGAGCTCAATGTTTAATTTTAATAAACAGTGCAAAGTAATTTGTAAAGAAAAAAATCCTTAAATACCGGGGGTATAACGATTATGGTCCATTTCCACCCGTGGGTATCTGAGACCCACCGAGCTTCCTCAGATCACTTTATTCAAAGAGTTTGAAACTATGGTATATCTCACACATTAGATTTAACTTTAACCATAATCGCTATACCCTCAGTATTTAAGGCTTTTTTCTTTACAAATTATATATATATATATATATATATATATATATATATATATATATATATATATATATATATATATATATATATAATTCGCATTTACGATTAAACATTCAACGGATTAACAACACAGTTGAATTTATCAAATACAGATGAAAATTTAAAAAAAAAAAATGTTTCGATCCTCTGAAGATAGGCATTTTGCCTGAAAATATTAAGGACTCAAAAAAAAAAAAAAAAAAAAAAGAAAAAAAAGAAATAAATATGTTTTTTTAAACATAAATGTGCATTATTACGCCTTAAAAAAATATATTATTACATTTTAATTAATGCTTCGAACTCACTATAAAAAATGATCTATAAAATCTTTATTTCAATATCCCCGAGCAGGGCCTCTTTATTTTATAGTATCAAAAAAAAAAATTTATATATGAAATGATTTTCAAAACATCCCACGAAACACGAACGCCGCACGGATTTTAACGGAATTTGCCGAGCATAACTACATCTTTGCAAAAAAAAAAAAAAAAATCGCATTTACGATTAAACATTCAACGGATTAACAACACAGTTGAATTTATCAAATACAGATGAAAATTAGAAAAAAAAAATGTTTCGATCCTCTGAAGATAGGCATTTTGCCTGAAAATATTAAGGACTCAAAAAAAAAAAAAAAAAAAAAAAAAAAAGAAATATGTTTTTTAAACATAAATGTGCATTATTACGCCTTCAAAAATATATTATATATATATATATATATATATATATATATATATATATATATATATATATATAATTTTAGGACTAGGACTAGGTAAAAGAGAAAAATAAAAACAACAGTTCAATTTGCAAATAAAAAATTTACATACAGGAAGTCGAAGAAGAAATACAACAAAGAAAAATCCGAATCATTCGGAGAGCTTTGAAATGAATCAAATTATTACAAAATGATCAGCAAAAAAAAAAAGCAACCGAAAGATTCAAGATAAGCAAATATGTATAAAAAGTGCTCAATTCGACTAAACAGAGCAATGAACCTATATAGAGTCAGAAGCTATCTATCTAGATTTTTATCGTAGAAACTAGATGACCCGAGTTCAATCTTGGACGAGGCTAGTAGCATTTCTCATAGCGCTAATGATCCTAGATATGAATAGAACTATTTGCTCTCCAGTTATAGGCAAATAGTAGGACAGACAGTGCGCTTTAACCTTGGTAAGAAAACTAGTCTTGGAGAAGGGAAACTCCGAATTCAACCACGTTAAACTCTGCTTAAGACATTGTTTGTCTATCACATCCTACTCGTGCGGAGGGGTTGGTATATATATATATATATATATATATATATATATATATATATATATATATATATATATATGGGCAAATCTTCCATTCCTCTGTTAGACAAAATCAAAAAGTCTGTCCATCGTTGCTTTAATGCCATCAATCCTCGATTGTCCTTAAGTCCAATGGCTGTTTCCTCCTAATCTCAAGGATAGTATTGCCCCTCATCACAAAAGCCACCTTATCTATAAGTTTACATGCAAATGTGAGATTGCTACATCGGCCGTACTACCTTGAGACTGGAGTCTCGAATCAAAGCAGCACATACCCTACAACATCCGTTCTGGCAACGTGGACTGTCCCACAGCTGCTGCTTAAATACTCCTTCCACCATAGGACAACACCTATTAAGAAATTCTGCTTGTGCTCGTTCCTACCATCCTGCGATGTTCTCAGTCCTTTGTAGTTCCAATAGCGAACTACAACTTCAAATCTTGAGTCTCTCTTCATTTCTCGCACTCAACCATCCTGTGCGTTCAGAAACAGTCACAACAGCTACTCCTTTTTTGGCATTTCAAGCCTCAGCTTATCGAACGGGGGCACCCGTAATTTCCGATCCCCCCACGTGAGTTGTAAGTTTCGGATATTTTACGAATTCTCTTCAGAACAAAAACTTTTTTCCTTGTTCTCACTGCTTCCTGTCTTATTCGTTGCTTTTTTACCATCTTTCAATGTAATTTTTTCTCTGAGGAGCATTGATCGAAAAGAAGAAATTCATTTCTGATTTTAAATCAAAACTAGGGTACCCTTTTCCTTTCTTTTTCAATTTATTTTACATAATGCATATGCTTTTATAGTAAATTCTGTACTGTAAATAAACTTTTCATATATATATATATATATATATATATATATATATATATATATATATATAAAGTGATACCATGACTTACGGGTTTAATTTGACCCACTCATAACTCAAATTCCCCCGGGAAAATCACACCACTAAAACCGACGATGCAATAATAGATACAAAAATAAACAAGAATAGAACTGTTGAAACTATAATGTCGAAATAAATTTATATTCTAAAGGTATATATCCTTATATATATATATATGTGTGTGTGTGTGTGTGTGTGTGTGTGTGAGTGTGTGACAGAGAAAGAGAGAGAGAAAGACAGACAAACAGACAGACAGAGAGAAATTAACATGAAAGAGAGTTAAAGATAAATGACTGCGATATAAACTGTAGTTTGATAAGTCTAAATGAGTGACATTTGTCAAAATCCCACTGTGTTCTTTTTGAGTAAAATACAACACAAAAAAATGAATGATTTCTAACACGTAATATGAAAATCGTTAAATAACTGCGGAAGTATTTTGGAACAGTCAATTTATATAACTGACAGATCAAAAGGCGTATTCACAAAAGGCAGTTTATACTAAATGGCTATAGATGAACCCCGACACAGTAAATGTAGAGCTCTGGGGTCTTTGAGCTCTCTCACTCTCTCTATCTTTCATCCCCGTCTCTCTCTTTCTCACCCACTATCTCTGTCTCTCTGTTTTGCTCAGTGTCTCTGTCTCTGTCTCTCTGTCTGCACCCCCTCTCTCTCTGTCTCTATCCCTCTGTTTCTCTGTGTTTCGCTCTCTCCATGTTTCTTTGTTCTGCTCTCTCTGTCTCTCTCTGTCTCTGTCTCTGTCTCTGTCTCTCTTCCTCTCTATCTCCCCATATACATAAATATATAAATGTATATACATATATGTACATACACAAAACACACACACACATATATATATATATACACATACACACATATATATATACAAACACACACATACATATATATATATAATTTTATATACATATAAATATATATATATATATATATATATATATATGCATAGACATATATATACATGCATACTTATATATATATATATATATATATATATATATATATATATATATACGTAAGCATACATACATACATATATATAGACAAACATACGCACACACCTATATATATATATATATATATATATATATATACATATATATATATATATATATATATATATATATATATATATATATATATATATGGGGAGGGGAGAGAGAATGAGATGTCATAAGCGAATAACACGAAATTAAATGTTTTACAATAGACTGAGAATAACAATTGTTAGATGACAGGAGATTCACATTGTCAATCTTTCTTAATTGTTCTCTCCAGTTGATGTTCTAATTTTTCTGCGCCGAGAATTCTGGGATAACTTTCAAGAACTTCCATTTTTGTTTGTTCTTCTTGTTTTCCTTGGATGAACTTGGATTGCTTTATTCCTCTTTCGATTTTATTTTTACTTTCTTTTATTGAACATATAAAATCTTAATAATAATTTCAACAGGCGTAGAATGATAACCATCGTACGTTTGTGATTGAAATTCATCTCACTCAGTTGGTAGAGCGTTCGACTAGGAACCACAAGTTTCCGGGTTTCGATACAGGCCCTCGCCAATGGATCACATGTCATCTGTGCGGTAAATTGAGGAGCTGATCGTAGGTGTGGCGCTCCACCTCAGACGCAGAAACAATCTCCTTTGTCTAGCGCTAGGGAAAAGGGTCACGGGTCGCCACTCACGGATACTAGGTGGACCCATTTTTGGTAGGGGGTGATGTTACCCCTGTGCAGAGGTGTTGTCGATGTATTCTACTGCCACACCGACAGGACCAACATAGGTAGGTATTAGCGTATTAATATATAGATCATATAACGTCCGTTGATTTTTTTTATATTTTCAAATCTTGATTTAGAACTATTCATTTTAAACAGTGATTGTACTCTTAATTTTCTATTTAATTTGCCCATATGAAAATAACGGTAATTTATGGGTAAGTGCGTCCCGGTCTCCTGCCCCAGAAATTGCTACCCGGTGACTATTAAAATAACGTCCCCAGCTATGTCGTCTCGGTGGTGTTACTTGAAAGAAAACAACCAACTTAGGGCGTTAAATGTATTTTAGAGGGTTGGGGGGGGGCTTATCTTTTTTTGTCGTAATTCTTATTTATTTATCGTAATTTGTTTAGAAATTTATTTATAGAAATTTGTCGTAATTCTTGTTTTTTTTTATAGAAATTTGTCGTAATTCTTGTTTAGTAGGTACCACCAAACCGTTTAGACCATCTTGAATAAAACGGAAATAGATATTTCCGAACTTTGTTTATCAAAAATCTCGTTAAAAAAAGATCGTACGGGGTTGTTACAAAGAAAAATAGTTAATTCAAAGATCAAATTATCCGATTGGGTCAATCGTTATCTTAAAAAATAAACAAACCTATCCATATTACATGCGAAAGGGTAATTTTCAGACCACAATTTAGACAGAAAGAAATACATATTATTACCCTCTTACGGTTATGCAACAAAGTACGGATGGGTGTAACGGACAAAATTTTTAGCCAAATTTTTTCTATTAAAATGAATAAAATCTTTAAAAACTTTAATATTACAATTCACTATGAATAAAATTTAGCTGGCTGGATAAAGTTCCCAACACAGACGTGCTGGATAACACAAATATGAACATTATGTTTTCCATCCTCTGCGAGAGGCGCCTTCACAGGCTTGATCATGTCAGGAGGATGGAAAATGGCCATATCCCCAAAGACCTTTTGTATGGTGAATTAGTAAAAGGCTCCCGATTGGTAGGTAGACCATGCTTACATTTTAAAGATATCTGCGGGAGAGACATGAGGATATGCGACATTGACACAAACACGATGGAGCTTTGATATTAACCAAGGCACGAAGAGGAGTGTGGCGGATACGAGAGTAGCCTCCACAGCAGAGTGAGCCAGGAGGGCGTGGGAATATTTGGGATATAAGGTGTGTTCTAATTCCCCCCGGATTTATAGACTAGCCAAGGTCACGTGAGTTGTTCCTGCAGCCAATCACTAACGATACTGCGTGGAAGACACACTATTTACCCACCCCACACACACTGGTTATAATTACAATTACGCTCACTGAGGACGGACATAGGATTACCAGATCTTTACCAGAGGAACAAAAGGATTCATTATCGAAGGACTCTTTACCAGGAACTGAGAAATCTTTACCAGAGGAACCAAATCATTCATTATCGAGGGACTCTTTACCAGGGATCCAATTCCACTGGACAAGCGTTCTTGCTTTAAAAGCCAAAGGATGGCCCATAAAAATTTAACAGAGGGACTGAAAACAGCAGCCCCAGAAAGCATTACAGTTTGTGTGCAGTAAGTGCACCAAATACTCAGGGATTGGCCTGCTCAGCCACTTGCGCAGATGCAGATAATTTTTGGACACTACGCCATCGCCCTTAGTGGACAGAAAGGTACCAACAAAAAACTTACCTTTACAAGCCGAATTCTTGCTGCTTAGCAGCTCTGTCAAGCCTTAGGATCTATGTGGGAGTCCCGACCGTATATCTCTTATGGCAAACACACAATACTTTTTATCATATGTACTAGAAGGTGGTGGATAGGGTCTTAGTGTCTTGGGTATGATGTTAAACTGCATCTAGTGGCTAAGTTCCAATTCTTGAGTTCTAGGAAGTGTGGATTACCCCTCCATTGCCATTACTCCAAGGTTCACCAACTGCTGCATAGCGTAAATGAATCAGCCAAGTGTTCTAGCTGCTTGATCTAACTCTAGAGGCGAGTGAATTTTTGTAAGCAACTCCTGAAAAACCCACGTGAACTGACTTTCCTTAAGAGGATAATAATGGGCAATGAAAAGTGAGTGTGTTTCCGCAATCCTGTCGATTACCAGGAGTATTGAGCGATAGGGACGGTGTCACGTAGGGGCAAAGGTCGTTATAGTAGTAGTCATTAGTAGTAGTAGTCGTCGTTAGCTCAGAGAAACAACATACGCAAGTCGTATAGTCGAAAAGGGGGTGTTTGATACTTTCTAGGCTCGTGGGTTCTTTTTCAGAGAGAGAGAGAGAGAGAGAGAGAGAGAGAGAGAGAGAGAGAGAGAGAGAGAGAGAGAGAGAGAGAGAGAGGAGGTCAATCTTTTCTATTATAAATTACGTTCATGTGTGCTGTTCGATGTTAGCCTAGACACGTCAGCGTGGGACTCCAAGAAACCCACGTCTGCCTCTAACCAAGGCCCCAACGAAAAAGGCCGATTTTTCTTTTCTTTTTGTGGTCCTGGAAGGGTGGGAGAAGAAAACCAAGGGACTTCCATTTTATTTTTAAATCTAGTTCAGGGGTCATTGGTCGGTTGAGTGTTTACAATTCCAAACATTAACCTCTTTTTGTCAATATTTTTTTTCTTCTCTTTCTCCAGAAATCTCCAAATTCTCCGTAGACCATAATAATTACGCTACAGACGTGTGGCAAGAGATAGAGTGTGTTTCTGTGTGAGTGTGCCTGTGTGTGTGTGTGTGTGTGTGTGTGTGTGTGTGTGTGTGGTGTGTGAGAGAGAGAGAGAGAGAGAGAGAGAGAGTCAATATTATCAATATTAATTAATTAATGACTAGATACTTAGCCAACTCGTTTGCCACGGGTGGGATGTGACACACGATCACTAGTATGGGCATCAAGCGAGAATCGAACTCGCTATTTAGCAGTAATAGATCTGCGAGACTAGCTTACTAAGCATTACACCATGATGAGACGCCCAGTTATTTACTCTACCCGTTTACCATGTGTTGTATGTGATACAACGTCGCAAGTATGGGGCATCCGGCAAGGATCTCACTTTTTGTTGGTTAATAGAAAAATATTAAAAGCAAACTAATTAATATAAAACTCCTACGTTTTACTGAAAAAGACCCATTATTGCTATTTATTTATCTAACTTTATTTTGAGATTTACTTATAAATAAAACATGTAATTTCTCAAGCTGTCCCATTCAAGTTATTGATTGTTCAAACAGACTTCTTTAATAATCCTATCGAGCATTATGTTCTCTTTCTTTATGAAATAATTTGTAAAATACAAATAAAATTAATAGACAAGGATCTACTGTTGAATCCTCCCCCGGGAATGTGAAGCATTTAAAAGAAAAAAGATAATTACCAATGTGGGTACACGCTTTCAAAAACGTCATCGTCCCTCTATTCTATTGCATTAAATATAATTTCACAGTTGGCGTCACGTCTACAGATTTGCATGAAATTATTAGATATCTATTTTTATGTTAAAGTAACTGCAGTTGAGTCTACCAAAAAATAAAATAAAATAAAACAAATAAATGAATAATTTGAATTGTTTGGATTGTTCTGACTATTGTTCTCATCTCTATTTTTATCTGTACAACGTTTCGGCCGATATGTTCTCCGGTATTCCTCATGTATTTCTTTTCGGACTCGGGGGCGTTTTCGAACTCGGTAACCTTCTTTGTGAACTCGGAAACCTTCTTGTCGTAATCGGGAGCCATCACGGAACTTTGAACACAACCCTTTATTCAATCCACGGGGGTATTCACATTCCGTTAACCATAGCTGGGTAGAGGTGTTAAGCTGTGTTAATTATTATTCTATGTTACTATCGCTCTTGACCAGGATTGAACCTGAAACCCAAGATAACTGTCACTTAGAACTGTACTAACTCAACGCCTATATCAACTACGCTATGTGTTCAATTGAACAAGCATAATCTCAAAAATTCAAAGAAAAAAATAAGTAAAACTTACGTTATAGTCAGTTACAGATGGAGGAAATTATTCCACCAGGATAGAAGACATCTTTGGTCAGAATGGGAATTCAAAAAGATTTTGTCTACATTGTCAAAAGAATATCGAAGATAGGATGAAAGTATATTGACCAGCGTCATCAAAGTTGTGCTATCCCTGGCAGAGATTATGGTTTGGTTTGGTTTGGTTTGGTTTGTTTAATAACCCTGTGGGTTATTTAATGCCAAAACTGTTAGAGTGCAAGATATAACGGTCGGTACTCAAGTTGTATTTTTGTAGATAGTTTCGTTGGTGTATTTTTATATCTGATTCATAATTTTCGGTATATTTTTCTTTTTCTCAAGAAGGATAAGATGTCATCCATGCTAATATTCTCAAACCGATCTCAAACTTTTGCGTTAAAAAGATTATTTCTGATTAGAGCGAAAGCTCGACATTCTATGAGGAAATGTTTGACAATGCAGGGTGTTTGACATATTATGCGCCGTTGTTGATTCTATTGTTTGAGTATAAAAGAGTGCGTAAGTCTTGAATGGCCTATGCACAGCTAAGCCATTATTACTTCTTTCTTTCAGGATTTTCTATATCCGGACTTTCAATCTCCGACTGTTGGCTTAATTGATAATTATTTGTTCGGTGTACTACGATTGTAACGTTATGCTCTCATGTTGGAATGGATCAATGACGTGTTGATATAGAAATATTAGTTGCACACTTATCTCATCTTCTCAAACTGCCGAGAGCAAGAAGCCTACGTCTCACTCCGTCAACGCATAATTCCAAAACTCCCTTAATATTCTCACCTTCACTCTTTCCCTCTCCAACTTCGTCACGTGACAGTTTGTCCAAAGGAAAAATTCCATGTGGCCCTGTGATGATTCATTCTTAAACTTTTCATTCTAATCTACACACAATTCTTATTTTCCTTCTAAAACTTTTCCGTGCTAATTTACATGTCACTGTTACATTGCTGGCTCTACCCCTCTCTATTATGTTACATTATTCCTACGATGTTGCAATTTTTTTGCTAGATAAATCTTTTTTTTTAATGGAAAATTGGTTTAGTGATGAGGAGGTCATTTTTCGGAACGATGATGCATTTTGTCACAGAGCAAAGG
>CM042144.1:25800182-25830182 GCA_023376005.1 Doryteuthis pealeii
AGAGAGAGATGACGGCAGTTCGGAATCTCTTAGTCTTCCTGAAAATATGTAATTTTTTTTTTGGGTTAATGTGTTTTTTATAGATTTAAATTTAAAATTTTTTTTTTTTTAAAAACAGCCGGAGTTTTTTTTTGGTTTCCGATATTTTTCCTTTAAATTTTTTTTTTTTGGTTTTTAAAAAACAGTTAACAACTCCAAAATTTTTTAAAAAATTTTTAAATTTTTTTTTTTTGGTTAATGCCCCATAAAAAATTGGTAGAAAATCAAAAATGGCACGCTTTACGGTTACATTTTAAAAATTAAAAAAATTATTTTAAATCGCGTAAAGAAAGCAGTAATCATGAGAAAAATCAAGTTTACGTCGTAAGTAGCGGTTACATATTTGTGTAATAGAATTAACTAAGATTTTTCATTCGAAATAAAATGACTTTTTAATTTCTTTAATTTATTTTATTTAATTTTATTGTTAGAGTTTTTAAGAGGGTTAGAAAAATAACAATAAGATTGACGATTTCCTTAGAAACTGTTTTTTTTTCTTTTGGTTCGTTAACTAATTATTTCTCAACCCAAACGATAAAAAAAAACAAACAAAAACAATTAGTAATAAATTATTGTAATATGGACAAAATCCGGTGTTTTATCTTAGTCGAAGGCCCAACCTGGAGATAAGTAGTCAATTATTTGTAAAGACGAAAATTTATTTCAAGTTTTATCTGAGCAATATCCATTATTGGAACATTTTTTTAAAAAAAATTATATGTAAGTACGAAAAATTGTAAGCGTTTTGTTTATCAAATGACATGATTCGTTTAGTAAATTACCCGAAAAGTTTGATAAAACAAAACAACTAACAACCAACTTTAAATTATTATTTAATAACAATTTAAAATATTCCTCAGAATTTGCCTTAAAATTAAAATTTTAAGTTTTATGATTTTCTCTTTATTGTGAAGTCATAAACATTGCTGAGTTTTAATAGTGCAAACTTTCAGTTCTGAAAAATTGACATGTTTAAATAGAGATTTCATAGGTTGAACATTGAACTTTTGATGAAAATTGATGTTTTGTAAATTAGTATAAATTTATTGTAAATAAAACTTAATTTTAGACTAGGTTGGGGGGGTTAGGGGTTAGGTAAGTATTCATGGGAAAATTAATAAATAATTTGGGTTCCGTTCCAAAGCGTTCCGATATGGGGGATCAATTTAGCTATAAACTTAATACGAAGAAATGACCACCCGTGAATACTCAAATAATAAAGAGCTTTTAAGAATTTTTTTTTTCAAATCTGATAGATTGGTGTGTAATCGAATAATAATTCAACTGAAGGGGAAAAAAATAGATGGGGGGGGTCCAGATAATCAGGTCCACCAAAACGTTTTAAAAACAATGTTTTTAAAAATACTAGGTACGCTACCAATTTTTACCTTGTGAAAATTTTACCCCCGCCCATATTTAAACACTATGAAACCTTGCAGAAAAATTAATATTTTCTTGAAAAAATTTTTTCCATTTGAAAGAAAAAAACCATTAAAAAACTCCTGATGAATTTTTAACTTTTTTCAGCCTTACGGAAATAATGAAAATATGATTGAAAACACATGTTTTTCATTTTTGCATCTGTTAAATCAACTGAAAATTAACGTAGCTAAAAACAGTTAGCGAATAAGAGTTTTTTTAAATTCTATGAAAAATCAATTAATTATAAATAATAACAAAATTATTTTCGTTTTATTCAAGATGGCCTAAACTGATCAATGTGGTCCCCTATAATACTATCTTAGGTTTTACAGCAAAAATAGATATTGCAATACGAAGAATTTAAATTTTTCGAATTCTCAGCTTCCATTTTTTAAAGCTCAACTGCAATTAAGACTAAATGGTGAATTATTTGTCATGTACAAAAAATTTAAAACAATAACACAATATAACAAACGAATACTTTCAATTTGTTGTATATAATATGAAATAATTTTTTTAAACTATAAAACAGAAAAATAGCAAATCCTGAAATATACAAATTCTCATGATTTTAGTTTTCAAGAAATTAATTTTTCCTCTACCCCCTCTTAACTACTGTCCTTTCCACTTTCCTCTCTCACTCCCTGGTGATCCAAATTTCATTTTAGTCCGGTCATGGACCGGGTCTTTAGCTAGTAATAATATATATTAATATTATTTAGCGGTTTTGTTAAAGAGCCAAAGGAATTTTTTGTTGTTGTTGTTTTTTTCCGTATATCGGGAATCCAGATGAAGTGGGAAAAATAAACCGCTCCCTAATAAATAGAACCAACAACTACAAAAAAGGTGTAATAAATCCTTCCAAAAGAATAAAACTCACCCAAACAAACATGACTGCAATGAAGTAATCTCCCGCTGGTGACGAAAGTGAGTATTCATATTCATGTTTGTCATATAAGCGCTTGGGTAAAAATAAAATAGGGACATATTCTCAGTAGATGTGTGCATTTTTCTTGTTTATATATATATTATATTTTTATTTATTATTATTATATGCTCTCTTGGGTGCGATAACTATAATCCGAATTATATTAATGCTCGTTGGCTGCGCAGATGATGATGGCATGCGTAGCTTTTTGATGATTGAGGTATTGTTTATTGAGTTGTTGATTTAGTTTGAGTGATGGGTTAGGTGGGTGAGTTTGTATTTGGAGGTGTGGTATGGAGTGTGAGGTGATGGTGTATTGGGTTTGTTTGTGTTGGCGGGATGGTTAGTGTATAGTTTATAGGTTGTATGTTGATTTAGTGTTTATGTATGATATGGAGTGGGGTAAAGAGGTTACCTTGTTATGTGGTTTAACCATCTATGAGTTAAATTGAATAAGAAGATGAGTTTAAAATATTTGTTTACCTCAACAAAACTGTAATTTAAAACAAAACGTTTCGGCATAAAAATAAGCTCCAAAGGTTGACATACGTAAAAATCCAACCAACCAACAACCAACCATACTATAAAACCAGAAGCAATAAATATAATTATGTACTCCTATCCAAACGGCTCGTCTTACTAAACGTAATGTGAGTTTTTAATTTTCTAGCGCAGATATTTAGCCGCGCAGACATTTGAATTTGTTCTTTATTGGAAAAATGTATTTTTGCATCGCTCCGGTACTTGGTGTTAATTTTTCCTGGTCTTAATTATCAAAAGTTTTGTTAGACATTTCGGGTAAACACGTTGCTGGGAATCATTGGTGCTTTCGTGTCTGCCTGTAAACTTCTTAAAACACACACTTCCTAAGTGTCATTCCATCCTCTTAAATTCGCGTCCAACTTAAACATTCCTCCATCATTTTGAGCGCCGCTTTTATAACCTATTCGATTTGTCTTCGAGTACAGTCTGCTATTCACTGGTGTATAATATTATTAATTTTCTTCTATCCTAAGAATAATAAGGCCATGGCCGTTTTTAGAAGTCGTTGTTTTCTAGCATATCTTAATGTTATGGTTCCGACCTCAGATCGAAAAGCTTATCAGTTCCAGTACAAAAACACAACGATAAGTAAAATTGATATTTTTTGCAGAGGATGATTGATAGCTTTGGAGATTAAGTTTGGTTTTGTCATGCTGCAGGTCGAAAGGGGAGTAAAGTTACAGTTGAACGTGAAAATCGAATACTAAGAGCCTTTGTCTGGTTTCCATTTCTTAGCCGATTTCTGCAATCACATCACAGACTTCGAATCCTTGGAAACGTAAAACAAGTAAACAAATAGTGTCAGCGAATTTTTTTCTTTACGGTCAAATGACTCATAGTAAACATGTTCTTAAACGCGAACATTCTTTGCGCTGAGAAAACGAAAAAAAAAAATAATAGACCTGCATTCATTTAGTCATGGCAGTATTTTTGCTCTGTTGCGAATTTTCCTTCTTTTTTTTCTTCTTTTTTTCATTACTTTTTTTCGTTTTTTCACTTTTCTTTTATCTTTTTTTCCCTATTTTCTTTTAATTTTTTTCGTTTTTTTTTTAAAAGTAAATCAACAATTTATTCTTTTCCTATTTAATAATTAATTTGGTTTTTTGTTTTTTGTTCTATCTTATTTTTTACCTCCAGCATTGTATGAAAAGAGTTAATGTTTGTTCATTGCCTTTCTTTCTAAATCAAAACCAATTTTTTCCTTTTTCTTCCATTGATTAAACTGAGATATTTTTTTAATTTCTTTTCGCCCTTTAATAACTTATTATCCTTTTAAAACCCACCCGCGTCCCTACATTTTTTCTTTGTTTTTTTTTTTGGGGGGGGGGGGAGAGGTCCTTTTTTTCTTTCACTTTTTCGTTCTTTTTATGGTTCATTTTTTGGTTCTTTATATTTTTTGTTCACTTTATCGTTTCTTTTTTTCTTTTACTTTTTCGTTCTTTTTTTTTCACATTTTTCGTTTTTTTTTCTTTCCCTTTTTCGTTCTTTTTTTCTTTCACTTTTTCGTTCTTTTTTTCTTTTATTTTTTTCTCTTTTTTTTTTTTTTACTCTTTTTGTTTTTAACTAATCGAGATTTTTTCTTTCCTCTTTAATAACTTATTGTTATTCTATTTTTATAAATATCCCCACGTTGTTTTTTTTTTATTTTTTTATTTTTTTACTTTTTTCGTCTTTTACCTCAATTCTGAGATATTTTTCTTTCCTCTTTATAACCTATTTGTTTTTGTATTATATTTTTGTACCTCCCACATTGTTATGAAGATCTAACGTTTTCACTCGATTTTCCTAATCAAGGCCAAATGGAAAGTGTCACTCGTGTAGCACAGCTTTATATTCAAATTGGATTTGGTTTCTGCGCGGAATATTATACATTTTTTTTCTCTTTGTTGATTTAAGTAAAATTAAGACAACAAAAATACTTGGGGAGTTTTTTTTTGCGGAGGCAGATTGTGGGGAACAACTAAGTATTTTTTCTTACAATAGTGGGAAATCCATGCAAGAACAATCACTGTATTATTTGGATTTTGCTCGCTCTCACTAAAAGGAAATCTATTGTTTTCTCCCCCCCCCTATTTTTTAAATGCCCAGATGTCTACGCGGGCAAGACGTCCCAAATGGTGTAAGGGTTAACGAGCCCGGCTATCTTCACCATTATTAGTGAGTTCGATACTCATAGACGAGTGATCCTGGACGTGGGCTGTTTGCATTTCCCAAAGCGTTTAATACTCTTAGGAAAGGTATGAATCCATATGTTCTCCCCTCCAGCTATGGTAGATAGTGTTAAACACGCTAAAAGGAGACAGTTGACAGCCATCGCTAACAACACAAACGCCAATAAATGTATTAAGGTTGTTTATTTCAACATCCATGATCACTTATCACGTCTAAAACCCGTTGCCAAGAACGCTCTTTTCACGAAAACGCATGGGCACACGAAAAGGGTTTCTTAAAAAAGAAGAGTTCTCTTAAAGAAAGATAAAACCAAGTTATCTTTCTTTTGTTCCATGACATTAACAGATAGTAGGGCACACTGGGGTTTAAACCTTGGATAGGTAACCTGTCTAGAGAAGGAAAACTCTGGAATTCAAACCTGTTTAAATCCGCGTAACAAAATTGACCTTGTGTCGAATCCTGCTCATGCGGAGGGGTTTGGTGAATACATAATAGTAAGTTCGATACTTACTAGTTGCTCCATATTTGTTAGTCTTGTGCCATAGCTCAGCTTTGTGTGGATTATTTACCAACCCCCTCCGCACGAGCAAGATCTGACAAAATATCTTTTTTAAGCTCATCTATGGGTTAAACTCTTTGCCTACCAAATTTCGCCCACAGCTGTACCAAATTTTAATGGTAATTTTCACCCATACAAATGGAATGTTTCAAAGTTCATTATCTATTCATCCCAGAACTCATAAAAGTCCTATTATCATAGTAATTTGAGTCCTTCTGCTCAATTATAATGAACTAACCATCAGTTTTTGTTCTTTGCTTGAGTGTGGTATGCGTAGGATCAGAGTGGTAGGATAGTCGTTGTGAGCGGCTTAAAAGCAGGCAAATAATTAAATAGATATTATTGCGTGTGTATGAATACAAACCGTACTCAATAAAGAATGAATAAAACAAAAACGTCTTCGGCATGAAATAACCCAAGAGTTGACATGCCGTAAAATTCAATAACCAGCCAGCCAAGCCAAATCTGCCCTACTATTTACGCAAAGATAGAAGGAGTATGATTCATAGTTGGATTCATATACATTTCCCGAGTATGTATTTATGCAACACCTCCGCACGAGAAGGGTGCGACACAAGGTCAATTTTTTAAGAGGAGTTTGACTTCAGAGTTTTCCTTCTCCTTGACAACTTGTCGTACGAAGGTTAAAGTGTCCTGTATGACCTATTATTTACCCCTAGCTGGGGGAAGAACAGTTGGATTCATACCTATATGAAGGTTATTAGTTCTATGTGAAATGTGCGGGATTGAAAATAAATAAAAGTGAAAATAATAATAACAAAAATAAAATCATAAAAATTCAAAATAAAATAAATAGTAAGCTCCCAGAATTCATTCGGCCGGGAAGAACGAATGAACAGGATTTCATGGCATGATATACGAGTCATCTTACCAAGTTTGAATAAAAGTTTAAAAAAATAATTTTCTCGGAAGTAAATGATTTTCGAAAACTTGGTGGATTCTTTTATAAAACCAAAAATTCAATCAATTTTGACTTCGAAAATATATTACGGTCAATTCACGCTGAAAGCACCGGTCCCAGTTTGGATCATCAAAGTTAAGCAGCGACGACTGTTCAATATTTAAGCAGATAGTTAGCAACCTTTGTTAATCAAAACGACTTTATTTGTCGTTTAATATATAATATATATTTTACTTGTCAAGATTATTTTCTATAATTATCGAATTTTATGCGATACATGCATTTATAATTGCCTTCAAGCAAAATATAAAATATAATTTATTCAACATTGCTTCTATAAAAACAAACATCCAAAAATCTTATTCACTTCGCCGAAGAGCTTACGGCCGGGTTTGTTTTACTAAATAAACGTCCACTTACCTACTATGGCAGGGGCGTGTAATAGTATCTTTGACAAGATTAATTTCGCAGGGATTGTTCGCTATGTACCGGCGGCCGAACGGATATGGTCTCTGACTATGCCTGTGAAGTCCCGGTTTCGATTCCTGTCGGAGGGGAGTCGTTAGTATACATCGCTGAAGAGACTTAATAAAGTCGAAAACAGTCTGTACGGTGTTCTGCATAGCGAGCCATCCTTTGCGGGATTCACTTGTCAAGATATTTTCTATAATTATCGAATTTATGCGATACATGCATTTATAATTGCCTTCAAGCAAAATAAATAAATATATATATATATATATATATATATATATATATATATATATATATATATATATATATATGAAAAGTGAATGGAAGTGAATCCGACAGTATGAAATAAATATCATAAATATCATTTGTTTGTTTTTCTAAACATATTTATTTCATATATATAATATATATATATAATATATATATATTATATATAAAGAAGTTCCGCAAAATGTATTTTGTTCTCAGAAAATTTTTTTAAAATTCTTTTTGTTTTACATATGCAAACACATGTTTCAGATCTTCTGGTATCTTCTTCAGGCTTTGATTGATAATATTATCTTTCTTTTTTTATAAAAATATTGAATTTTCTCCCGTTGGAACCAGACAACATTTATATATATATCTATATCTATATCTATATCTATATATATATATATATATATATTATAATATATAAATATATATATATATATATATATAAACTATGAAAACTGGACAGGATGTACGTATATAAAAAAAATGACATCATCCACCTGAATACCTTGTTTTTTCATTCATCATTTTTTTTCATTATATATAATATATATATATATATATATATATTGCTTTATTCATTATTTCGTATGTCACGTGTCTACTTTTCTGTCCAATCAGCATCAGCGAACACATTCAGTTTGCATCATCAGATTGATTTTACAGTTCAATATTGATTGTTTAGAAAAGATGTTTGAATACATCCGCTGAAAACGAAAGTACAATGATTAAAAAGAAACAACTTTTGAAAGATGAATTACCTGAAATTACGTTATAAGCAGCTCAATGAATATAGGATGGGCTTTCTTAGACAGAAATAGAAACTTCAAATACATCATACTGTTTTGATATTGACCAATGAATCAATTATCATCTTAGGTTATTTCCTATAAGTCTAGCATAAACAAATTAATTAATTAATTGATTATTGATCACTAGGGAAAAAAAGACGGGTTTAGGGTTATGGTTAGGGTTTAGGGTTAGTTTAATGGAAAACAAATAAATAATTTATCAAAGTATTCCCCTTTGTTTATGTTAGAATTAATATGAAATAACCTCATCTTGTTATTATAATGGAATTGCGTGTTTTTGTCTGTAACCCAAATATATCACTACTCAAGTCTCAATTCCCGTAATTATTTACATAACATTCACCATGATTTTATTTTCATTTAAACCCCAATCATTAATAAAATTAATTTTATATTATTAATACTGTTGGCCTTATCTACATGCTAGATATTTACCCCGTACCCCACGTGTACGGGTCAGGCACAAGGCCCTATTAACGTGGGACCACCCACAAGCCGAGACTCATGGTGGCGGGTGCAAAAAATGCAATTGATCCCGTCGGCATTCTTCCTCAAAGAGAGCACATCAGGCACCGGGCAATAAACCCAGCCCTACCCCTTTAAATCGAGGGGGCAGGTATTGCCTGGGGGATAACCCCTGGGATCAATGATGTTAGTTTGTTAGGTCCAGCGACTGAAGCCATCGGAGATAGGTATTTGCTTCTCATCTCACTTATGAGGAGGTGACACAAGGACATTTTAATGTGGGCCCACCCACAAGCCGAGACTCATGGGTGGTAGGCACAAAGAATGCGTCGATCCCGCAGGCGCTGGGCAATAAACCCAGCCACGCCCCTTTAAATCAAGGAGGCAGTATTGCCTGGATCGACGCTATTAAATTGTAAGGTCCAGCGGCCGAAGCTCACTGGATCTCCGGTCGAAAACGGAAGTTCGATATGTTGGACATATCTACATGATATTTTCCACGTACCCCACTTGTACGGGTCAGGCACAAAGGCCCTATTTATGTGGGACCACCCACAAGCCGTGACTCATGGGGTGGCAGGTGAAAAATTGCGTCGATCCCGTCGGCATTCCCCCTCAAGGGGGGCGCCTCAGGCGCTGGGCAATAAACCCAGCCCTACCCCTTTATATCAAGGGGGCAGGTGTTGCCTGGGCGGATGGCCCCCTGGGATCGACGCTGTTAATTATAGCAATGGTCCAGAGGCCGAAGCCACTGTTGACCATATCAACATACTAATAACATGCAATTGTATTTATATATACAACAAAGTAGCGGTTTACAATGTGAACGGGAAGGCTAATTTGTATATTGATATTACAAATTTAATTTTCAAATGTGTTCTTAGTATTATTGATTTCTAATTGTTTGGTTTTATCTTAATGAATATGAGAAATAATCTTGGGGATAACTCTTAAAGAAATCCAATAACAAGAAAAATAATAGTAATTTCATTCTTTACTTCCTATTTTAAATAATAATTAAATTAGAAAAATTTAGCAATGAAAGACAGGATTGATGGAAGAGTAAGTTTCAGTTGTTCTATTTTTCGATTATATCGCCCTCACTTTCAAATCTTTTTATCTGCATTCTTATTTAGTTTCTTTAGCCTTTCTAAATTTAATATAATATTTTATTTGATTAAAACTTAAATGCTTGTACGTGGAGGGTACATATATTTGCTAGTTTAGTCTAATATTCAGTAAAATCATTTGAATACAATAGTAATCTCTCTCTCTCTCTCTCTCTCTCTCTCTCTCTCTCTCTCTCTCTCTCTCTCTCTCTCTCTCTCACTCACTCACTCACTCACTCACACACATATATTAGTTTTTGAGTGATTTTTTTCATCGGACATTATATATACTAGTAAAAAAAAGAAACACCCTCCAGGTTGTGTAAAATCAATTTTTGAAATATATTGCCTGATGGAAGTTAAAAATTCAATGTTAACGAGTTTGTACCATAAGTAAATAAAAGCAACAAATTTATTAAAGTATTAAAAAAGTAAACACTTTGAATGGGAACTTTGTTTTGATAACTTTAAATATATATAAAAATAAAACAAACGATATATAGATACAGAATACCGGAAATGTATTTATTAAAACTATACTGGTCCATCAAATTAAATTAATACATTTTATTGTTTACAACTGAAAAAAAAAAAAAAAAAAAAAAAAATTAGGGAAAAAAATGAATAAAATAAAATAAAAGCTAAGTATATGAATTTTTCTATGTGATAGTTTTCATTTTGAAATCGAGAAGACAAAAATAACTTCTTTTTATTTTTATTTTTATACGCATTGTAATTGCCTTCAAATCATTAATATATTATAACATACTTAACAATGCTTCAAGCAAATTATCAATTACTTTTATTAAAACTTATTTTAACAAACAATGTGGACCATCTAAGTTTGCATGGTCAAATTTTGAGTATATCTATTCTATGTTATGAGAATTTGGGGTAATGTGACGTAAACTGTGACGTAGTTTCGCTCAGTCGGTATAGTGTTCGGCTAAGAATCACAAGGTTCTTGGTTCGATACCAGCCCTCACCAACTCAGTGTATGAGTAGCACAGGGATCTGTGCGGTAAAGTGAGGAGCTGAGGATGGGTGTGGGGCTCCACCTCACATGCTAGAATAATCTCCTTGGTCTATCGCAAGTGAAAAGGGGATAGACTCCCTAGCTCTCTGGCTGATACCGACATTAGGCCGCCCTGACGACTTAACTTTTTTTACTTATATATATATATATATGTGTGTGTGTGTGTGTGTGTGTGTGTGTGTGTGTGTGTGAAGAAAAGGAAGTGAATCCGACGGTATGTCGTATATTAAGAAAGATTGAAAAAAACACAGGTTTAAATGAGTTAAGTGGTGAGTTTATTGGCCGACGCTGTAGTGTTTCGATCTATTAATTAGATCATCTTCAGGGCATTTGTTGGTATATGGAAGGTAATAAGACATTTTTTATCACAGAATAACGAGAAAAGCGAGTGATAGTCCTTGTTTATCAGTCTGTTTAAAATTTGAAGTTTGAAAAAAGAAGACGGTTTGAAATATGACGTCAAATATTCTCTTTTACGGTGTGAGTATGGGACTGTGTAAGTGTGTGCATCGAAAAGAAACCATTGTGCATTTTTAGGTGTGTGGTTGCGCGTGTGTGTATAGATCTTTTGCGATAAACGACAGCGAAACAAACCTCAAGGTTACCATTGAGAAACGATGTATGTTTCAGGTGGCAAGGGAATATTCTTTTTAACTTTGAGTTGCTGTGTGCGTTTAATATGTAAGAGGTAGGGGGAGATGGAATTTACGCGTCAAATGAATTTTTATTTTTTTTCTAGTAAGAGAAGAGAAAGAAGGCGGGTGTGTATGGGGGATAAAAAAAAATTATAATAAGTGTTGTGTATTTAAAGTTTTAAATATTGTTGTTTTATTGTTGGAACTGACTGTGTGACGATTAATATTACAATTATGTATAAGTAATTGATTTATCATTATTATTATTATTAATAATAAAAAAGATTAAAAAGATTAACAAGAAAAATTGTAATAGATTTTTAATTTTTAAAAGACATTCATAAGAATCAGGACTTCAAAAAAAATCTTTAAAAATAACGTCTATGTATGAAGATTTGAAATTCACTGAAATATTCTTTATTAAATAAAATTATGTCTTTGCTGGGGTTTGCAATCTAAAATATACTTAAGAAAAAGAATTTCGGTAATCCTTAACTTGTTCCTCGTAAATTCTTACCATAAAATAAACTGAACCCTCATTTTATGTCCGTGTTTTTGCAATAAATGTTTTATTTTTCTTGCACAAGTTGAAGATTACCAGAATTTCCTTAGAAATCATAGTGCAAATGTTGAATTCAACAATAAATTATAAATGATTAATGAAAAAATAATTTAAATTGGGGATATTGTAACTATTTCCAACGAATTCAACTAAATAAGGAGAAAGGTTCCATAGTATATTAATGGCATTTCAGTTGATTTAAACGGTTAAAATGCGTGGAATGAATTAAACTTGTAAGTTAATGTACCACTGTAGATAATGATTCCTAAAAGAAACTATTAACTGAATTTATGTACAATTGGTAATTCTTGTCAGATTTTGTGCGGTAATTATTATACAAACATACAAGCAAATATGATGAGTTGATTTATCAGTACGTTTTGGCAAAAAATCAGAATCACGAAAAATACGAGAGTGAATCAAAATTAATGCCATTTTGTTTAGGCCAGGTATAATTACCAACACAGGAACATGTATCGCAGATCAAAACGTATCTAGTTCTCTGTGAATCACATCCCTACTTCTCAACATACTGTTTCTCTCAACAGCAATGTTCCACTTTTCGAACGAGAGTATGTATCCCTGTACCGTAAAATTCTGTTGACTGTTCTTTAAACCACTTCTTCACTACAGATTTCACTACCTTGTCACTGGAATAATGTTTGCCCCAGACTATCATCTCTTCGGACCCATGAAAGAAAGTTTGAGAGGCAAACATTATTTCATCGCTGACTATGTGGAGAAGTAGGGATGTGATCCACAGAGGACCAGCTTCATTTTGATGTATGATGTTCCTGTGTTGGTAATTATAAAGTAAGTAAAGTCATCGGGGTGGCCTAAAGTCGGTATCAGTCAATCAGCGAGGGAGTCTGTCACCTTTTCACTAGCGCTAGATCAAGGAGGTTTTTTTGCGTCTGAGGCGAGCGCCACACCTACCATCAGCTCCTTACTTTACCGCACAGATACCTGTGCTACTCATATGCTGAGTTGGCAAGGGTCGGTATCGAACTAGGAACCTTGTGATTCCTAGCCGAACGCTCTACCAATGGATCTCCCTGTCCTAAACAAAATTATTTTTTGACTCACCCATATTAACCAAAAGATCAGTGGCGTGTTAAATTAAGATGATTGATATTAGATGAAAGTATCTGTCTGAATTTTTTAAATGAGGCTTGATAACTTGTATTATTTAAAATTTTCGGACTGTTTTCCTCATCTTTATTGTTATATACACACATATTCGCCCAATGTACACTTCAGCCTTCTTCAGGGATATTATTGTCTTACTCGGGAACCTTCTTGTCAAACTCATGTGCCTTTATATCGTCATCGGGAACCTTCACGGAACTTCAAACCGAACCCTTTATTTAATCCATTGGGGTAGATTAATTTCATAACGATAACCATGACTGGATACAAATGTTTAGCTATGTTAAGTATTCTATGTTATTTTCGCCTGTAGTCAGGATTGAACCTTCAACCTCACGATTACGACATAAAAGCTCCGGAGTTCGACAGAAACAACTGAAGAAGACCAAAGGGCACATCGGCCGAAGAAAAAAGAAAAATAAGAATAATGGGGCAGCAGTCCGAAAAATCTAATAATGCAAATTAAATGAAAATGCCTTGATGCTAATTTAACAGAAAGAATATTCTTTGAAAATGGCCACCCATGAATTCAGATCTTTTTAGGGTTTATGTTTTCAAGATTGAACGCCGGCATCAGTCAATTCTGACCAATCAGGTTTCGTAAAAACTATTTTAAAAAGAAACTTATTTCCGGCTGAAATTTCAAGAGTATCCCATTCACAAAAGCTCTCCTGGCTTCTTTTTTTAAGGATTCGTCGAACAGGTGAAAAACACAGGGAATCAGTGAAACCGGACGTCTATTTTTAGTGGCTTTTTAAATCAGCCAATCAACGTTCCCTCAATCCCGGATACAAATTGAATAAAAGACTGACATAAAGACGGGTAGACATACAAACAGATGGCGCTACCAAACCCAACCCGACCTGAAAACCTTTAATCCTTGTAGACGTTTCCAAAACATTACTTTTGGCAATAAAACAGTCTAAATGAGGATAACATTGGTTGTTAATTAAGGAAGTTGGTTGTGTGAGAAGACTAACCCAGCTTAATATGGTACACGTGGGTTATGGAAATCATGACAAGAAAAAAAAAGGGGACTAGTGTTAGGATTCTACATACACACACACACACACACACACACACACATATATATATATATATATATATATAAGGACCTAAATGAGTCAGACACTATCTACCTAGGTTTCACCCTAATTGTTCTTCAGCATAATTCTGAGGGATGTGTTGGCGTTTTCTTTTTTCCTTTTTTTACCCAGATATCAGTTTGATTTTTTTTCACACCGTTTGAGTTTAGAAATAATATATATATATATATATATATATATATATATATATATATATATAGGGTCATCCACAGACACGTGTTTCGACTTATCAAGTCTCTTCAGTGTGGCTAGACATTTTGTAAGCTACCTACAGCCGGAATTGAAATCCGATCGGTTGGGTGTCAGTTCGGCACCTTAACCATTAGGCTGTCTTCACTTTCAGAATGGGAAGGGGATGTTAACTGTTTTAATACACACATCGCTTTGTGTGCAAAGACCGTCAGAAAGTGCTCCATTCCTAAGAAGAGTGGTACCTTGACTTGCGAGTTTAATTTGTTCAACCCGGTACCCAATTTTCTCGTATATCAAATCAATTTTCCCTATTGAAATAAACTGAAATGACATTAATCCGTTCTAGTCCCCACCAAAAAACATTTTTGTAACATTTTTATAGATTTTGAAATCCTGGCCGAAACACGTGTAAAATAAAATAAATCCTATTTTATCCATTCAACATTTTTGTAACATTTTTATAAATAAATCCTATTTTATCCATTCAACATTTTTGTAACATTTTTATAGATTTTGAAATCCTGGCCGAAACACGTGTAAAATAAAATAAATCCTATTTTATCCATTCAACATTTTCTTTCCTTTATTTTTCATTTCAACATATATATATATATTATATATGTATATATATAATATTATATATATATATATATTTGTATATGTGTGTGTGTGTGTGTGTGTGTGTGTGTGTGTGTGTGTTTTGTGTGCATTATGGGAAGTTACGCAGGTTGATCAATTACCTGACTCATGATAAACACGTGCAGCCATGGATTTATGTACCTGACATTGGTAAAAAAAATAAAATAAAATAAAGATAAAATGAAAAAAAAAACTCTTTTCCGCGAACCAAAAAACACTCGATTGATCAATAAAGTAGTTCAATATCGAGACATTGTTGTCCGGTTTTAAAATAATATTTTTGTACACCAAGTCAATTGCCGATTTTATGTTTAACTATGCATGACTGTGACGAAGCCATTCAATAATACTGAAACATCGGAAGTAATTAGTCATTTTTCATTGAATCTTATTAATGACCTAAGCATTTCAGTTCTCCGATTTGAGTTAAATATACATTTGCTTGCTCATAAACGGTAACTATCTATGCCTGAACAGAAAAAAATACTAGTAATATATAAATCGACGAATATATATATATATATATATGTGTGTGTGTGTGTGTGTGTGTGTGTGTGTGAAGAAAGGAAGTGAATCCGACGGTATGTAGTATATTGAGAAAAAAATGAAAAAACACAGGTTTAAATGGGTTAAGTGGTGAGTTTATTGGCTGACGCTGCAGTGTTTCACACACACACACACACACACACACACACACACACACCTTGAGGTTTGTTTCCGCTGTCGTTTATCGCAAAAGATTTATACACACACACACACACACACACACACAACACGCGCGCGCGTGCGCAACCACACACTTAAAAAATGCACAATGCTTTCTTTTCGATACACACACTTACACAGTCCCATACACCGCAAAAGAGAACATTTGACGTCATATTTCAAACCGTCTCCTTTTTTCAAACCTCAATTTTTTTTTAAACAGACTGAATAACAAGGACTACCACTCGCTTTTCTCGTTATTCTGTGATAAAAAAGTTCTTATTACCTTCCATATACCAACAAATACCCTGAAGATGATCTAATTAATAGATCGAAACACTGCAGCGTCGGCCAATAAACTCACCACTTAACCCATTTAAACCTGTGTTTTTTCATTTTTTCTCAATATATATATATATATATATATATATATATATATATATATATATATATATATATATATATATACAGGGTGGACCATAATGATGGGACACATTTTAAGTGCTATTTTCTCAGATTGTAAAAACGACACAGAGTACTCAATATATTTTTTACATAACTGATAAAGACGGGATAAATTTGACAGTTTCATACGGAAAAATAAAAAAGTGCTTGGTAACTACAAAATTTAATGGATTGCAAAGAAATTTGATAGGCACGGACATTATACTACTGTCAACAGGTCTCACTCAAAATAACCGCCATTATCGTCGATCACAGCCTCAATCCTGCTCCGGAACCTGGAGCAAGCTGATGTTACAAGTTCCCTGGGAAGGGTCTCAAAAACTACCTTAATTCTGTCGATTAACTGGGCTTTTGTAGTACTGGCACGGCGATTGGCGTTTTTCTCAACATCGCTACATACATAATAATCCATGGGGTTAAGATCTGGGGAGTTCGGAGACCAAACATTGGGACTGGTGTAGTCGTAAAAATTCGCCGACAACCATTTTTTACTTTTCCCAGAGGTGTGGCAGGGGACCAGATCCGGCTGCCATACATATGACCTACCATTGGCTACCCTTGTTATACAGGGCTTGACTACTGTGTTTAGCAACTTCACGTAGGCATCTGAATTCAACCTACCCTTTTTGAAAAAATGCTGTAGGAACGCAATCAGATCGTCTGTTATGTTGCTTTCTTCTAGCCACAGCCTCATAGTCTCCATTGCAATTCTCCAGTTCATGCCTGATTGTTTTTACAGTGTTCAGGGAGCATTGGGCAGCAACCATAAACTTCTTGTTTTGATGGCCGGCGCAGATCATCATGATACAAGTTATTCGCTTTCATGATTCAGGTGGGTTCCAGTCATCCATTCCATCAGTCACCACGTATATGGATAAAGAAGGGTCCAAGCTATTAAATGATGAGTAGTGTGTGTCAATACCTCCAACCTACGGAGAAAAATAACTAGATATAAATGTCAAACTCATCCCGAACGCCATATATATATATATATATATATATATATATATATATATATATATATATATATATATATATGAGAACAATTCACAACAAAGTAATAACGAGACTATTTTATTGCCCGAGAAAACAGAAGAGAATACAACCATGACCGGATTTATAAGGAAGAGCTAATACAGAGTTGTATGAGTGAAATGTCCTAATATGAAAAACGTCTTTAGTAGAGAAACGGCTTAGTCCTTGGTTTCGCTGGTAAAAATGAAAATGTACAGTCTTACCTGTTAAGCATGTTATCGTTTTTATGCGACACAAGTTTCACACAGTACCAAGTGAAAATAAGAATATTGGCTATTAATATAATTTTATTGTTTAACAGGAGGAAAGCATAAAATAAACATGTCTCCCAAGACCACTCTGATCCGGAGTGGTAGTATCTGTTAGAGTCTCATCAATGGGTTGAATAGAACAAGCGTGCATTAAAAAATAATGTTTAAAAATTGAGATTCAAATAATTGAGTACTAATCAAGAATAAATAAAACAAAAAAGGTTTTCGGCATAACATAACCCAACAGATGGTGACATGCCGTAAAACCCAATTGACCAACCAATCAAGCCCAAAGGGAAATACCTATAAAACAATTAGAGATTTTGGAGGTGTAAATCATATTCTATGCGATTGTTTCTCTTGAAATTAAGATATTACTTTTTTATAAATTATAGTAGCAATCCGGTATAAAATGATCATGAACGATCTACAAGACGATACAAAATTCTTTTTATTTAAATGCCACCTACTTTCGATTCTAAGCTTAATAAATATCAATATTCGTAGTGCTGACACTCTAGCATACACACAATCACGGGTGTGTGTGTGTGTGTGTGTGTGTGTGTGTGTGTGTGTGTGTTAATGTACGACTCTACATGTGGGTATGTTCCTGACTATTCACGGGAGTGGATATATTCGAAATATGCTTTTATATATATGGGTGGATTTCCCATAATCAATTTACGTGCATAATTATCACTGTTCATGACACGTTAACATTCTTTGGTTTCCTTCTCCAGGATCTTACATACACAAAAAAAAATGAAAATAAGAATATTGGTAATTAACATAATTTTATTGTTTAACAGAACGAAGCTTACAAGAAACATTACTCCCACACCCACTCTGACCCAGAGTGGTAGTACCTGTCTCATCAATGGACTGAATAGAACAAATGAGTTTAAAAAAAATGAGTACCCATCAAGATTATAGAATACAATTATATCAAAATAAGAATAGATACGCGTACACATTTATTTTCCCAAACTTAAGGGAAAGAAATTAAAACAAACACACGAATACAATCCTTTTCCTAAACTTAAGGGAAAGTGATTAAAACAAATGTTTATACAAAAGTCAGATTCGATTGGTTTAGAGTAGCGTTGTCTTCTACTACGTCCGCGTGTTTGCGCCAAAGATTAATTACTTTTTGATCTCATAATTGTAATTATAAAAGACAGGGAAGAAATCATCAATTACACAGACTTACTCTCGCCATCAAACAGGACACAAAGCCGACGACAACAAACAAACACACAGATCCCATCTCGCGACCAGATAGAACACGACCAAAAAACAGGTATTCGAACGAACGATTCCACCGCCTCAACACAACTAAAAACGCTTCTGCTACTACAATTCATTCAACATCAGGAATCCGTTTCAGCAGGTCGTATGGACAAAAATTAATTCTCATTTCTAGCACACGTATCTGAACTTTTGACTACATAAACATTTCACATTTACCATTACACATTTCTTAACGAACTTTTACATTTTACATTTCGTAGCAAACCTTTCTACATCATATCTACGCTATTTCTTTTGAACATTAAATTTTGTTGATTATTGCAAATTTATTCTCTAAATAAATTTATTTGTTACCATTTAATTATATGCATTTGTTTTATCATTTCTCCGTATTCTCTGCCTAAACTGTGTCATATTTTCATTCGTCATCTGAATATTATTTGCGAACCCCTACAAGGCCTCTACAAGATTGAATAAAACAAGACGATACTAATTACGGAAATTAGACAACCCAAGGTAAAGTTATAGGTTTTAAGGTTTCTCCTCTCCCCAAATCCAGATTTCCTTTTTTTCTTTTAGTCGGGGGGGGGGTTACATTGGTGTGGAAATGAGTTTACTGCTAGTAAATTCCTTCTTTTTTATTTTGGTTTTGTACCACTGGACCAAAGAGTGCAAGAAAATATCAAGGAAGTTTAACTTGGGGTAGGAGTTAATGTACATTCCTCCCAACCCATAGCCGAAATATTCTAGGTGTCATAAAAAGGAATCAATATAATTCCATGTAACTTAAACACTGACACCTACACACATTTCCCTACTCACCCATAGCCTCATTTCTTTCTTTTTTATGCCACCTGATATATTTGTTCATGCAAGGAGATAAATATTGCAGACTTTGTTTATATATATATATATATATATATATATATATAATATATATATATATATATAAAATTCCCTGAAGATTCGGTATTGCGTGAAACTGCAGTCAGAATATTTTAAACCATTCGTTTTTAAGACGTATATTTAGCTCTTTTTTATTGAGCACTCTTAAATCGGTTTTAATAAAATCCAGAAGTAAATATGTTTGTTTGTTTCGTGGATTTGCAAGCAACTGTGATATATATATATATATATATATATATATATATATATATATATATATATATATATATATATATATATATATATATATATTTATAAATATATATATATATATATATATATATATATATATATATATATATATATATATATATATATATATATATATATAATATATAATATTATATATATATATATATATATATATATATATATATATATATATATATATATAATATATATATATATATATATATATATATATATATATATATATATATATATATATATATATTTTTTACTTCTAAACTCTACCGGTGTGGAAAAAACGAGGTAATTTAGTTTTTCAAAATAAAAAAAATTTCAAACTGACATCAGGGAAAAAAAAAAAGAAAAAGATCAACACATCCTTATTTTCTGAAAATAATCATCAGTACCGTATGTAGTGGCCAAATGAGTAAAAAAAATACCAGGGGAGCTTTCTAAGTTGTATATGTACAAAGTGTCCAATACACGAATCAGACACTATCTACCTATGTTTCACCCGAATGGTTCTTTAACCATACAGTTTTATTTTGTTTACAGATATCTGGCAATTAATCATTTTAAAGAGTTTCAATGATGGCTCTATCTATCTATCTATCTATCTATCTATCTAGGTACTGCCAATTGTGGCATCACAGACATATTTTACAAAATAAATTCAACCTTCTGATTAAAAAAAATACAAAAAAAATCAGGGAATTATCCGATTTGTACAATGTTGATTTATCAATGAATGAATTTTATAATGCACAAGTTATTTTATTTAAAAACTTTATGATTTTTTTCAGGTCACTTAAATTTATGCCCCCCACCTTTATGGGGTGGGGCGCAAAATATCGGTTGGATTATATACTTTCGAAACAAATTGCAGTATTAATAAAAAGACAAAAGACCGAAACTGGGAATAGAAGAAAAAAAGATTCAAGGAGCGCCTCTGGTAGAAAACAAATACCAAAAATCTGAAAATAAATGTAAAAACATTTTTTTTTTAAATTTTGAAACTTTTTTATTACTCTGTTGTTTATGTATATAATTGTCTTTTAAATTATCAGTGAACAATTCCGACATCGATATTTGTTCTGTTTAAAAAGGTGGGGGGCCTAACTTTTCAATTGAATTTTGTCCAAAAATTATTAGATAACAATACTGTAGTAGGCTTGTTATTAATCTAGAATCTGAAAATATGAAATTTATAATTTAAAATTAGGCGTTTCAGATTTTAAATTAATTTTATCAATTAATTAGGCGTATAAATTGTTTTCTAAAGGCGCATATGGGTGGCACGAACGGTAATTTTTATAATTTCGGTATATTTCCATTGAATCAGTTTGATTGAAACGATTCTGTAATTTAAAAGAAGGAATTCATTAATAAGTAAGCCTACACTGAAAATTTTACTAAATCAGATAATTCTTTGATTTTGGAGGGTGTTTTTTATCATTCTGGTTTAGTGAATCGTCACTTATGAGCACCCGTAGACACGAGCATATCACGCTAAACCATTTTCCCTATAAAAGGTTTCCCTTCTAAAAATGAACAAGTTTTACGAACTGCGTGTTTGGAACGAATAAAATTATATTACATTTAAATAAATATCAACAAGTTAGTAATTTTTCTCTATTTAGTGTATTTAATGTTTTTGTTATTGATTTCTAAAAATAAACTTTTAAAAATGTTTAAAATTGTTATAAAATGGTTTGTTTTTAGTGCATCATAAATCTTCACCAAGCCATTTTTCGGGCGAATTTAATTGTTTAAAATGTTTTTTTTTTAAATGAATTACATATGTAATATTATTTTGCTTGTTTTTACTTATGCTTATTATGTTACTAATTTTAGACTAAATAAAAATTTGACCTTAAATAATCAATTTAATCAATTTTAATAGTTTTTTAAAATGAAAATAAGCGCACAAAATCGTAGTACATAGGTCTGTCTATCTATCTATCAATCTATCTATCTATCTATCTATCAATCTATCTATACGAACGCAAAGAATTAAATCTGTAAGAAGGTACGACTTTATATATATATATATATATATATATATATATATATATATATATATATATATATATATATATAATATATATAGTATTAACTTGACTTATGAGTTTAATTCGTTTCACTCGTAACTTTCGTATATCAAATCAATTCTCCCTTTACGAATAAATTTAAATGACTTTAATCCGTTCCAGTTCCCCAAAATACACCCTATTTTTTGTAACGCTTTTAAAAGAAAATAGCACTGTATTGTATACATACATATTAAAGTAGAATGTAATGAATTATGTGCTGTAGAACATTTAAAGTTTTTTTTTATAAATAATATTTTTCTTTGGCATAATTTGGAAACTTAAATATTGTTAGTAAACAACGGATGTCCAATCTGCCGCATCAAATTTACCCCTGCCCTATATTTAACACAATGAAACTTGAATAAAAATTAATATCATCATCAAAATTTTTAGACCATTAAAAAAGCTCCTGATAATTTTTTTTTTCAGCTTACGGAAATAATAAAAATTATGAACAAAAATAATATTTATATTTTTGCACCATTAAATCAATTGAAATTTAACGTAGCCAAAAAGAAGTTATGACTACCAGCTTTTTTTTAATTCAAGAAAAATCAACAAACAGTCAAATGTTCACGAAAATTCAGTAATTATTCATCGTTTGTTGTAATTGTGTTTAAAATAGGTTTTCCTAAACTATATAAGGGGAAATATTTTTATGAGGCCCCCCCCCCCCTCCATACTATTTTAATGAAATCTGAAAAAATGAACAGATAAAAAAAGATTTTAACATTTTTTCTATAAAGATAAGAGTCTGAATAATTATATCAGAAGATTTTTATTAGTTTTTATACGGATTCTGGAATCTGCTAAAAAATTTCCTAATATTGACATTTTTACGTCTGTAACTTCCCTAACCAAAGACTTTCATCAAGTCTAAAAATAGAAAAGGACCTGTATGTGTCATAATTTCCCCAAAATTACTTTGCCCTCTTTTGGCGATAAAATCTGGGGGGTCTGGGTATTTCTTTTCCATTAAGTAGCAGTCCAGTAGTCAAAGACGACCTCAACTACTGAACCCAAAATATCAGTCCCGAATTTAACGACCATTAAAGGAATTCGGGAAGACTCGTAACCAAGCAATTTCTTTAAAAATACAAACAAACAAACAAAAAAATAAAAAATAAAAAACATTTATACACACATACAATAAAATTCACTCAAATTATTTATAATAATATAATATAAATTTAAAAATATAATATATACATATATAAATGGCAGTTGGTGTGTATGTATGTTCCGAAGAAACTCCGAAAATAAAACAATTAACAACAAAGTAAATATGTTAAAAAATAAATAAAGGAAAGAAAGTATAGAATGGATAAAATAAGATATTTTAATCAATTTTACTTACACGTGTTTCGGTCGGGAGTTTATCCACGTGTACATTATTCAAACTATTATTATTTTTAAATAACCAAATGAAATGAAATAATAATAATAGAAAAAATATAAAAATGTTCCCCCACACAAAGAAAATACGACCTTCACCAGAGTAAATCCTTATTTGAAATGAAATTCGTCGGAAAAAGCGGATAATTTTTGAAATGTTCGAAAAAATAACTTTTTTTAAAAATTCACGTTCAGACGCGGTCGAGAAAGACGGTTAATGACGTCATATCACATGCGAACAGATTTTGACGCGGAGAGAAGTTTTGGGGAATTCTAAATTTTCAAAGCATGAGGGATTCCTCCTATTTACTTTGTTGATAAATTGTTATATTCTATAATTCATTTCAGTATTAACGTTTTATCACATTGGCAGGAAAACTTTTCTGCTATAATATCAAACGACACTTTGTCACAAACTTTGAATGCGGAATTTGCTAAATTCAAACTAACATCGATAATTTATTCAACCTACATTAGATTGTTACAAAAATTCTAAAAATATGGGGAGGTTTTAAAAAATCGAAGTCACTACTCTCTCTCTCTCTTTCTCTCTCTCTCTCTCTCTCTCTCTCTCTCTCCTCTCTCTCTCTCTCTCTCTCTGTGTGTGTGTTTGTGTATGCGTGTTCATGTATTCGTATCAATGCGTCTGTATGATATGCAATGATATCTGACTTTCTCAATAATTTGCTCCTTTGTTAATTGTTAATAATAATAATAATAATAATAATAATAATAATAATAATAATAATAATAATAATAATAAGAAGAAGAAGAAGAAGAACATGAAGGTGAAGGTTGTACCAATTGTAATTGGTGCCCTTGGAACAATCCCCAAAGCTCTAGAAAAGAATTTGGGTGAACCGGAAATCCGAAGAAGAATCGAGACCGTCCAAAATACAGCATTGTTGGGGTCGGCTAGAATACTCAGAAGAGTCCGGGAGACCTGAGGAGACTTGCTGTCACTCAGCCTCCAGTGAACCACCAGGTACGGTAGCTGTGAAAAACTAATGATAATAATATCTTTTTCAGCTAGTATATTAGGTCTGAGACAAGTCAGCTGTTCCTTATATTCCAAACATTCATATTAATTCCACCGAATAGTTATAATCTTTCCACAGATTATTCAACCCTGCTATAAAAGAGTTCAGAGATGGGGCATTCACCATTGACGATGGTAGTTTATTCCATGTATTCACCACTCTGTTAGTAAAATAATTCTGTCTAGCGTTTGCTTTACAAATTTTTAAAAGATTTTTAATTTATGACCCCTGGTATTGATATTTTGAGCAACATTTAATAGATCAAAATTCGTTGAATAAAATCCATGGGTATATTTGTAGACTTTGAGAAAGGTATGAATCCAATTCTCCCTCCAGCTATGGGTAAATAGTAGGGCAGACTGGGCTCTTTAACCATGGCTAGGTAACCAGTCTAGGAGAAGGAAAACTCCGAATTCAAACCTGTTGAACTCCGCTTAAGAAATTGACATTGTGTCGCATCCTGCTCGTGCGGAGGGGTTGGTAAATATATGTATTTGTAGACTTCAATCATATCTCCTCTTGTTCGTCTATAAACCAAACTTGGTAAGTTTTTCTTCATTCGAAAGATTTTTTAAATCATTTATTAATTTGATTTAATTTAGTAATAGGAAGTTACTTTGAACTGGCACTAATTCATATATACAAATATAAATCGATGTATGAAAGGACCTTGCGACAATAAAAATTACGCTTAGATAGATAAATAGATAGCTATAAAAAGACTGGAACAAACAAATAGGTTGATATTAGCAGACTGATATATATATATATATATATATATATATATATATATATATATATAATATACATATATATATATATATATATATATATATAGAGAGAGAGAGAGAGAGGGATAGATAGATGTGAAAAGATTAAGAAAAATATGAAAACACTGAAATAGATATCAATAGACCAATATATATATATATATAGATAGATAGATAGATTAATTATGTGTGTGTATGTGTAAGAGAGAAAGAGAGACAGAGAGACAGATAGAGAGAGAGAGAGACAGAGAAAAGGTGTGTGTGTGGGTGCGAGTGTGGACGCATGCGTGTGACATATTAAATAATACTAAGAACTGCATTTAAACAGTCGAATAAAAATAAAGTTCTTGTTTTTTCCTATCTATCTAATACCTTGGAATCTCGCAAGGACGTTAAAATGAACAAGTCACATTGCTATTGGGAAGTATTATTTATTAACCTTATCTCAGGTGTGGTAAAAGGCTAGAATTATGGGGCACCCAGCGAGAATCGAACAATAACAATGGTCTGCTAGCCCAGCTTTCTAACCATTATACCACGTGAGGGGGCCCTCTTATTGGGGCGGGGGGTGTCAACTAATTAAGTTCATCTCACTGCTTACAAACGATAACGTCTCATGCAATCTCAGGAAATAAGTAAGAAATTATGATCGTTCAAATATCTATGAACATTAAGGTCTGTATTCCTTACGCAAATTACTCTATAGATTAGCAATTCACCCCAAATAGCAACGTGAACCCCAAGATTCCCATCCGAGGTCATTTGAAATTACTGGAGGTCATCAGATGTCAAAATCTGCTATTTCTGGACCGACAGAGGAAGATAATGACTGATATGGAACGGACGAATGGTTTTAATCGCATCAAAGCTAGAATTTCTGAGTAGGTCCGGTTTAGCACTTGCCTAGGAATCGCAAGGTTCGATACCGGCCCTCGCTAAATCAGCGAATGAGTAGCACAGGGATCTATGCGGCAATGTGAGGAGCTGCTGCTAGGTGTGGCGCTCCACCTCGGACGCAAAAACAATATTCTTGGTCTAGCGCTAATGAGAAGGGGATAGACTGTCTCGCTGTCTGACTGATACCGACATTAGGTCGACTTTACTTACTTTATTAGTAAAGGAATAGACATATTATCAAAATTATTTTGCATACTTAAAACTTCTTTTCTTATGTGTATAATTGGGTCCGGTTCAACTCCATCCACTGAGGAAGCACAGGGTTCCGTGTTCGATACTAGCGAATGAGTAGCACAGATTAGATTTGTGCGGTCAAAGTGGAGAGTTGGTGGTAGTGTTGCCTACCCTTTTCCTTACTTTCTTCTTCTGGCGTCTGGACTTTGTCTTGGTGGTCGGTCGCACTTAACTCATTTCTTCTTCTTGATCAGTCTTGTTACCAAGACATTCACCAACCACAAAACCGTGTTATTTTCGTAAGCTTTTATTTACTTAACTAAACATTTCATGTAACTAAACATAGCGCGCGTATGCAGGTGAGTTCCAGTTAAGGCAGTACATCTTCTCTGCCTGACGTCCAACTGAAACTGAAGACCCAACCAGGTCCCACGTGACTTCACGTATTTCGCGGGCTTTCTGTAATCTTCCATGGAAAGTCCCGCCCGTGATATGAAAAGGGCCATCCCCTTAGAAATACAGAGGATTGACAATAATCTTATGCAACCGCATAGATTATGTAACAGTAGGTGTGGCGCTACACTTCAGACGCAAAAACAATATCGCTGGTCTAGCGCTAGTAGGAAGTGGATCAAACACCGCCTCGCTATCAAGGTGATGCCGACAATAGACTACTCCGCGGAATTTTGCTATATTTTGTATCCAGTCAATCTCCCTACAAAATATATAGCAAAATATCAATATATATGTATGTGTGTGCACGTGTACGCATGTATAAGTGAAACTACGAGCGAGCGTGCGTATTTGCGTACATACTTGGAACCTTTTACCAATCCCGATTAGCTTAACATCTGACCAACTTCCACAACCCATACCCCAACCCACCCACAGTATACAAAATATTTGAAACCTTAATATCAAAATTATTTAACATCCTTGATTGTATCGCCACGCACCCATACACCCCCACCCAAACCGTTGACAATATCCATTTTTTACATGTCAACATCCGTCCAACAAAATACACACACCCACGCACACATATGCATGCGAATACAAACGCTTACACTTCAATTTTATTCAGTCGTTGCACACTAGTAAAACAATATGAATGTGCGTGGAACCCATCGATTTGTATACACATCCTTTGCACTGTCCATAAACACACATACGCATCCCCAAATACACTAAATACATACGCATATCACTTCATCCAATCATAAACATCTTATGCACGTAAAAACCTTTTGAATTTTTCGATTTCTTCGATTTTCCTTGTATTAGGATCAACGTCACCTGATGAATGCAAGCGATTTTGCATGTATGAAACCTAAGTTTGTGACTGTTCTAGTGCTATCAAATAAATAGATATGTAATACCTTTATATACTTATCTTACTATATATATATATATATATATATATATATATATATATATATATATATATATATATATATTAATTACTGATTAAAAATAGATATATTTTATTCTATAATGAAAGTATTAATAATAAAAATAAATTTGAGTTATTATTAATCGTTAAATTAAATCTGTTCGTTTGTTATTGTTATTTACTTCGCTGTAAAAAAATATTTCAATCGATAAAACCACATACAAATTAGACATTTAGAAAGATTATTTTATTTTCTTTCTAACCAAATAAATATTTCTAAGATTGGACCGGGAATACGTGAGAAATTCCAAGCTGAAACGACTAGAGCACGAATTATGTATATTTCAAATTATCAGCAGGTTGCGCTATGCGGCCATTTTGAATCACTGCTGATACAGGCCGCAGTCAGCGATTTTTTTTATATTAGCAGCAGCAGCCATGCTACGATTACCGCAAATCATTTAATTTTTGTTTAATTAATTAATTAATTATAGCCCATAATCAGTAGAAATCAATAACCAAATTTGGTGTGTTTCTTAGTTATAGGGTTATTAATGTGTATGCAAGATTTCGAATCTGAGTGACCTCCTGTTTTGGAGTTATACGTTGACATGTGCATACCAAACTTCCTTATATATATATATATATATATATATATATATATATATATATATATATATATATAATTATAATATTGATAATATAATTTGCTATATTTATGAATAAAGAGTGCTCAATATCAGTGATAGAGCACATATATCTATGTTAGGATAGCGTTGACAAGGAGTCAATGATTATTTAATAATCTAATTCAACTTGAGTGAAGTTAGTTTGAATTCAGAGTTTGGGTCTTCACATGTCGAGATCTATGGAGGAGTCCATCATTTTTATGTCACTGAAGTCCTACAAGGAGATAACTTAGTACCATATATATTCATAATATATTCATACAGGCCGCCCAGCAAAGCCCTACAGTGATCAGTCTCGGTGCGGTTAAGGGATACTGAGCAGAGGATCCCCTGACAGCGATGAATTATAGGACGGTTAGCGAGAGATTCTCAAGGTTATCCGTGCTACTGGCTGACATGAGGATGATATATATAATATATATATATATATATATATAATATATATATATATATATATCTGTCTATAACCGAAACTACGTAAAGAATTGGTAAGTTTATCAATAAGTATTTAATTTAAAGTCAATATCATTAATACATAGAATAAATCTTATTTATTAACGATGTCTATGAAAATCTGAATTAGATTTGCCTTAAAAACAGCTCATGTTATTAGTGCGTTTAAAATCCTGCAATGTGTCTGATATATCTCTAAGAAATAAATGTTTACATAATATATAGTGTGGTTGATTTGTATATTGGTTTTAACAAATCCTTGTTGAATAAATAATTACTTAGTGTTATTGACATCTAAAGTTATTATTGTTTTATTCTCCAACGTGTTAGAATCAATCATATGAATAAAAACATATTAAAATATAATTAAAATATGTGTGTACTTTTTATATGAGTTCTTATCTAATTTCGTTAGTCTTTCTAATCCGATATATTTCATTACATTAAAATTTAAATATTTGGGCCCGGAGGGTGCATATTCTTTCTAGTATATATGATGTGTTATGGGGTTCACGTATGCTTCTTTGTCCGGTACATATGATGAGAATATATTTCTCTCTCTCTCTCTCTCTCTCTCTCTCTCTCTCTCTCTCTCTATATATATATATATATATATATATATATATATATATATATATATATATATATATATTCACACACACATGTGTGTATATATATATAATATATATATATATATATATATATATATATATATATATATATATATATGAAAGTTGAATTAATGATTTAATAAAAATTGAATGAAATGAATAGAATAAATGAAAAAAAAATTATTTTCCAAAGGACTTCTCAAAGAAAAAAACATTTTTTTTAGAGAGGTCATTAATGGAAAAACCCTTTTCACATCCTACAAGACTCCCTATTGAAACATTGAATTAATATAATTATTATATAAAATATTGGAGAAGAATGTTTCTTACCTATATATATATATATATATATATATATATAATATATATATGTATATATGGTAAAATTTTCCTTTATATATAATATATATAATACATATATATATAATACATATATTATATATTAGGGAAAATCCACACTAATATATATATATATATATATATATATATATATATATATATACTAGACAAAACGTGACCCGTTGGATCACCCATTAAGCTCTCGCTAGATAATTGGATTAAGTAA
>CM042144.1:25835182-25852682 GCA_023376005.1 Doryteuthis pealeii
TCAAAATAGAATAAAATTAATAAACAAAAATATGATATGAAATTTCGACTCTCAGTTCCTATTGGCGATATTCAGGTGAACCAGTATCGATACGTATATGGGTCACGTTGATGATACGCTATATATATATATATATAATATATATTATATATATATATATATATGATATATATATGAAAGAAATATTTTAAAAATATAACAAACACAATATTCTAAAATATTCTCTCTCATTTATTTTGATTAATTTCCTCACCGTATCTCCATATATATATATATAATATATATATATATATATATATATATATTATGAACGATATATACAAATTAGAAAGGAAAAATATCTCTTAATGTCTCTCTATCTTTCTCCCTTCTTTATATCCTTCCACCCTCTCACTATTTTTCTCTATCTGTCTCTGTCTGTCTGTCTGTCTGTCTGGCTGTCTGTCTCTCTCTCTCTCTATATAATATATATATATTATATATATTTATATATAGAGAGAGAGAGACGAGAGAGAGAGACTGAGAGGAGAACAGAGACAGACCAGTGTCAGAGAGAAACAGAGAGAGAGAGAGAGAAAGAGACAGAGATGAGAGAGACATTAGATATATTTTTCTTTCTAAATTGTATATTATCATTCACACACACACACACACACAACACCACACAATATAATAATATATATATATATATATATATATAATATATATATATAAAACTCATAAACGATCGTTACATCTCTTCAGGAGGAAACAAAGAACGGAAATCACCTCCCTGGTCAGGAAATACGTATACAAATATGAAAATGTTTATTCATATTAGTTATAATGTCAACCGAGTCATGCAGACACCTTTTTATTACATGAATAAAAAAATCTGTGACACCGATCAGTAATAATTTAAATTTGATCTCTTTATTTTCTTTCATTTGTATTTATATTTCTAAATTTAATGAACTTTCTGGGTTACCTCTGGCCATATATTAATGTTAATATATATATATATATATATTTATATATATATATATATATAATATATTTATATATATATAAATATATATATATATTATATATATATATATATATAATATATAATATATATATATAATACTGTTTAATGCTAGCACGACATATTTTGCGTGTGTTGTTATATGTGTATGAGTGTGTCTGCTTGTATGTGTAGACAGACAGGTTTATAGAAATATACATATCCATATACTTCATGAAATATATAATATATATATAATATATTTATAATATATATATATATATATAGATATATATAATATGCATAATGCTATCGTGATGAATTCCAGGTGCCAATTGATGTCGTTTTGGAGTTGTCCACCTTCTAACATCTAATATTTTTTCTTTTATATTTCCTTTTTTATTGTTTTGCTACTCTGTTATTAATTGAGTTATGTTTTAAGGCTGAAAGTTAAAAGAACAACAGAAAATCACTGAATGATTACTGGAATCGATTCAGCTGATATAATGTCGCCGTCAAACCGATACACCCGATGAAAAACCGAAAGCGTCTAATATAATCCAGTAGTATGACGTCTTAGCTGACGTTCAAGCAAAGGATTTTCTAAACATTAATGACTGACAAAGTGTTCCAAAAATATTTGATATATTTTTATCAATAAAATCTTTCCTGAGTCAGTACATATGGAATTTATTAACAAGTAACAAGTATAAATACAAATGTATTTTACATTTATGAAATAGTACAAAATATAAAACACCCTCCGGACGATGAAAAAAATAGATTTGAAACATATGCCTGAGGGTGCGAGTAAAAATTCAAATGGTCAGTGAGTTGATACCCTAAGTAAGTAAAATCATTCAAATTCATTTTAAAGGATTAAAAATATAAAACAATTTGAAATTGAAAAAATTTAAATATATATTAAAATAGAACAAACTTATTATTAGAGATATCATCATTGTATTTATAAAACTTAATTTTAAAAAACAATGGGATTGTCTAATGTTGCATGTTCTATGTTATGAACGTTTTTGGGTAATGTGACGTAAAGCAGTGAACGAAATGTTTGGTTACAACAAAAACCGGCAAGCAAATCTCCATTATTAATATAGATAACGGGAAAAGGGTTTCGTTTTCGCTTATTAATTGCATATTAACTTATTGTATGATACTCACATCTCAGGTATATATTTAATTGCATATAACCTTCTGTATATACCCAATCTCATATATGATTATTGCATATAATCTTGTGTTATATTACCCACATCTTAGTATATAATTAATTGCAATTAACCTTCTGTCTATATACCCACATCTCAACGGTATTAATTAATTGCATATTAAACCTCTGTATAACCCACACTCAGTATATAATTAATCTGCATATTTAACCTTTCTGTTATATACCCACATCTCAGGTATATAATTGCGAGAGAAGGGGTGGAGAGTGAGATTATAAGAGATTATAATGAGGGTTCTTACTGTACTAACTCTTTTGTTTGTTCCTGGTATCTTTCTATTGTGGGCAGTTTTCTGCAGGCTGTTTTTGCTGGTTGAGGCCTTAGTATCGTGCCCCATATAATGTAATCAACAAGATTTGTTGTTTTCTTCATATTTGCTTTTATATGAAACAACCCCAGCCCAAATTCTAGAAACCGCGCGCGTTGAGATGCACCTCTTAGAGAGCCGACGCAGCAGTCTTCTCTCAGCTTGTAACTGGTCGCAACAAACTAAAAACTAAAACTTCTGTTCTCACGCTTCTACTGCGGCGTTTTTCAAGGGTCTCAAAAAAGTTATTACTTTGCAATGGTGGGAACGCTAAGTAATTTCCCACTCAACCCCCGTATTTTGAATCTAACGAACTCTGATGAAAAAAATCTAACTACATTACGTACATAATTCATAAGCTTAACCTATAAATTATTTAAACTTCGAGTGTATTTAATGCCAAAGTTATCGCTTGTAGAAGGACTGTACTATTTTTAATTAACCGGAGGGATCAGGGGTTTTTCCTGTCGCAAGGGTATTAATCCGAACTGGAACGTAACAGCGTGAATGGAATTCGAAAACTTCACTACGCCTTGGATGTTGCATCCGTCCAGCACCTTTAAACCACACAACGCCACGATTAATTTGATTTCGTTCTTCAACATAAACTTAAATATCTGCGTTGTGNGCGTGTTTAAAACTAACCACTTTAAACTAACCATTCTCAAAAATAAAACTTTTTAATATATACACATTGAATGAATATATAAAATAAATGAAGAACATATATTTATTTGTAAAATAATCGGTGTGCAAGAAAATAAAACATTAGCAAAAACAGCACATAAAATGAGGGTCTTTAATTTTATGGTAGGAATTTACGCGGAAATAGTTAAGGATTACCAAAAAGGAATGTTTGTGTCTACAATTATTAAACTCCCGTGTTTCATTTTTAGCAGAGATTCGTAAAGCTTATAAATAATAAGGTTAAATTTTAGTGATTTCTATAAAGCCTCATTAAATTATTTAGTTGAATTAGTAGACCAATTTACATACCTCGGTAGCAATATCAAATCTACAGAAGCTATGTCAGTATACGCATAGGAAAGGAATTAACAGGTTATTGATCGTATACAAATCTGATCTCTCTGATAAAAAATATTTATCCAACCCGTTCACCACGGGTAGGGTTGATCCAATCACAGGTATAGGGATCCAGTGTGGATCGAAATACTTTTCAATACAATAGATCTGCAGAATTGTGATAACATATATATTGTGGGCTTCCCATGTGCTTTAAGGTTAGCAAGCTAGTCTCGCAAATCCATTACTACGGAAAAGCCAGTTCGATCTTCACATGATGACCCATTCTTTCAACCTTATGTAACATCCTACCCATGGCTAAAGGGTTGCAAATATCTACAGTATGTGAATTGTGTTTTATAAATGCTGATAGCGTTCCTTTTAGAACAGGGTCGGCAGTCTTGTAATACATAGGGCACACGGACCATGTCTGTGAGAGGATGGCGGACCATATCTATCACCGTAATCCTTGTGTATACAGTAATGATTTATCACGTGGGTGGGGTACAACAGCATGATTGTAACATTGTATAAGTCTTATAACCAGATGCATTCATGGGCTTATTACCAGATTTCGCTTTACTGCAATACTAGATTTGAATAATCAGATTATATAATCTTGCAATACCTATGAGAGGAATAACACTCTTATCAGAGAATAGTACGTGATAATGGTGTTTATGACTTTTGTGTACGATTTATAAAATTTAAGAAAAAAACATAGCATCTAAGCCACGTCTGTTTTTTTGCGGGTCGGGTTATATTAATATTTCTCCTATGGATTGGATGTTGCGAGCCGATCTGGCCGCGACCGGTAGGTTGCCGACCCCTGTTTATAAATCTTTTAAATATTTGCTTTTTTTTCGGCATTTGGGCTGAGCTATTCTGCATGTTCTCAGATCTTCTGGGTTGTATTCATTCAATCCGGATATCCAGGTAGGTCCCTATTTCAATTCATATTCTCAACCGTAAAAACTGCAAATCATTATGTTCAAAAGGTAAAGTTGGAGGCTGTGTGGAGTAAGGTTAGGTGATAAGGAAATGGATTGTCACCCGAGTTCAAAATCCCTGGATGAAGTTGTTTGTATTTCGCATTCATTGAATGTAATGAAATCAACCTACTTTTCTCTCCAGCCACAGCAATAGTTGGACTGATGGACTCTTTAATCCATGGCTAAGTAACCAGTTGAGGAGATGAAAACTCTAAATTCATTGGGCACATGGCCTGTGGAATAAGGTCGTTAGGTTATGACAGTTCCTAAGCCAATTATTCTAGATTGCAGTTCAAGTGGCAGCAGAACGATAGATAATAATTAACACAGGCTTAACGCCTTTACCCCAGCTATGGTCTAGGCGGAATTGAAGAACAGGATACCTCCGTGGATGATTAAAGGGTTAGGTTTCAAGTTCCGTGATGGCTCCCGATTATGACAAGAAGGTTCCCGATTACGACAAGAAATATCTGAGAGAAGGCCGGGGGTATATCGACGGAACGTTGTACATGATAACAATGCAAGATGAGGACAAATAGTTCGATAACGCAATAATCTAATTGATCAAGACACATTTCAATCATCAGAGGAAATAGTAAATTCAACTGTTAATTCGCTTACAAATTGACCTTGTGGTTCACATACTGCTCGTGCGAGAGGGTTTGGTAGCTATAATATATATTTATATATACTATTATTATATATATACTATTATATATATTCTGGTTATGTTTGACAATGTTAATTTGTGTTTAGTAATGTATTAATTTCTAACTTGATTTAATATTTAATGGTTATTTATTAATGTTTATTTTTTGATTTGATAAAATATGATATGCTATTTTTATCAAATATTATTATTTATTGAATGCCATTCAAAATAGGTCTTCATCAAGTCCTCAATGTAATGAAAAAAAAATTAGAACGTGAAGGAATGCCAAACACATTTTTTTTAAGAGTCTGTTTATAATTATCCCTTTTATAAAAGAATAAAAGTCTTGATGTAGAAGTGAACAAATACCGATTTCTTTATTTGCAGTTCCATCAAAAGCAATTGTTGCCTTGCGATTTTCCATTTTTTATATTGCATGTAACGTGAAGAATATTGCATCTGAAACTTTGGCTAATCCTCCCGCAATTGACTTTTTGTAAAGAATCTTAATCTGGCAAGATAATTTAGCAATAAATTCTTCTTTGTGTTTTTTAAGGGTTTGGCTTGAGTGTGTCTGGGTATTTTTTTTGTGTGTTTTAGGAGTGTGTATGTCTGGGTCCTGTCTGTCTGTCTGTCTCTGTCTGCTGTCTGTCTGTCTGTCTGTCTGTCTGTTCTGTCTGTGTGTGTGTTGTGTGTGTGTGTGTGTGTGTGTGTGTGTGTGTGTGTGTGTGTGTGCTCGTGTTTTTTACTTTTTTTATTTTTTATATGCATTTAAATCGATATTGCACTCTTTCCCTACAATTTGCTTTTTTTGCTTTATTATTTCTGTGGGTGGGTGCTTTCTTATTATTGTCTTTGGCGTATGTGTGCATGTTTGTAGAAATTTTTTGACTTCGTCCATTAATAAGTTGTATTCATTAGGATTCATTATGCGTATCGTTGGAATTTGTCAGCTAGTGTAAATATACGGGATGTAGTGGTCAGCAAGCTAGTCTCACATGACCATTACTCTGAATAATGAGTTCGATCCTCATACTGGGATGACCCATAGTTGCGAACTTACGTTTACTTTTGAAATCGCATAGGGAAAAAACGATCTTTATTCAAGCGCAATTTGACTTCAGGTCTTCTCTACCCTAATTTAGAGCATACATGCTTTATCGATGATATTGAAGACTATCTTAACTAAATTTTAAAAACATATTGTGATAATACAAATTTTCTTGACGTGGGTCGAAACTAGTAACTTAATATCAATATCCTGTTTGTCCTATATTTTGCTCATCTTGAATCTATATATACTATATATATCATATATATAAATATATATGTTGTGTGTGTGTGTGTGTGTGTGTGTGTGTGGTGTGTGTGTGTGTGCTGTATTATACGCAGTAACCTCCACAAATATCTGTTGAAGGAAAAGAGGTGTATTGTGTGTGTCTGACGCCATATATGATAAACACACACACACACCACACATACACACACATATATATATATGTGTGGGTGTGTGTGTGTGCATATATAATAAATATATATATATATATATATATATAATATATATACCGCTCACGTACGCAACACATACATTATATATGGTGTGGTGTAGAGAGATAGTGACAACGTATGTGTGGCGTTTGGTGCGTACTCACACACACACAACACACACACATACCACATATATATATATATATAATATATATATATATATAATATAAGTAATGATTTATTCATATATGGATCTATGATATAATTTATATATACATTGTTATGCACGTGTGTAGCGATGGATCTCTGTATAAACATTGTGTCGCTAAACACCGTAGCACACGCACGCATGTAAAATTGTTTCCTAAATTATGCGGAACCGCCAAGTTTGTTGCGTAAATTGCTAAGCATAATATCCATGGCAATTTGACCAAATTCTGGAAAATTATGTTCCAAATGCTGTGGACCATCACTTCCCTGACCTCAATTCAGTCGGGTGTGACTCCATCATCAAAACACTTGTCATCATTGAAGTTGCAAAGAAATATTCTCTCGGCGTAAATACCAGCAGGGTAAGCAAATGTTGGCATGTTTGGAATCGTTTGTTCCTTCCCAACTGAATCTTCTTGTTCGCAAAAATCCACAGGGGGGACGGGGAGCACATAACTGAGCAAACTCTTTACTTATAAGTATACCGACTATATATCAGTATATTAATTAAATTTATAAATATATATATATATATATATATATATATATATATATATATTCAAAATAAGTGTTTATTTTGGCAGCATTTTTTCTTTTTAGAAGTTTTGTTGAACTGTACAGACAATTCTTGTCGGAACCAAGTTTTTGGTTGATCCAAGATGGCCCGAAATATAGAAAGGATCAACCAAAAACTTGTCGGACAAGAATTGTCTGTACAGTTCAACATAACTTGTAAATATATATATAAATATAATATATATATATATATTATATATTATATTGTGTGTGTGTGGTGTGTGTGGTGTGTGTGTGTGGTGTTGTGAATAAAAAGGCCTAAATACCAGGGGTATCGTGGATTATGGACCATATTCAACTCGTGGGTATCTGAGGCCCACCGAGCTTCGTCAAGAGCCACATTTTTATTTTATTCAGACTCTGATATAAAAATAAAAACGTGGTCTGACGAAGCACGGTGGCCTCAATATACCCACGGTGAAATGGTCCATAATCACGATACCCCTGGTATTTAGGCCTTTCTAATTCACAAATAAATTATGCTCTGTTTATAAAAATTAAGCATTGAGCTCTCATACGGAACCTGAACTCAACAACAAACTACTGGTAGAGGATAGACGCGGCCTAGAATCACCTTGTACAAAAGAAAACTTGGTACCCCAACGATGAATATATATATATATATTATTATATATATATATATATATATATATAGTTAATTCTTTGTTAGTATTGGAGAAATGAGAATAAAGTGCTCAATTAATTTCTGTAAGAGCTGTATTTTATTTATTCTAGTTTTCAATAGACATTTTAAGAATCCGTTTTACCAATGGTTTCGGTGAATTAGTCGTCATCCAAAACTATTTGGTAAAATGGACTCTTAAATGTATTGTAAACTATAATATATATTATATTAGTTATATAATATATATATATATATATATATATTTTATAGTATATATATATAACTTTCAAATAAGCCAAAATTTAACAAGCCGTCATTTGTCTATGATAAATTTATTCGCCAAAAACTCAAATGGGTCCTAGATCTTCAATAGATTTGACAAGACTCATTTTGGAATCTGGTTCGAAATAAATTTATTATAGTCAAAATGATGGTTTGTTTAAGTTTTCTTTCTTGAAAGTTAAATATTTGGCTCAGTATATAATTAATGCATTAGTTATTATACATGAGCTGCTCTTAGGGATTTATAAATATTGCATGTTTGGAATACGTGTCTCGACAAATCTTCTTTTATTCCCAAATCCACAGGGGAAGGCAAAGACCTACGAAGCACTCTTTACTTATAAATATACTAGATTATATTATCAGTAATATATATATATATATATATATATATATTAATAGTATATATATATATATATATATTACTAAAAACACCCTCCGGTCGTGGTAAAATTTATTTTTGACAAAGTTATTTCGCTGGGGAAAGAGTTCAAAAATTCAATGCCAGACTTTTGTACCATAAAGTAGGTAAATTCATGACATTTATTTTAAAAAAATAAAACAATTTGAAATGAAAACTTAGTTCTGATAACTTTAAATACATATTTAAAAATAAAGCAAATATATAAATATAATAATATATATAATATATATATATATATATAATATATCTATATAGCATGTATTTATTAAAACATTTTAAAAACAATGAAGATCGTCAAAAATTTGCATGCTCAATTTGAATGTAATTTTTTTATGTTAATGACGATTTTTGTGTAATGTGATGTAAGCAGTGACGTAAATTTTTGGTTAAGACAATAGAGACCTATCTCCATTATTAATTCACACACACACACACACAAACAACCAACACAAACACACACATATTATATATACACGCATATATATTAATATATAATATATATTATATATATATATATTATATATAATTCATATTTAACAAATAACAAGTCCGTTTTACATTCGTTCTGATGACGAGCAATCACCTAAAGGGTTGTTCCGAAACCATTGGTAAAACGGACTTTTAAAATGTATTGGTTAAATATGAATAAATAAATACAGCTGCTTTAACAGAAGTAATTGAGGCACTTTATTAATTATATTCTCCATTACTAACAAGAATTAACTATATATATATATGTTGTGTGTGTGTGTATGTGTGTGGTGTGTGTGTGAGAGTTTGGTGTGTGTGTGGGTGTGTGCTGTACGTATATACAGACATATATATATACTATATTATATAATATTCATATATAATGTATATACAGGAAATAGTGCTCAAATCGTGTATAGAGGCATCTATATATAAAGTGAGTGTTAGCGTGGATATAAATCAAGGTGCTCGTTATTGACAAGTTCCTCACCTCTACTATTTTCAAACCAACGTGGTTTCCGACCCGTGGTAGTCAAGAAACTCTCAGAAACCATGCACCGTTGACTCTTGAATACACTACCCGAAATTATACACAGCACACACACACACACACAACACCAGCAATATATATATATATACATACATATATATATATATATATATATATATATATATGTGTGTGTGTGTTATGTGTATGTGTGTGAGTGTGTGTGTGTGTGTGTGTGTGTGTGTGTTGAAATAGATATGTCCCATTTTTTTTAGTTCATTCTTCGTTGCATTTAACGTAATCAATTTTTTAAAAAAACCAAATATTTTTTGAAAACATCTTTATGAAAAATATCACATTCAACTTCACTGATCAAACTAGTAAGTTATAATTTAAATGGTTTACTAATTATAGATTATTGTTATAATTATTTCGGATAATTATTCCTCTTTTTACTAAATCTTAATCGTCTTAAATATCTATCTATCTATCTATCTCTCTCTCTCTCTCATCTCTCTCTATATATATATATATATATATATATATAATATATATATATGTGTGTGGTGTGTGTGTCGTGTGTGTGTGGTGTGTGTGTGTGTGTAAATATATAAAGGAATGTCGTGTACAGTGCGTGTCGTCCCTTAAAAAAACCTGAAAGTGATGTCATTTAGATTTAAATCTCCTCCGGCACCTTAATATGTTTGCTATTAATAAACACAAATTTAGTTATTGATTTATTACTGATTAACTGATAGAATTAAATTAATTAAGACAAAAATCAATACGATTTATTGGAACTCGTACTGGCTGCAGTGCTTTCTGCTAATGTGTATCTTTGCGATTCCAAAATGGCCGCTACTACTTTTAGCTTCGCATTGACATTCCTAAAAGTAATAAATATTGACCCTATTTCCTTCTATTAAGCATTCTCCGAAATTTTTTAATGAAAAATTACATATTCATAAAGAACTTCATAATTCTTAATTCTACAAAATATTTTTCGAGTTGGTGAAATATCGTTATATCAATTTTTTATGAGAATAGGTTTTCTTATTCAAAACGGTTTGAGTTAATTCGTTTTAATTTGTTATTTTGTTCGTAGATGTAAGTTTTTTGGAGAATAAACCATGATATTTTTAACCAAGTATTTTTTTAATGTACAACAAAAAAACTTATAATACAAAAACTTATATTTACGAACAAAATACAAATTAATACACGAAAACAGACTTTAACGATAACTCCTTTTATCTACTAATCTTTCATTAGAATAAAATATATCATTTTTAATCAGTATTATCAAACCGTTTTTAAAGAAACTAATCAATAAAATTAAATGTTTAGTAATAATACGCATATTCACTACAATTAAGTTAATGTTTAGTTATTAGCTTCTTTTGTACTCAAATAGGGGTCCAAAAATTTTTAACTCAGTAAGGAATTAAAGAAGTGAATTTAAATTTTCATATGTAGAAAGGTTTTTAGAAAAAAAACACTATTGTAAAATATAAACCAAAAAGAGAAATTGTAACACAAACAATTGTAATATCATATGGAATAGGTGCATGTGTGCGTAACTACTTTGCGCCATAACTGAACGTCAGTGAAGGGTACGGACATAAAATGAGGGTTCAGTTTATTTTATGGTAGGAATTTACGATGAAATAGTTAAGGATTACCCCTTTTTTATATGTTTGGTTAGTTTGGTGGTTGGTTATTTTTGTTTAATGGCATATTAACCTTTGTGGGCTATTTAATGTCAAATCTTTTTTTTTTTTGATTTTTCAGCGAGTAGTTTGTGGGTAAATATTTTTGTTCGTTTCTGGTATCTTAGTGTCTAAAATTGATTAAATATTTAAGTTTCCAATTTTATTATACCAAAGAAAAATATCACTTATAAAAAAAAACAAACATTGAAAAATAATTCATTAGAGTGTTATTTTTCTTATTAAAAAAACGTAACAACAAAATTAGGGTGTTTTGGACGGCTGAAATAGAACATGAGATTCATTTGAATGGGGAAATTGATGTGATATACAGGGAATTTGAATTACGAGAGGAACGAGATCGACTTGTAATTCAAGATACCATTGTACTTAATAATCTATACATATATAAAGGGCAGTTGTGTGCATGTATGTCCGGAGGAAACTATAGAAATAAAACAATTAATGACAAAGTAAATATATATATATATATACATTGAATATCACCAGAGCTTACTTTTTGTGCAAAAATAATGAAGATTTTGTTTATATTCATGAAGATATTTACAAAATGGGATGTAAATAGTAAGAAAAGGGAAAGTCATTGGTTGCGGTCGTGATTAAAACATAAATCAATTATGTAAAACCAAAACAATCAATGGATCTGCGAGACTAACTTTTTATTATACCCCTCTACATAGGCAACGTCGGATAGCCGATTCTAGTATATCATAAATATACACAAATTATTTCTATTAAGAATAGTTATTTGAAGGTATAATTGTTTACTAATGAATATCATTATTATTACTAGCCAAAAATATTGTAAAAGAATTGAAAAGATTACTAGAATTAAATACGAATATAGAAAAAGATTACACTTATTTTCTAATTTATTCTAATTGATTTCAATGTAAAATTATCCATAGGATTGCTTTTAATACGTTTGAAAATTAAACAATAATAATAGAAATCAATAAAACCAAGTAATTATTTATTAAACATGGTTTTATTAAAACTGGTATGCAAATTATTCAAACCATATATTATGTAAACATTCAGTTCTTAATGATATATAACACATTGCAGGATTGTAAACACATTAATGATATGGGCTGTTATGTGATAAATCTATCTCAGCTCGACCATAATAAAGATATTGTTTATAAATAAGATGCTGATTAAATAGTGATGATCTAATAGCCATTGGGAATATAACGTGAATAACTAAGGGAAGCGTGACGTTGCTGGTGACGTAGTTTCGATTGCAGACAGACTGACATAAAACCTCCATTATATTAAGATTATTATAATTAGTTACTTGAAATTATAAAATTATTAGTGTTAAATAGTCATTATACTTAAAACTATATAACAGTGTGCAAACAAATGAATATTATTAAATAAATGTACTTATTTCAATATAATTAATTAGTTGGTTCTATTTACGGGATGTCCACACTTGGGTTATGTCAACCCTTCTTGGGTTATTTTATGCCGAAGACGTTTTGTTTTATTCATTGTTGATAGGTATTTAATTTTTTTTAAACAATGTTTAAAACATATTTTAAACTCATTTTCTTTCTATTTAACATAAAGATGGAACCATAACATGTACTAACACTACAGTTCATAATGAACCTGGGAGTAATAGTTATAAAATGGTACTCTACTCACCCAAAGTTCTAGGATTGGAACTTCACCATTAGATGCAGTTTAACGTCATACACCGGACACTAAGACCCACATCCACCGCCTTCTAGCATATAGTTGATGTCATTACTTAGTTAAATATTTAACTAAGTAATGACAGCAACTTAGTCAAGTACAAGGCAGGGACCGATGAGATTATTTAGATCAAAACCATTTGGTGAATCGATTATTCTGGACATTCATTGAATTTCCTTCACATTTTCACCCCTTTTAATGAATATATATATATATATATATATATATATATATATATATATATGTGTGTGTGCGTGTGTGGTGTTGTGTGTGTGTGTGTGTGTGTGTGCGTGTTAAGTCAGGTTGGTTACTGACAGTTTCTCGCCTATACTATTCTAAAATCATTTGGCAGTGAAAATCCTATCAACGAGAAACTATCAGTAACCAATCACTGTTGGCTCCATGTACCCACTACCATAACTTAGATATACATGCTCTATCAATTATATTGAGTAATATTTACTTATAAACATAACTCACTATATAAGTTAGGGTAGTTATTACATGCTCTATCCACAATATTGGGCACTATTTACTAATAAAATATAGCACACGCTATATCAATATTAATAAGTTACATACAGAGCAGTCTATGTCCATAACCTTGCTGATGAGACCTAATAGGTCGAAATGTACATTCAGGGATTGACATTTTCTCGATTCGGTTAGCCATATATTTGAACATATATGCCCGCCTAAATTCATTAATTATTAACTATTAATTTTCAAATTAGTATGACTTCAATTAAGCACATATCTAAAAATTTTGGCTTAAAGCCATATAAAAATAAACACATTTGTTTTATTAACTTCATATATATATAATTATATATATATATATATATATATATATATATATGTGTGTGTGTGTGTGTGTGTGTGTGTGTGTGTGTGTGTTTCAGATCGAATATTGTTATAAGATAAATCCCTGAAACTGATGACTTTTCCGGAATTTTTTGTTTGTTTGTTGAATGCGAAATTCAAATCTTCTTTTCGGTTCCAGTTTGGTTTCCTTTCGATTTACGTTTGTGTTTAATTTCTCAAGTCAAACATTTATCTGTAGATTATAAAACCAATGCAAAATAATACTCTATCAAAAAATGAAGACAGAGACAGAGACAGAAACAGAGAGAGAGAGAGAGAGAGAGAGAGAGAAGAGAGAGAGAGAGAAGAAGAAGAAAGAGAAGAAGAAGAAAAGAAGAAGAATTAAAAGAGAGAAGAAGAAGAAGAAGAAGAAGAAGAAGAAGAAGAAGAAGAAGAGAAGACAGGAAAGATTAATAATAATAATAATAATAATAATAATAAGAAGAAGAAGAAGAAGAAGAAGAAGAAGATTGGTTTGGTTTGTTTTGTTTTACGGCATATCAACCTCAGTGGGTCATTTAATGCCGATAAAGTTTTGAAATAAATCAATTGTTAATGGATAATACAATTTTTTTTATAAATACATTTTTCTATTTAAAGAAAGAAGAAGAAGAAGAAGAAGAAGAAGAAGAAGAAGAAGAAGAAGAACAGACATAAGAAAGATACGAATATTCCTGTTTCTTTGAATTATGTGAATAGTTTTCGGCTTCATTTACTGATGTCGTGTTGAAACGGCCCAGTTGATGTGTTCGGCTAATATTAATTTGCTATCAGGTCCAATCACTGTAAAGATGTGAATGGAAAATTATCTCGCATCAAACTGTTTCATGCTTTTCTTAAAGAGATACAGAAAAGCACTCAATGAGCAAATGCTAGCACCTGCCCACTCCTATACACTAATTCTCTTATACAGTGTTATGCATATGATTTGCGAAGGAGTCTGGACGTGCGTGTTTATTCGTTTGCACGGGTAGATATTATTCGCTTAATGTATTGTATATACAGAATAATCTCTCATCAACGGACCCCCACTAATGGACTTCGGATGCAACGGACAAAATTCTACAGGCAACAAAAAAAAAAAAAACAAAAAAAACAACTTACAAATGTAAGCGATGTATTTCATTAGTTCACAATTGACTATGCGAGCACTGAAGAAAAAATCCATTTCCACTAGTCAAACAGGGTAAATAAAGTTGTAACGTACATTTTAATATTTAAATAAAGGTTATCGTATTTTTTTAAACCGCTATTATTTCCTTTTAGAGATAAAGAGAGACCGCTATTCAACATCTACAATCTTGACGATAAGCCTCTTAAGCCAGTAGAACAATTCACATACCTAGGTAGTAACATCTCATCCACAGAGAGCGATATTAATACACGAATAGGAAAGGCATGGCTAACCACAAACAAATTATCAGTAATATGGAAATCAGATCTCACTGACAAGCTAAAGCGACAATTCTTTCAGGCTGTGCTTATATCAGTACTGCTGTATGGCTGCACCACCTGGACCCTAACGAAGCGCTTCTTGAACAAGCTAGATGAGAGCTGCACAAGAATGCTGCGTGTGGTCTTGAACAAGTCGTGGAAAGAGCACCCTACAAGGAGGCAGCTGTATGGTCACATGCCACCCGACACACAAACTACCCGAGTAAGACGGACCATGCACGCGGGGCACTGCTGCAGAAGCAAGGGCGAGCTCATAAACGACGTTCTCCTGTGGAAGCCAACTCATGGTCATGCCAGTTTGGGCCGCCCAGCCAGGACCTACATTGACCAACTATGTGATGATGCTGGTTGCTGTGCTGAGGAACTCCCAGGGGCGATGAATGATAGGGAAGGTTGGTGAGAGATTGTCATGGATATCCGTGCTGCCTGTACGACATGATGATGATGATGATGATGATGATGATGATATATATCTGAGAGTAAAGTTAAGCCCGAATGAATCCTTATTAAGTGGGTAATCGCTTACTACAAAAATGTTGTAATCATCACACTTAGACAATGTTTGCTTGGGATTTTCTTTTTTTTTTTTTTTGTTTTTAGATTTAGCAATGTTAAATGAAGACTGTTGTGCCATTATGTTTTTTGTTTATTGTTTTTTTTGTTTTTACAGCTTATCAACTTTGGTGGGTCATTTAATGCTGAAAAAGTTTTAAAAATTCGTAGCGATAGTTTCGAAGAAAATTTCTAAACTCAGTTTTATAAACAAATTTCTATTTACCCCATAGATCGGAACCTAATAGGTACTACCACTCCAGGTCAGAGTGGACCTGGGAGCAATGGTGATGAAGGAGTGCTCCACATTTCCCAGACGTTCAGAAATTGAACCTCCCCATCAAATAGTTTAACGTTATACCCAGGATATGAAGACCCTTAGCCATAGCCTTCTAGCACATATATGATAAAAGGGTTGGGGTTATCATGAGGGCAATATAGTTCGGACAACCATATAGGTGCTAGGGCTTGACGTGAGCAGCTGATTGATCGGAGGGGCCCTCTCCGACCTCCCGTCTAGCCTAAGTTAGGACCAAAGTGGACTGTGGCATGTAATGGACTGCTCATCAACCAGTATTCCGTCCTTAAGCATCACGGGTCGCCACCCACAGCCAACAGGTGGTCCCGTTGGTGGGCCGTGCCGTTATGCTTGTCGACGTAGGAAGAGGACTCTGCAATTTGAGTTCAAATCCTGAACGACGCTGTTTGCATATCCCATAGCACAAATATCTTTGGGAAAAATATGAATCTAATTATTCTCTCCCAGCCGTGGGTAAATATTAGGACATACTAAGCTCTTTAACATTGGTAAATCAATGTATAAGAATACGAACGAGTTGTATACTTGGAATATGGTGGGCTCAGCCAGGCTATTCCTACTCAAGAAACGGTACATGAGTAATGCTTTTACAACCAAAATCAGCGTACGGGACATGTGAAACAGTGAGATATATAAACCCATAACAGATAAAAGGCAATTTTTTTTAATAGCTGTAATTCCTGGCTTCATATAATATTCCTTACATAAACTAGAATAAATTATCTAATATTAATGGTATAATTTTTCCCAAGACATACAGAGGGAAATATTACGGAATACCCAAAACGAAAGGAAAGAATTTCAATTGTAATTAAAAGAGAAGCCAGAATAATATTAACACTAAGCTTTATTCTACTTAGTTTAAATGTAGAGATACACCTGGTATGATAATCAGCTTTCTTATATACAAGACGAATTCTTTTTCCTGAAAAAGACAGAAATAATGGGACGAAACTAAAAAAGTATTGTTCAATAAATCAATCGATTTTAACAGCAACCCATGAAGTTTGAGAATAGCATTCATTGTTAATATTTATATTTTTATGTAGTGGTTTCTTGAGACTTTTTCATATGGTGCTATCTAATGAGAATATTTTTAAATAG
>CM042144.1:25857682-25860182 GCA_023376005.1 Doryteuthis pealeii
TTATGTGTGCGTGTAATTTTTGCCTATATATATATATATATATATAATATATATATATATATATATATATATATATATATATGCATACACATTCTCGTGTGTATATGGAGATGTATATTTGTAAAAATTGTCTGTCTACACATACAAGCATGCATACACATACACATACAAACACATACGCAAATATGCCCGTGCTAGTATTAAACAATATATATATATATATATATATATATATATATGTATGTATTTCCATACGCGTATGGATACATCCTAAAGTTGGGTGAAAAGTTCTAAGCCCGACCAAAAAGGTTATGAAGCATATGTATTATTCCAAATAATCATCTTACAGTTCACTTGACAGATCATCTAATTGCACTGGCTATGGCACTAAACAACACATCCTTGTAGATTGTAACTGTAAGTAAAGTCATCGGGGTGGCCTCAAGTTGGTATCCGCCAGATGGCGAGGGAGTCTATCCCCTTTTCACTTGCGCTAGACCAAGGAGATTGTTTTTATATCTGAGGTGGAGCACTACACCTACCCTCAGTTTCTTACCTTACCGCGCAGATCCCTGCGGTATCGAACCAGGAGCCTTGTGGTTCCTAGTCGGACACTCTACCGACTGAGGTAAACCAGCCCTATGGATTGTAACAGTAATTATATTCTATATTGTAAAATTTAATTAAATTAGGAAAATTAAATCAAAGCCGGTAGTGATGGGAAGAGCTAACCTCAAGCATTTCTATTCATCGAGTACACCCCATCTGTTTGAAATAAATCTAACGTAATAATAAAATTTTGAATAATATAAAATGCTACATTTTTAATGAATTATTATTTTTATTTGTTTATTTATTCAGTTATCTATTTTTCTTCGCCCAATATTAATATTTTTTCGATTTCGTTTTCGGTTTCTTTGTTTTATAATATATCAAATTTTGTGGGTTATTTAATGCTGAAGCTATCTTTAAGAAAAAACATAGTGATACTATTAAACCCATAGCTTTCCCAAGTGTATATATTTATCAACCCCTCCGCTCGAGCAGGATGTGATACAAGGTCAATTTCTTCAGTGGAGTTTAACAGGTTTGAATTCAGAGTTTTCCTTTTTACTAGACCGGTTACCTAGCCAAGATTAGAGAGTCCAGTCCGTCCGACTATTTATCCATAGCTGGAGGGAGTATAGTTGTATGCACACCTTTCTCAAAGGTATTAGCGCTATGTGAAATGTAAACAGCCTCGACCATGATTTGAACTCGGGTCGACGAGACCATTTCCTACGATTCTAACCATTACACCACGTACTTCCAACCCAACTTTCCCAAGTGTAACCGTCCGAAAGTACGCAATAGCGTGACTGGTGATTGACCTCGCTTACTACGATGTGATAGTCTAGTACGTTAGCCACTACACCACGGGGGACACCCCTCTCACTTTTCAATACACTTATAAGTGCCAGGTGATGCAATTCATACCATGTAAAATGTTACGCCGCTATACTTTGCTCTGCGTCTTTGCGCATACAGCGCTTTCAAATTAACGTACACTTATATTATTAAAGACATGTGTAAATTCACTAATTGAGACAAAAATTCATATCAAGATGTATGTATTTACTCAACGATTTCGTGACGAGCAGGATGTGAAACAAGGTCACGTTTTAAGCAGAGAAAAGACGGTTTGAATTCAGAGTTTTCTTTCTCCTTGACCGGTTTCTAAACTAAGGTTAAATAGCCCATTCTGCCCTACTAGTTACCCCTAGCAGGGTAATAATCCGACTATTCATTGCGTTATGTGCAAGGCAATCAACATCGTCAGGGAGTTTAACTCGGTTCGCCGAGTCTATTTTACATGTTGATAACTGTTATTAGTAACCTTCTTATTTAGATGTAGGTTAATATATATATATATATAATATATAATATATATATATATATATATATATTATTATTATTATTATTATATTATTATTATTGTGGGGATTATCTTCCCTTTGCCAGGAAGAGTTATCTTCCCGTGGTGTTGCTGTTTGTTCCCACTAGGGGACATCTGGTATTTAAGCGCCTGGTTTAAAACTTCTCTTCCTCTTTTTAGCTACATCTTCTCAATGAACTGATATGGGCTAGAGTCTATCTACCCTTTTCCCGGTGGGGTTTCGACCCCCACCCTCGTCACTGTAAGTGATTTATACAGTATGGACTATCCTTAGTCTCATGTCTGTAACTTTTATGTATGTATGTTTATGTACACTATTCTATTCTATCTTCTATTGTTTATGTATCTTGTGCATTCATGTGCTGTATTATATAAAGTGTTTTGTCTCTCAACCCATGTCGGAGTTGTATGTTCAATATTAACTTTGAATCTTACAATATTATTATTATTATTATTATTATTATTATTATTATTATTATTATTATTATTATACTAAAGCTGAGCTAATCGACATTTATCTCCTAAATACCTTTTTACTGTTTAGTTTAATTACACAAAAGTTAT
>CM042144.1:25865182-25890182 GCA_023376005.1 Doryteuthis pealeii
GAGATTGCCTGAATACAAAATATAGCAAAATTCCGCGGAGTAGTCTATTGTCGGCATCAACTTGATAGCGAGGCGGTGTTTGATCCCTTCCTACTAGCGCTAGACCAGCGATATTGTTTTGCGTCTGAAGTGTAGCGCCACAACTACTCTTACATAATCTATGCGGTTGCATAAGATTATTGTCAATCCTCTGTATTTCTAAGGTGATGGCCCTTTTCATATCACGGGCGGGACTTTCCATGGAAGATTACAGAAAGCCCGCGAAATACGTGAAGTCACGTGGGACCTGGTTGGGTCTTCAGTTTCAGTTGGGCGTCAGGCAGAGAAGATGTACTGCCTTAACTGGAACTCACCTGCATACGCGCGCTATGTTTAGTTACATGAAATGTTTAGTTAAGTAAATAAAAGCTGACGAAAATAACACGGTTTTGTGGTTGGCGAATGTCTTGGTAACAAGACTGATCAAGAAGAAGAAATGAGTTAAGTGCGACCGACCACCCAGACAAAGTCCAGACGCCAGAAGAAGAATAGAAGAAAGTAAGGAAAAGGGTATGCAACACTACCACCAACTCTCCACTTTGACCGCACAAATCTAATCTGTGCTACTCATTCGCTAGTATCGAACACGGAACCCTGTGCTTCCTCGGTGGATGGAGTGGAACCGGGCCCAATTATACACACAAAAAAAGAAGTTTTAAGTATGCAAAATAATTTTGAAATATGTCTATTCCTTTACTAATAAAGTAAGTAAAGACGACCTAATGTCGGTATCAGCCAGACATGAAGAGAGTCTATACCCTTCTCATTAACGCTAGACCAAGAATATTGTTTTTGCGTCTGAGGTGGAGCGCCACACCTACCAGCAGCTCCTCACATTGCCGCATAGATCCATGTGCTACTCATTCGCTGAGTTAACGAGGGCCGGTATCGAACCTTGCGATTCCTAGGCAAGTGCTAAACCGGACCTACTCAGAAATTCTAACTTTGATGCGATTAAAACCATTCGTCCGTTCCATATCAGTCATTATCTTCCTCTGTCGGTCCAGAAATAGCAGATTTTGACATCTGATGACCTCCAGTAATTTCAAATGACCTCGGAGGGGAATCTTGGAGTTCACGTTGCTATTTGGGTTGAATTACTAATCTATAGAGCAATTTGCGTAAGGAATACACACCTTAATGTTCATAGATATTTGAACGATCATAATTTCTTACTTATTTCCTGAGATTGCATGAGACGTTATCGTTTGTAAGCAGTGAGATGAACTTAATTGGCTGACACCCCCCCCCCCAATTAGAGGGCACCCTCACGTGGTATAATGGTTAGAAAGCTGGGCTAGCAGACCGTTGTTATTGAGTTCGATTTTCGCTGGGTGCCCCATAATTCTAGCCTTTTACCCCAACTGAGATAAGGTTAATAAATAATACTTCCCAATAGCAATGTGACTTGCTCATTTTAACGTCCTTGCGAGATTCCAAACAAGGTATTAGATTGATAGGAAAAAACAAAAACTTTATTTTTATTCGACTGTTTAAATGCAGTTCTTAGTAATATTTAATATGTCACACGCATGCGTCCACACTTGCACGCACACACACACACCTTTTCTCTCTCTCTCTCTCTCTCTCTCTCTCTCTCTCTCTCTCTCTCTCTATCTGTCTCTCTGTCTCTCTGTCTCTTTTTCTCTTTCTCTCTTACACATACACACATAATTAATCTATCTATCTATCTATCTATATATATATATATATTAGTCTATTGATATCTATTTCAGTGTTTTCATATTTTTCTTAATCTTTTCACATCTATCTATCTATCATCTCTCTCTCTCTCTCTCTCTCTCTCTCTCTCTATATATATATATATATATATATATATATATATATATATATATTATATATATATCAGTCTGTTAATATCAACCTATTTGTTTATTCCAGTCTTTTTATATCTATCTATTTATCTATCTAAGCGTAATTTTAAATGTCGCAAGGTCCTTTCATACATCGATTTATATTTGTATATATGAATTAGAGCCAGTTCAAAGTAACTTCCTATTACTAAATTAAATTAAATTAATAAATGATTTAAAAAATCTTTCGAATGAAGAAAAACTTACCAAGTTTGGTATATAGACGAACAAGAGGAGATATGATTGAAGTCTACAAATACATATATTTACCAACCCCTCCGTACGAGCAGGATGCGACACAATGTCAATTTCTTAAGTGGAGTTCAACAGGTTTGAATTCGGAGTTTTCCTTCTCCTAGACTGGTTACCTAGCCATGGTTAAAGAGCCCAGTCTGCCCTACTATTTACCCATAGCTGGAGGGAGAATTGGATTCATACCTTTCCCAAAGTCTACAAATATACCCATGGATTTTATTCAACGAACTTTTGATCTATTAAATGTTGCTAAAATATCAATACCAGGGGTCATAAATTAAAAATCTTTTAAAAAATTTGTAAAGCAAACGCTAGACAGAATTATTTTACTAACAGAGTGGTGAATACATGGAATAAACTACCATCATCAATAGTGAATGCCCCATCTCTGAACTCTTTTATGGCAAGGTTGGATAATCTGTGGAAAGATTATAACTATTCGGTGGAATTAATATGAATGTTTGGAACATAAGGAACAGCTGACTTGTCTCAGACCTAATATACTAGCTGAAAAAGATATTATTATTATTAGTTTTCCACACCTACCGTAGATGGTGGTTCACTGGAGGCTGAGTGACAGCAAGTCTCCTCAGATCTCCAGGACTCTTCTGAGTATTCTAGCCGATCCCAACAATGCTGTATTTTGGATGGTCTCGATTCTTCTTCTGATTTCCAGTTCACCCAAAATCTTTTCGAGAGCTTTGGGGATTGTTCCAAGGGCACCAATTACAATTGGTACGACCTTCACTTTCATGTTCTTGTTCTTGTTCATGTTCTTGTTCTTCTTGGTGTTCTTCTTCTTATTAGTATTATTAACAAAGAAGCAAAATATTGAGTAAGTCAGATATAATTGCATATCATACAGACGCACTGATACGAATACATGAACACGCACACAGAGAGAGAGAGAGAGAGAGAGAGAGAGAGAGAGAGAGAGAGAGAGAGAGAGAGAGAGAGAGAGTAGTGACTTCGATTCTTAAAACCTCCCCATATTTTTTAGCATTTTGTAACAATCTAATGTAGATTGAATGAATTATCGAAGTTAGTTTGAATTTAGCAAATTCCGCATTCAAAGTTTGTGACAAAGTGTCGTTTGATATTATAGCAGAAAAGTTTTCCTGCAAATGTGATAAAACGTTAATACTGAAATGAATTATAGAATATAACAATTCATCAACAAAGTAGATAACTGAAATCTCAGTTGAACAGACGTCTTGTTCATGAATGATTAGTAACTAGAAACGGCTACCTAGCGTCACCTGGATAGAGGGGGGGGGGGCAGGTGTATTGTTTACTTTTGAGATTCACAAATGCTGGACATTTTTAAGTAGAATTTCAAAAATTTTTTCTATGTATATTTGGATTTTTATAAATATCTTTGAATATAAATCAAATCTTCATAATTTTTGCACAAAAAGCAAGAACCGCTGATATATAATGTGTATATATTTTTACTTTGTAAAATTCTAGCAAGGAATGGTGATATTTTATAAAAACCAGGTTTTTCTCAATAATTTACCACAAAGACCTGGGTTTTATAAAATATCACCATTCCTTGCTAGAATTATATTAAAAAACTTCAATATACATCACTAAATTTCATAATATTTAGACTAAAATTTCGAAATCATTTTCCTAATTTAAAAAATCTTAAATTTCTTTCCTTATACTCTTCCTATTTTCCCTTTTCTCTAAGATTTAAAAAAATCCCCTATCTATAGTAAATTACATTGTTCTATTTCCTTTATTTCTTTTGCCACCGTCGTTATCATCGACTTCATCCTTGCATAATATTGTTTTTACTTTCCTCCTATTAATATGAAATAACAAATTTGTTTTATGTTCTCTAACATATTTAAATACTCATTTTGATTTGACTAAAACAACAATTTTATTTAGAAAATCAGTATAATGACTTCATTAACAAATTAATAAATTAACCACCAACAAATCACACATACGTATAATTTCTATTAAAAAAAAAATAAATTAATAAAATCACTCATGCTTTGAAAATTTAGAATTCCACAAAACTTTTCTCCGCGTCAAAATCTGTTTGCATGCGATATGACGTCATTAACCGTCTTTCTCGACCGCGTCTGAACGTGAATTTTTTAAAAAGTTCTTTTTTCGAACATTTAAAAAATTATCCGCTTTTTCCAACGAATTTCATTTCAAATAAGGCTTTACTCTGACGAAGGTCGTATTTTCTTTGTGTGGGGAACATTTCTATATTTTTTCTATTATTATTATTTCATTTCATTTGGTTATTTAAAAATAATAATAGTTTGAATAATGTACACATGGATAAACTCCCGACCGAAACACGTGTAAGTAAAATTGATTAAAATATCTTATTTTATCCATTCTATACTTTCTTTCCTTTATTTATTTTTTAACATATTTACTTTGTTGTTAATTGTTTTATTTTCGGAGTTTCTTCCGGACATACATACACACCAACTGCCATTTATATATGTATAGATTATATTTTTATATTTATATTATATTATTATAAATAATTTGAGTGTATTTTATTGTATGTGTGTATAAATGTTTTTTATTTTTTTGTTTGTTTGTTTGTATTTTTAAAGAAATTGCTTAGTTACGAGTTTTCCCGAATTCCTTTAATGGTCGTTAAATTCGGGACTGATATTTTGGGTTCAGTAGTTGAGGTCGTCTTTGACTACTGGACTGCTACTTAATGGAAAAGAAATACCCAGACCCCCCAGATTTTATCGGCAAAAGAGGGCAAAGTAATTTTGGGGAAATTATGACACATGCGGGTCCTTTTCTATTTTTAGACTTGATGAAAGTCTTTGGTTAGGGAAATTACAGACGTAAAAATGTCAATATTAGGAAATTTTTTAGCAGATTCCAGAATCCGTATAAAAACTAATAAAAATATTCTGATATGATTATTCAGACTCTTATCTTTATAGAAAAAATGTTAAAATCTTTTTTTATCTGTTCATTTTTTCAGATTTCATTAAATAATATGGAGGGGGGGAGGCCTCATAAAAAATATTTCCCCTATATATTTTAGGAAAAACCTATTTTAAACACAATTACAACAAACGATGAATAATTACTGAAATTTTCGTGAACATTTTACTGTTCGTTGATTTTTCTTGAATTAAAAAAAAGCTGGTAGTCATAACTTCTTTTGGCTACGTTAAATTTCAATTGATTTAATGGTGCAAAAATAAAATATTATTTTTGTTCATAATTTTTATTATTTCCGTAAGCTGAAAAAAAAAATTATCAGGAGCTTTTTTATGGTTCTTCTTTTGAATGGTCTAAAAATTTGATGATGATATTAATTTTTATTCAAGTTTCATTGTGTTAAATATAGGACAGGGGTAAATTTGATGCGGCAGATTGGACATCCCTAGTTTACTAACAATATTTAAGTTTCCAAATTATGCCAAAGAAAAATATTATTTTATTAAAAAAAACTTTAAATGTTCTGCAGCAGATAATTCATTACATTCTACTTTAATATGTATGTATACAATACAGTGCTATTTTCTTTTAAAAGCGTTACAAAAAATAGGGTGTATTTTGGGAACTGGAAAGGATTAAAGTCATTTAAATTTATTCGTATAGAGAGAAATTGATTTGATATACGAAAGTTACGAGTGAAACGAATTAAACTCATAAGTCAAGTTAATACTATATATATATATATATATATTATATATATATATATATATATATATATATATATATATATATATAATATATATATATATATATTATATATATATAAAGTCGTACCTTCTTACAGACTTAATTCTTTGCGTTCGTATAGATAGATTGATAGATAGATAGATAGATAGATAGATTGATAGATAGATAGACAGACCTATGTACTACGATTTTGTGCGCTCATTTTCATTTTAAAAAACTATTAAAATTGATTAAATCGATTATTTAAGGTCAAATTTTAGTTTTAGTCTAAAATTAGTAACATAATAAGCATAAGTAAAAACAAGCAAAATAATATTACATATGTAATTCATTTAAAAAAACAACATTTTAACAATTAAATTCGCCCGAAAAATGGCTAGGTGAAGATTTATGATGCACTAAAAACCCATTTAATAACAATTTTAACATTTTTAAAAGTTATTTTTAGAAATCAATAACAAAAACATTAAATACACTATATAGAGAAAAATTACTAAACTTTGTTGATATTTATTTAAATGTAATATATTTTATTCGTTCCAAACACGCAGTTCGTAAAACTTGTTCATTTTTAGAAGGGAAACCTTTTATAGGGAAAATGGTTTAGCGTGATATGCTCGTGTCTACGGGTGCTCATAAGTGACGATTCACTAAACCAGAGTGATAAAAAAAAATCCCCCAAATCAAAGATTACCTGATTAGTAAAATTTTCAGTGTAAGGCTTACTTATCAACGAATTCCTTCTTTTAAATTACTGAATCGTTTCAATCAACTGATTCAATGGAAATATACCGAAATTATAAAAAATTACCGTTCGTGCCAACCCATATGCGCCTTTAGAAAAAAATTTATACGCCTAATTAATTGATAAAATTCATTTAAATCTGAAAACGCCTAATTTTAAATAATACATTTCATATTTCAGATTCTAGATTAATAACAAGCCTACTACAGTATTGTTATCTAATAATTTTTGGAAAAAAATCAATTGAAAAGTTAGGCCCCCACCTTTTTAAAGAACAAATATCGATGTCGGAATTTTTTCACTGATAATCTAAAAGACAATTTAAAAAACAACAGAGTAACAAAAAAGTTTCAATCTAAAAAAAAATTGTTTTTTTACATTTATTTTCAGATTTTCGGTATTTGTTTTCTACCAGAGGCGCTCCTTGATTTTTTTCTTCTATTCCCAGCTTCGGTCTTTTGTCTTTTTATTAATACTGCAATTTGTTTCGAAAGTATATAATCCAACCAACCGATATTTTTGTGCCCCACTCCATAAAGGTGGGGGCATAAATTTAAGTGACCTGAAAAAAATCATAAAGTTTTAAATAAAATAACTTGTGCATTATAAAATTCATTCATTGATAAATCAACATTGAACATTTATTTTAATCGGATAATTCCCTGATTTTTGGTATTTTTTTTTTTAATCAGAAGGTTAAATTTATTTTGTAAAATATGTCTGTGATGCCACAATTGGCAGTACCTAGATTGATAGAAAGCTAGATAGATAGATAGATAGAGCCATCACTGAAACTCTTTAAAATAATATTGCCAGATATCTGTAAACAAAATAAAACTTTATGGTTAAAGAACCATTCGGGTGAAACCTAGGTAGATAGTGTCTGACTCGTATAGGCCCTTCTAATCATGCTCTACTTAATGTATTAGGCACTTTGTACATATACAACTTAGAAAGCTCCCCCGGTATTTTTTTCTTTTGGCCACTACATACGGTACAGATGATTATTTTCAGAAAATACGGATGTGCTGGTCTTTTCTTTTCTTTTTTTTTTTTCCCCCAGATGTCAGTTTGAAAATTCTTTTATTTCGAAAAACTAAATTACCTGAGTTTTTTTTCAACACCGGTAGAGTTTAGAAGTAAAAAATTATATATATATATATATATATTATATATATATATATATATATATATATATATATATATATATATCACAAGTTACTTGCAAATCCACGAAGCAAACAAACATATTTACTTCTGGATTTTATTCAACCCGATTTAAGAGTGCTCAATAAAAAAAAGCTAAATATACGTTTTAAAAAACGAATGGCTTAAAATATTCCGACTGCAGTTTCACGCAATAGCGAATCTTCAGGAAATATATATATATATATATATATATATTATATATATATATATATATATATATATATATATATATAAAAAAGTCTGCAATATTTATCTCCTTGCATGAACAAATATATCAGGTGGCATAAAAAAGGAAAGAAATGAGACTATGGAAGAGTAGGGAAATGTGTGTAAGTGTCAGTCTTTAAGTTACATGGAATATATTGATTCCTTTTTATGTCACCTAAAATATTTCGGCTATGGGTTGGGAAGAATCTGTATTAACTCTACTCCAAGTTAAACTTCCCTGATATTTTCTTGCAGTCTTTGGTCCTGTGGTACCAAACCAAAATAAAAAAACAAGAATTTACTAGCAGTAAACTCATTTCCACATCAATTTACCCCAAACTAAATGAAAGAAAAGGAAATCTAGATTTGGGGAGAGGAGAAAGCTTAAAGCCAATACTTTACCTGGGTTTGTCAAATTTCCGTAAATTTTGTATCGTCTTGTTTTATTCAATCTTGATGGGTACTCATTTTTTTTAAAACTCATTTGTTCTATTCAGTCAATTCATGAGACAGGTATTACCTCTCTGAGTCAGAGTGGGTCTGGGAGTAATGTTTCTTGTAAGCTTGGGTCCTGTTAACAATAAAATTATGTTAATGACCAATATTCTTATTTCATTTTTTTTGTGTATGTAAGATCATGGAGAAGGAAACCAAAGAATGTTAACGTGTCATGAACAGTGATAATTATACACGTAATTGTTTTGATTATGGGAAACCCACCCATATAGATAACCGCATTTCGAATTAATCCACTCCTGTGAATAGTCAGGAACATACCCACATGTAGAGTCGTACATTAACACACACACACACACACACGCTGCGAAGATATTTATTAAGCTTAGAATCGAACGTAGGTGGCATTTAAATAAAAAGAATTTTGTATCGTCTTGTAGATCGTTTATGATCATTTTCTCCCGGAATGCTACTATAATTTAAAAAAAGTAATATCTTAATTTCAAGAGAAACAATCGCATAGAAAATTATTTACACCTCCAATATCTCTAATTGTTTGATTGGTATTTACCTGTGAGCTTGATTGGTTGGTCGGTTTGGTTTTACGGCATGTCAACATCTGTTGGGTTATGTCATGTCGAAAACTTTTTTGTTTTATCTATTCTTGATTAGTACTCAATTATTTGAATCTCAATTTTTAAACACATTTTTAAAACCAGATTTGTTCTATTCAACAGACCCTAACAGGTACTACCACTCCGGGTCAGGGTGATCTTGGGAGTCATGTTTCTTTTATGCTTTCGTCCTGTTAAACAATAAAATTATACTAATAGCCTATATTCTTATTTTTTACTTGGTACTGTGTGAAAATTGTGTCGCATAAAAACGATAACATGCTTAACAGGTAAGTCTTACATTTTTTATTTTTTTACCAGCAAAACCAAGAACTAAAACCCTTTCTCTACTAAAGACCTTTTTCATATTAGGCCATTTCACTCATACAACTCTGTATTAGCTCTTCCTTGTATTTTAGTTATTATTTTCCGTAGGTTGGAGGTATTGACGCACACTACCCATCATCTAATAGCTTGAACCCTTCTTTATTCATATACGTGGTGACTGATGGAATGGATGACTGGAACCCTGAATCATGAAAGAGAATTTGTGTCATCATGATCTGCGCCGGCTATCAAACAAGGAGATTATGGTTGCTGACCAATGCTCCCTGAAATCTGTAAAAACAATCAGACATGAACTGGAAAATTGCAATGGAGACTACGAGGCTGTGGCTCGAAGAAAGCAGCATAACAGACGATCTGATTGCGTTCGTACAGCATTTTTTCAGAAAGGGTACCAGGTTGAATTCAGATGCCTACGTAGAGTTGCTAAACACTGTAGATAAGCCATGGATAACAAGGGTAGCCAATGTTAGGTAGCAGGATCGGTCCCCTGCTACACCTCTGGGAAAAGTAAAAAATGGTTGTCGGCGAATTTTTACGACTACACCAGTCCCAATGTTTGGTCTCTGAACTCACCAGATCTTAACCCCATGGATTATTATGTATGTAGCGAGGTTGAGAAAAACACCAATCGCCGTGCTAGTACTACAAAAGCCAGTTAATCGACAGAATTAAGGTAGTTTTTGAGACCCTTCACAGGGAAACTGTAACATCAGCTTGCTCCAGGTTCCGGAGCAGGATTGAGGCTGTGATCGACGATAATGGCGGTTATTTTGAGTGAGACCTGTTGTGTAGTGTAGTGTAATGTCCGTGTCTGTCAAATTTCTTTACAATCCATTAAATTTTGTAGTTACTACGCACTTTTTTTTCCGTATGAAACTGTCAAATTTATCCCATCTTTATCAGTTATGTAATAAATATATTTAGTACTCTGTGTCGTTTTTACAATCTTAGAAAATAGCATTTAAAATGTGTCCCATCATTATGGTCCATCCTATATATATATATATAATATATATATATATATATATATATATAGTATATTGAGAAAAAAATGAAAAAACAGAGTTTTAAATGGGTTAAGTGGTGAGTTTATTGGCCGACGCTGCAGTGTTTCGATCTATTAATTAGATCATCTTCAGGGTATTTGTTGGTATATGGAAGGTAATAAGAAATTTTTTATCACAGAATAACGAGAAAAGCGAGTGGTAGTCCTTGTTATTCAGTCTGTTTAAAAAAAAATTGAGGTTTGAAAAAAGGAGACGGTCTGAAATATGACGTCAAATGTTCTCTTTTGCGGTGTATGGGACTGTGTAAGTGTGTGTATCGAAAAGAAAGCATTGTGCATTTTTTAAGTGTGTGGTTGCGTGTGTGTGTGTGTGTGTGTGTGTGTGTGTGTGTGTGTATAAATCTTTTGCGATAAACGACAGCGGAAACAAACCTCAAGGTTGTGTGTGTGTGTGTGTGTTGTTGTGTGAAACACTGAGGCGTCAGCCAATAAACTCACCACTTAACCCATTTAAACCTGTGTTTTTTTTTTTTTTCTCAATATACTACATACCGTCGGATCCACTTCCTTTCTTCACACACACACACACACACACACACACACACACACACACACACACACATATATATATATATATATATATATTATATATATATATGTATGTATATATATATATTCGTCAATTTATAAATTACTAGTATTTTTTTCTGTTCAGGCATAGATAGTTACCGTTTATGAGCAAGCAAATGTATATTTAACTCAAATCGGAGAAACTGAAATGCTTGCTTAGGTCATTAATAAGATTCAATGAAAAATGACTAATTACTTCCGATGTTTCAGTATTATTGAATGGCTTCGTCACAGTCATGCATAGTTAAACATAAAATCGGCAATTGACTTGGTGTACAAAAATATTATTTTAAAACCGGACAACAATGTCTCGATATTGAACTACTTTATTGATCAATCGAGTGTTTTTTGGTTCGCGGAAAAGAGTTTTTTTTTTTTCATTTTATTTTTATTTTTTTTAATTTTTTTTACCAATGTCAGGTACATAAATCCATGGCTGCACGTGTTTATCATGAGTCAGGTAATTGATCAACCTGCGTAACTTCCCATAATGCACACAAAACACACACACACACACACACACACACACACACATACAAATATATATATATATATATATATATATATATATATATATATATATAAATATATACATATACATATATATATATATATATGTTGAAATGAAAAATAAAGGAAAGAAAATGTTGAATGGATAAAATAGGATTTATTTTATTTTACTAGTGTTTCGGCCAGGATTTCAAAATCTATAAAAATGTTACAAAAAATGTTTTTTGGTGGGGACTAGAACGGATTAATGTCATTTCAGTTTATTTCAATAGGGAAAATTGATTTGATATACGAGGAAATTGGGTAACGGGTTGAACAAATTAAACTCGCAAGTCAAGGTACCACTCTTCTTAGGAATGGAGCACTTTCTGACGGTCTTTACACACAAAGCGATGTGTGTATTAAAACAGTTAAAATCCCTTCCCATTCTGAAAATGAAAACAGCCTAATGGTTAAGGTGCCGAACTGACACCCAACGATCGGATTTCAATTCCGGCTGTAGGTAGCTTACAAAATGTCTAGCCACACTGAAGAGACTTGATAAGTCGAAACACGTGTCTGTAGATGACCCTATATATATATATATATATATATATATATATATATATATATATATATATTATTTCTAAACTCAAACGGTGTGAAAAAAAAAATCAAACTGATATCTGGGTAAAAAAAGGAAAAAAGAAAACGCCAACACATCCCTCAGAATTATGCTGAAGAACAATTAGGGTGAAACCTAGGTAGATAGTGTCTGACTCATTTAGGTCCTTATTATATATATATATATATATATATATATATATATATATATATATATGTGTGTGTGTGTGTGTGTGTGTGTGTCTGTGTATGTAGAATCCTAACACTAGTCCCCTTTTTTTTTTGTCATGATTTCCATAACCACGTGTACCATATTAAGCTGGGTTAGTCTTCTCACACAACCAACTTCCTTAATTAACAACCAATGTTATCCTCATTTAGACTGTTTTATTGCCAAGAGTAATGTTTTGGAAACGTCTACAAGGATTAAAGGTTTTCAGGTCGGGTTGGGTTTGGTAGCGCCATCTGCTTGTATGTCTACCCGTCTTTATGTCAGTCTTTATTCAATTTGTATCCGGGATTGAGGGAACGTTGATTGGCTGATTTAAAAAGCCACTAAAAATAGACGTCCGGTTTCACTGATTCCCTGTGTTTTTCACCTGTTCGACGAATCCTTAAAAAAAGAAGCCAGGAGAGCTTTTGTGAATGGGATACTCTTGAAATTCCAGCCGGAAATAAGTTTCTTTTTAAAATAGTTTTTACGAAACCTGATTGGTCAGAATTGACTGATGCCGGCGTTCAATCTTGAAAACATAAACCCTAAAAAGATCTGAATTCATGGGTGGCCATTTTCAAAGAATATTCTTTCTGTTAAATTAGCATCAAGGCATTTTCATTTAATTTGCCTTATTTTTCTTTTTTCGTCGGCCGATGTGCCCTTTGGTCTTCTTCAGTTGTTTCTGTAGAACTCCGGAGCCTTTATGTCGTAATCGTGAGGTTGAAGGTTCAATCCTGACTACAGGCGAAAATAACATAGAATACTTAACATAGCTAAACATTTGTATCCAGTCATAGTTATCGTTATGAAAGTAATCTACCCCAATGGATTAAATAAAGGGTTCGGTTTGAAGTTCCGTGAAGGTTCCCGATGACGATATAAAGGCACATGAGTTTGACAAGAAGGTTCCCGAGTAAGACAATAATATCCCTGAAGAAGGTCGAAGTGTACATTGGACGAATATGTGTGTATATAACAATAAAGATGAGGAAAACAGTCCGAAAATTTTAAATAATACAAGTTATCAAGCCTCATCTAAAAAATTCAGACAGATACTTTCATCTAATATCAATCATCTTAATTTAACACGCCACTGATCTTTTGGTTAATATGGGTGAGTCAAAAAATAATTTTGTTTAGGACATGGAGATCCATTGGTAGAGCGTTCGGCTAGGAATCACAAGGTTCCTAGTTCGATACCGACTCTGGCCAACTCAGCATATGAGTAGCACAGGTATCTGTGCGGTAAAGTAAGGAGCTGATGGTAGGTGTGGCGCTCGCCTCAGATGCAAAAAAAAACTCCTTAATCTAGCGCTAGAGAAAAGGTGACAGACTCCCTCGCTGATTGACTGATACCGACTAAGCCACCCCGATGACTTTACTTACTTTATAATTACCAACACAGGAACATCATACATCAAAATGAAGCTGGTCCTCTGTGGATCACATCCCTACTTCTCCACATAGTCAGCGATGAAATAATGTTTGCCTCTCAAACTTTCTTTCATGGGTCCGAAGAGATGATAGTCTGGGGCAAACATTATTCCAGTGACAAGGTAGTGAAATCTGTAGTGAAGAAGTGGTTTAAAGAACAGTCAACAGAATTTTACGGTACAGGGATACATACTCTCGTTCGAAAGTGGAACATTGCTGTTGAGAGAAACAGTATGTTGAGAAGTAGGGATGTGATTCACAGAGAACTAGATACGTTTTGATCTGCGATACATGTTCCTGTGTTGGTAATTATACCTGGCCTAAACAAAATGGCATTAATTTTGATTCACTCTCGTATTTTTCGTGATTCTGATTTTTTGCCAAAACGTACTGATAAATCAAGTCATCATATTTGCTTGTATGTTTGTATAATAATTACCGCACAAAATCTGACAAGAATTACCAATTGTACATAAATTCAGTTAATAGTTTCTTTTAGGAATCATCATCTACAGTGGTACATTGACTTACAAGTTTAATTCATTCCACGCATTTTAACCGTTTAAATCAACTGAAATGCCATTAATATACTATGGAACCTTTCTCCTTATTTAGTTGAATTCGTTGGAAATAGTTACAATATCCTCAATTTAAATTAGTTTTTCATCAATCATTGATAAATTATTGTTGAATTCAACATTTGTACTATGATTTCTAATGAAATTCTGGTAATCTTCAACTTGTGCAAGAAAAATAAAACATTTATTGCAAAAATACGGACATAAAATGAGGGTTCAGTTTATTTTATGGTAAGAATTTACGAGGAACAAGTTAAGGATTACCGAAATTCTTTTTCTTAAGTATATTTTAGATTGCAAACCCCAGCAAAGACATAATTTTATTTAATAAAGAATATTTCAGTGAATTTCAAATCTTCATACATAGACGTTATTTTTAAAGATTTTTTTTGAAGTCCTATTCTTATGAATGTCTTTTAAAAATTAAAATCTATTACAATTTTTCTTGTTAATCTTTTTAATCTTTTTTTATTAATAATAATAATAATGATAAATCAATTACTTATACATAATTGTAATATTAATCGTCACACAGTCAGTTCCAACAATAAAACAACAATATTTAAAACTTTAAATACACAACACTTATTATAATTTTTTTTATCCCCCATACACACCCGCCTTCTTTCTCTTCTCTTACTAGAAAAAAATAAAAAATTCATTTGACGCGTAAATTCCATCTCCCCCTACCTCTTACATATTAAACGCACACAGCAACTCAAAAGTTAAAAGAATATTCCCTTGCCACCTGAAACATACATCGTTTCTCAATGGTAACCTTGAGGTTTGTTTCGCTGTCGTTTATCGCAAAAGATCTATACACACACGCGCAACCACACACCTAAAAATGCACAATGGTTTCTTTTCGATGCACACACTTACACAGTCCCATACTCACACCGTAAAAGAGAATATTTGACGTCATATTTCAAACCGTCTTTTTTTTTTCAAACTTCAAATTTTAAACAGACTGATAAACAAGGACTATCACTCGCTTTTCTCGTTATTCTGTGATAAAAAATGTCTTATTACCTTCCATATACCAACAAATGCCCTGAAGATGATCTAATTAATAGATCGAAACACTACAGCGGCCAATAAACTCACCACTTAACTCATTTAAACCTGTGTTTTTTTCAATCTTTCTTAATATACGACATACCGTCGGATTCACTTCCTTTTCTTCACACACACACACACACACACACACACACACACACACATATATATTATATATATAAGTAAAAAAAGTTAAGTCGTCAGGGCGGCCTAATGTCGGTATCAGCCAGAGAGCTAGGGAGTCTATCCCCTTTTCACTTGCGATAGACCAAGGAGATTATTCTAGCATGTGAGGTGGAGCCCCACACCCATCCTCAGCTCCTCACTTTACCGCACAGATCCCTGTGCTACTCATACACTGAGTTGGTGAGGGCTGGTATCGAACCAAGAACCTTGTGATTCTTAGCCGAACACTATACCGACTGAGCGAAACTACGTCACAGTTTACGTCACATTACCCCAAATTCTCATAACATAGAATAGATATACTCAAAATTTGACCATGCAAACTTAGATGGTCCACATTGTTTGTTAAAATAAGTTTTAATAAAAGTAATTGATAATTTGCTTGAAGCATTGTTAAGTATGTTATAAATATATTAATGATTTGAAGGCAATTACAATGCGTATAAAAATAAAAATAAAAGAAGTTATTTTTGTCTTCTCGATTTCAAAATGAAAACTATCACATAGAAAAATTCATATACTTAGCTTTTATTTTATTTTATTCATTTTTTTCCCTAATTTTTTCTTTTTTTTTTTTTTTTTCAGTTGTAAACAATAAAATGTATTAATTTAATTTGATGGACCAGTATAGTTTTAATAAATACATTTCCGGTATTCTGTATCTATATATCGTTTGTTTTATTTTTATATATATTTAAAGTTATCAAAACAAAGTTCCCATTCAAAGTGTTTTACTTTTTTAATACTTTAATAAATTTGTTGCTTTTATTTACTTATGGTACAAACTCGTTAACATTGAATTTTTAACTTCCATCAGGCAATATATTTCAAAAATTGATTTTACACAACCTGGAGGGTGTTTCTTTTTTTTTACTAGTATATATAATGTCCGATGAAAAAAATCACTCAAAAACTAATATATGTGTGTGAGTGAGTGAGTGAGTGAGTGAGAGAGAGAGAGAGAGAGAGAGAGAGAGAGAGAGAGAGAGAGAGAGAGAGAGAGAGAGAGAGATTACTATTGTATTCAAATGATTTTACTGAATATTAGACTAAACTAGCAAATATATGTACCCTCCACATACAAGCATTTAAGTTTTAATCAAATAAAATATATTAAATTTAGAAAGGCTAAAGAAACTAAATAAGAATGCAGATAAAAAGATTTGAAAGTGAGGGCGATATAATCGAAAAATAGAACAACTGAAACTTACTCTTCCATAAATCCTGTCTTTCATTGCTAAATTTTTCTAATTTAATTATTATTTAAAATAGGAAGTAAAGAATGAAATTACTATTATTTTTCTTGTTATTGGATTTCTTTTAAGAGTTATCCCCAAGATTATTTCTCATATTCATTAAGATAAAACCAAACAATTAGAAATCAATAATACTAAGAACACATTTGAAAATTAAATTTGTAATATCAATATACAAATTAGCCTTCCCGTTCACATTGTAAACCGCTACTTTGTTGTATATATAAATACAATTGCATGTTATTAGTATGTTGATATGGTCAACAGTGGCTTCGGCCTCTGGACCATTGCTATAATTAACAGCGTCGATCCCAGGGGGCCATCCGCCCAGGCAACACCTGCCCCCTTGATATAAAGGGGTAGGGCTGGGTTTATTGCCCAGCGCCTGAGGCGCCCCCTTGAGGGGGAATGCCGACGGGATCGACGCAATTTTTCACCTGCCACCCCATGAGTCACGGCTTGTGGGTGGTCCCACATAAATAGGGCCTTTGTGCCTGACCCGTACAAGTGGGGTACGTGGAAAATATCATGTAGATATGTCCAACATATCGAACTTCCGTTTTCGACCGGAGATCCAGTGAGCTTCGGCCGCTGGACCTTACAATTTAATAGCGTCGATCCAGGCAATACCTGCCTCCTTGATTTAAAGGGGCGTGGCTGGGTTTATTGCCCAGCGCCTGCGGGATCGACGCATTCTTTGTGCCTACCACCCATGAGTCTCGGCTTGTGGGTGGGCCCACATTAAAATGTCCTTGTGTCACCTCCTCATAAGTGAGATGAGAAGCAAATACCTATCTCCGATGGCTTCAGTCGCTGGACCTAACAAACTAACATCATTGATCCCAGGGGTTATCCCCCAGGCAATACCTGCCCCCTCGATTTAAAGGGGTAGGGCTGGGTTTATTGCCCGGTGCCTGATGTGCTCTCTTTGAGGAAGAATGCCGACGGGATCAATGCATTTTTTGCACCCGCCACCCATGAGTCTCGGCTTGTGGGTGGTCCCACGTTAATAGGGCCTTGTGCCTGACCCGTACACGTGGGGTACGGGGTAAATATCTAGCATGTAGATAAGGCCAACAGTATTAATAATATAAAATTAATTTTATTAATGATTGGGGTTTAAATGAAAATAAAATCATGGTGAATGTTATGTAAATAATTACGGGAATTGAGACTTGAGTAGTGATATAGTTTGGGTTACAGAAAAACACGCAATCTCCATTATAATAACAAGATGAGGTTATTTCATATAATTCTAACATAAACAAAGGGGAACTACTTTGATAAATTATTTATTTGTTTTCCCATTAAACTAACCCTAAACCCTAACCATAACCCTAAACCCGTCTTTTTTTCCCTAGTAGATCAATAATCAATTAATTAATTAATTTGTTTATGCTAGACTTATAGGAAATAACCTAAGATGATATGATTCATTGGTCAATATCAAAACAGTATGATGTATTTGAAGTTCTATTTCTGTCTAAAGAAAGCCCATCCTATATTCATTGAGCTGCTTATAACGTAATTTCAGGTAATTCATCTTTCAAAAGTTGTTTCTTTTTAATCATTGTACTTTCGTTTTCAGCCGGATGTATTCAAACATCTTTTCTAAACAATCAATATTGAACTGTAAAATCAATCTGATGATGCAAACTGATGTGTTCGCTGATGCTGATTGGACAGAAAAGTAGACACGTGGACATACGAAATAATGAATAAAGCAATATATATATATATATATATATATATATTATATATGAAAAAAAATGATGAATGAAAAAACAAGGTATTCAGGTGGATGATGTCATTTTTTTATATACGTACATCCTGTCCAGTTTTCATAGTTATATATATATATATATATATATATATATATATATATATATTATATATATATATATATATAGATATAGATATAGATATTATATAATGTTGTTCTGGTTCCAACGGGAGAAAATTCAATATTTTATAAAAAAAGAAAGATAATATTATCAATCAAAGCCTGAAGAAGATACCAGAAGATCTGAAACATGTGTTGCATATGTAAAACAAAAAGAATTTTAAAAAATTTCTGAGAACAAAATACATTTTGCGGAACTTCTTTATATATATATATATAATATATATATATATTATATATTATGAAATAAATATGTTTAGAAAAACAAACAAATGATATTTATGATATTTATTTCATACTGTCGGATTCACTTCCATTCACTTTTCATATATATATATATATATATATATATATATATATATATATATATATATATATATATATATATTTATATTTTGCTTGAAGGCAATTATAAATGCATGTATCGCATAAAATTCGATAATTATAGAAAATAATCTTGAGTGAATCCCGCAAAGGATGGCTCGCTATGCAGAACACCGTACAGACTGTTTCGACTTTATTAAGTCTCTTCAGCGATGTATACTAACGACTCCCCTCCGACAGGAATCGAACCGGGACTTCACAGGCATAGTCAGAGACCATATCCGTTCGGCCGCCGGTACATAGCGAACAATCCCTGCGAAATTAATCTTGTCAAAGATACTATTACACGCCCCTGCCATAGTAGGTAAGTGGACGTTTATTTAGTAAACAAACCCGGCCGTAAGCTCTTCGGCGAAGTGAATAAGATTTTTGGATGTTTGTTTTATAGAAGCAATGTTGAATAAATTATTATTTATATTTTGCTTGAAGGCAATTATAAATGCATGTATCGCATAAAATTCGATAATTATAGAAAATAATCTTGACAAGTAAAATTATATATATATATATAAACGACAAATAAAGTCGTTTTGATTAACAAAGGTTGCTAACTATCTGCTTAAATATTGAACAGGTCCGTCGCTGCTTAACTTTGATGATCCAAACTGGGACCGGTGCTTTCAGCGTGAATTGACCGTAATATATTTTCGAAGTCAAAATTGATTGAATTTTTGGTTATAAAAGAATCCACCAAGTTTCGAAAATCATTTACTTCCCGAGAAAATTATTTTAAACTTTTATTCAAACTTGGTAAGATGACTCGTATATCATGCCATGAAATCCTGTTCATATCGTTCTTCCGGCCGAATGAATTCTGGGAGCTTACTATTTATTTTATTTTGAATTTTTATGATTTTATTTTGTTTTATTATTATTTTCACTTTTATTTATTTTTCAATCCCGCACATTTCACATAGAACTAATAACCTTCATATAGGTATGAATCCAACTGTTCTTCCCCCAGCTAGGGGTAAATAATAGGTCATACAGGACACTTTAACCTTCGTACGACAAGTTGTCAAGGAGAAGGAAAACTCTGAAGTCAAACTCCTCTTAAAAAATTGACCTTGTGTCGCACCCTTCTCGTGCGGAGGTGTTGCATAAATACATACCTCGGGAAATGTATGAATCCAACTATGAATCATACTCCTTCTATCTTTGCGTAAATAGTAGGGCAGATTTGGCTTGGCTGGCTGGTTATTGAATTTTACGGCATGTCAACTCTTGGGTTATTCATGCCGAAGACGTTTTTGTTTTATTCATTCTTTATTGAGTAACGGTTGTTATTCATACACACGCAATAATATCTATTTAATTATTTGCCTGCTTTAAGCCGCTCACAACGACATCCTACCACTCTGATCCTACGCATACCACACTCAAGCAAAGAACAAAAACTGATGGTTAGTTCATTATAATTGAGCAGAAGGACTCAAATTACTATGATAATAGACTTTATGAGTTCTGGGATGAATAGATAATGAACTTTGAAACATTCCATTGTATGGGTGAAAATTACCATTAAAATTTGGTACAGCTGTGGGCGAAATTTGGTAGGCAAAGAGTTAATAGATGAGCTTAAAAAGATATTTTGTCAGATCTTGCTCGTGCGGAGGGGTTGGTAAATACATCCACACAAAGCTGAGCTATGGCACAAGACTAACAAATATGGAGCAACTAGTAAGTATCGAACTTACTAGTATGTATTCACCAAACCCCTCCGCATGAGCAGGATTCGACACAAGGTCAATTTGTTACGCGGATTTAAACAGGTTTGAATTCAGAGTTTTCCTTCTCTTAGACAGGTTACCTATCCAAGGTTTAAACCCCAGTGTGCCCTACTATCTGTTAATGTCATGGAACAAAGAAAGATAACTTGGGTTATCTTTCTTTAAGAGAACTCTTCTTTTTTAAGAAACCCTTTTCGTGTGCCCATGCGTTTTCGTGAAAAGAGCGTTCTTGGCAACGGTTTTAGACGTTGATAAGTGATCATGGATGTTGAAATAAACAACCTTAATACATTTATTGGCGTTTGTGTTGTTAGCGATGGCTGTCAACTGTCCCTTTTAGCGTGTTTAACACTATCTACCCATAGCTGGAGGGAGAACATATGGATTCATACCTTTCCTAAGAGTATTAACGCTTTGGGAAATGCAAACAGCCACGTCCAGGATCACTCGTCTATGAGTATCGAACTCACTAATAATGGTGAGATAGCCGGGCTCGTTAACCTTACACCATTTGGGACGTCTTGCCCGCGTAGACATCTGGGCATTTAAAAATAGGGGGGGGGGAAGAAAACAATAGATTTCCTTTTAGTGAGAGCGAGCAAAATCCAAATAATACAGTGATTGTTCTTGCATGGATTTCCCACTATTGTAAGAAAATACTTAGTTGTTCCCCACAATCTGCCTCCGCAAAAAAAAAACTCCCCAAAGTATTTTTGTTGTCTTAATTTTACTTAAATCAACAAAGAGAAAAAAAATGTATAATATTCCGCGCAGAAACCAAATCCAATTTGAATATAAAGCTGTGTCTACACGAGTGACACTTTCCATTTGGCTTGATTAGGAAGAATCGAGTGAAAACGTTAGATCTTCATAACAATGTGGGAGGTACAAAAATATAATACAAAACAAATAGGTTATAAAGAGGAAAGAAAAAAATCTCGATTGAGGTAAAAGACGAAAAAAGTAAAAAAAAAAAAAAAAAAAAAAAACAAACGTGGGGATATTTATAAAAATAGAATAACAAATAAGTTATTAAAGAGGAAAGAAAAAATCTCGATTAAGTTAAAAAACAAAAAGAGTAAAAGAAAAAAAAAAGAGAAAAAAAAATAAAGAAAAAAAGAACGAAAAAGTGAAAGAAAAAAGAACGAAAAAGGGAAAGAAAAAAGAACGAAAATGTGAAAAAAAAAGAACGAAAAAGTAAAAGAAAAAAAGAACGATAAAGTGAACAAAAAATAAAGAACCAAAAAATGAACCATAAAAAGAACGAAAAAGTGAAAGAAAAAAAGACCTCTCCCCCCCCCCCCAAAAAAAAAAACAAAGAAAAAATGTAGGGACGGGGTGGTTAAAAGGAAATAAGTTATTAAAGGGGAAAGAATAAAAAAATATCTCAGTTTAATCCAATGGAAGAAAAAAGAAAAAATTGGTTTGATTAGAAAGAAAGGAATGAAAACATTAACTCTTTTCATAACAATGCTGGAGGTAAAAAATAAGAAGAACAAAAACAAAAACAAATTAATTATTAAATAGAAAAGAATAAATTGTTGATTTACTTTTTAAAAAAAAACGAAAAAAATTAAAAGAAAATAGAAAAAGAAAAAGAAAAGTAAAAACGAAAAAAGTAAGAAAAAAAGAAAAAAAAGAAGGAAATCGCAACAGAGAAAAATACTGCATGACTAAATGAATGCAGGTCTATTATTTTTTTTTTCGTTCTTCAGCGAAGAATGTTCGGTTAAGAAACATGTTTACTATGAGTCATTTGACCGTAAAGAAAAAATCGCTGACACTATCTTGTTTACTTGTTTTACGTTCCAAGGATTCGAAGTCTGTGATGTGATTGCAGAAATCGCTAAGAAATGGAAACCAGACAAAGGCTCTTAGTATTCGATTTTCACGTTCAACTTACTTTACTCCCCTTCGACTGCAGCATGACAGAAACAACTTAATCCAAAGCTATCAATCATCCTCTGCAAAAATATCAATTTTACTTTCGTTGTGTTTTTGTACGGAACTGATAAGCTTTTCGATCTTGAGTCGACCATAACATACAGATATGCTAGAAAAACAACGACTTCTAAAACGGCCATGGCTATTATTCTTAGGATAGAAGAAAATTAATAATATTATAACACCAGTGAATAGAGACTGTACTCGAAGACAATCGAATAGGTATAAAGCGGGTCTCAAAATGATGGAGGAATGTTTAAGTTGGACGCGAATTTAAGAGGATGAATGACACTTAGGAAGTGTGTGTTTAAGAAGTTTACAAGGCAGACACGAAAGCACCAATGATTCCCAGCAACGTGTTTACCCGAAATGTCTACAAAACTTTGATAATAAGACCAGAAATAACTACCAAGTACCGGAGCGATGCAAAAATACATTTTTCCAATATAAGGAACAAATTCAAATGTCTGCGGGCTAAATATCTGCGCTAGAAAATTAAACCTCACATTACGTTTAGTAAGACGAGCCGTTTGGATAGGAGTACATAATTATATTTATGCTTCTGTTTTATAGGTTGGTTGGTTGGTTGGTTGGTTGGATTTTACGGTATGTCAACCTTTGGGTTATTTTATGCCGAATACGTTTTTGTTTTATTCAGTTTTGTTGAGTAAACAAATATTTTAAAACTCATCTTTTATTCAATTTAACTCATAGATGGTACCCAACAGGTACTACCACTCCATATCATATATATATATATATATATATATATATATATATATATATATATATATATATATATATATAGGGTATTTTGGCAGCAGGTTATTTAATCAGGTTTTTTATCGACCAAGGAATATTTCTTCTTTAGGTATTATCGGGATGCACATGCTAGAGAATATGTCCCCTATTTTTTTTACCCAAGCGCTTTGAAACATGTAACTATTCGTCCACAGGGGGATTATTTATTGCAGTCATTGTTTGTTTGGGGTGAGTTTTATTCTTTTGGAAGGATTTATTACACTTTTTTGTAGTTGTTGGTTTATTTATTTAGGGAGCGGTATTTCCCACTCATCTGGATCCCGATATACGGAAAAAACAAAACAACAAAAAATTCCTTGGTCTTTAAAAAACCTGCTTAAATAATATATATATATATATACTAGCTAAAGTACCCGGTCCATGACCGGACTAAAATGAAATTTGGATCACCAGGGAGTGAGAGAGAAAGTGGAAGACAGTAGTTAGAGAGGGGGTAAGAGGAAAATAATTCTTGAAACTAAAATCATTGAGAATTTGTATATTTCAGGATTTGTATTTTCTGTTTTATAGTTTAAAATTATTTCATATTTATTATACAACAAATTGAAAGTATTCGTTTGTATATTTGTTTGTTATTGTTTTAAATTTTTTGTACATGACAATAATTCACATTTAGTTCTTAATTGCATGTTGAGTTTAAAAAGAAGCTGAGAATCGAAAATTTAAATTCTTCGTATTGCAATATCTATTTTTGCTAAAACCTAAGATAGTATTATAGGGACCACAATTGATCAGTTTAGGCCATCTTGAATAAAACGGAAATATTTTGTTATTATTTATAATTAATTGATTTTTCATAGAATTTAAAAAAACTCTTATCGTAACTTGTTTTTAGCTACGTTAATTTTCAGTTGATTTAACAGTGCAAAAATGAAAACATTGTTTTTCAATCATAATTTTCATTATTTCCGTAAGCTGAAAAAAAGTTAAATAATCATCAGGAGTTTATTTAATGTTTTTTCTTTCAAATGGAAAAAATTTTTCAAGAAAATATTAATTTTTCTGCAAGTTTCATAGTGTTAATATGGGCGGGGGTAAATTTCACAAGGTAAAATTGGTGGTACTAGTATTTTAAAAACATTGTTTAAAAACGTTTTGGTGGACCTGATTATCTGGACCCCCCCATCTATTTTTTTCCCCTTCAGTTGATTATTATCGATTACACACCAATCTATCAGATTGAAAAAAAAAATTCTTAAAAGTTCTTTATTATTTGAGTATTCACGGGCTCATTTCCTCGTATAAGTTTATAGTAAATTGATCCCCCATATCGGAACCGCTTGAACGGAACCCAAATT
>CM042144.1:25892682-25937682 GCA_023376005.1 Doryteuthis pealeii
AGAGAGACAGAGAGAGAGAGGGGGGGCAGTTTTGCTCACTTCACAATTATAAATTCTTCTTAGCTGGGACGGAAACTTAAGGATTAAATGTAAAATAGTTTGGGTCATACAGAGACTGATAGGTACGCGTCCTGCATATCCATGCATCCATTGTTTTTTTCTTCTCCCACCATTTCCAGCTAACAGTAAATACATTTCAATATTTTATTGGAAACGAAATACACGGTATAGGGTAGAAGGTAGGGGTTAGACGGCTTTAGTTGTTCATAAATAAAAACCCTATAATCTATTAAGAAACTTTAGTTGGGACCCATCAAATTTCTAGGGGGCTCATTCAAATCAAATACGTACGTCCCAAGATGCACTAAATTGAAAAGCTATCAGCATCACTTGTCTTAAGTGAAGCCACACTCTGTTAGGAGGGAAGCAAACACCTTATAAATGAAAAAGGTCTCCGTTCTTTCAGCAAATTGGCAAACCATTGCACATGGGGATTCAAAGTTTATGTACCGAACATATATGTCGGGAAGAGGAGGATGTTCCCTTAATGAAAAAAATTGTGATATTGTAAAATGTAACTGGTATTTCTAAAGAGGGTGTCATTCCTAAAATCAGGTAACTAAGCGAGTACTTGGTACTATTAGTATTTTTGTAATTTAACCATTGTAGTTCTTTTAGTCAATAACAAGATAAATAAAATTATTCTAATTAATTATTATTCTGATAACTCTATTGCAATCTATTAGATTTCCATATGTCACAATTGAATGAACTGTTTTTTTTAATTAATTTCTAAAATGAATTGATTAGTTAAGTTAAGAATTAGAGTTAATAGAAAAATGACATAATGACACGAATTTTCAAAAATTGAAATAATTTATTGTAAATTATTTCAACACGCCCCCCAAAAACAAAACAAAAAAAAACGCCTTCTGAGCGGTGTAAAAATATTTTTTTGAAAAATATTGCCTATGGTAGGTGGGAGCTAAAATTCAATATAAATAAACTAGATTTTATTCAGTTCAATTCTGAAGAAAATATATTTAAAAAAGAAATATTTTCGATAAATAAATTTTATTTAAAAATGTTTGTCCAATCAATAGATGAATGTCTTATATGTTGTTACGCTCTCAGATCATTTTCTTAGAGATTTGATAAATTTAAGATTTATTAAAGTAAGTATTTATTTATCAAAGTAAAGATTAAATTAATTTAATAACGTTATTTGTTTAATTTTTAAAGAATGAAATAAAATTTATATAAATCAAAATTAAAAGGCTATTTTGATAATGTGATAGCCAATATAATTAAATTTATTAATGAATGAACAAAATATTACTAACTATTAATTACTTGGCTACAATTAATTCAAATAAATATATTGCAGATGAAACATAACATCAGTAATAACAAATAACAACCGTAAACAGTTTTCGCATTAAAAATAAATGTAACCATGTTAGCAAAACTACAATGTGCATCATTTAATGTTGCATACTTAATTTATGAGCATATATAATACAGGCTTATTCTTTATTCTATGTTTTAATGATTTGATTATGAATTAAATACTCATTGATAAACTTTCACAATTGCTGAGGGTATTGTGACTTAAGCAGTAACGTAGTTCCGGCTACAGACTGATAGATACCGAATCTCCATTATATAAAGATTTTATTATCTAGATATATGCATTAATTATTTATACTAGCAAATATATGCACCCTCCGGGTGCAAGTATTTAAGTTTAAATGTAATAAAATATTTAGATTAAATCAGAAAGGCTAATGAAACTAATTAAGAATTCAGATAAAAAGATTTGAAACGGAGGGGTATAATCGGAAAATAGAACAACTGAAACTTACTCTTTCATCACTTCCGTTTTTCAATGCTAAATTTTCCTAATTTAACTATTTAGTTAAAATAGGAAGTAAAGAATAAAATTACTGTTATTTCTTCTTGTTAATGAATTTCTTTTAGGATTTATTGAAGAGATTTTTACTCATATTCATTAAGATAAAACCAAACAATTAGAAATCAATAATACCAAACAATTTTTATTAAAATCAGTTTTTTAAAATATCAATATGCAAATTAGCTTTACGTTACTCTGAAAACTGGTATTTTGTTGTATATATAAATACAATTGCATGTAATTAGTATTTAGGTAAGGCCAACAGTATTAATAATGTCAAACAGTTTTATTATTAATTGAGGTTTAAATAGAAATAGAATCATGGAGAATGTGCCGTAAATAACTAAGGAAATTGTGACTTGAGTAGTAATATAGTTTCGGTTACAGACAGAAAAACACACAATCTCCATTATAATAAGATCATATCTCCCTCTGTATAATAAATGTCATGTTTGAGTCATGGGTACCAGATACTTTATACAATATCATAATTTTTCCTTAAGGCCCCCAGTTTTCGGCATACTAACCCTAACCCTAAACCCTAACCCTAAACCCTAACCCCAACCCTAACCCCATCTTCTTGTTTCCTAGTAGATCAATGAATAAATAAATAAATAATTTATCAGTCAAGAGTGGTTCCCCTTTGTTTATGTTGGATATATAGGAAATAACCGGCAATCCTTAATATGTTGGACGTAATTATCCGACACGCCTTCTTTCATCTTCTCTTCATAAAGGGTCGGGTGTATATCACATATATCGTTTTCCAGATTCACACACACACACACACACACACACACACACACACATACGGAGCAGTCTTCCATGTCTATAACCTTGCTGATGAGACCTAATAGGTCAAAATGTACATTCAGGGATTGACATTTTCTCGATTTGTTTAGCCTTACATTTGAACATATATGCCCGCCTAAATTCATTAATTATTAACTAATTAATTTTCAAAATTACGTATGACTTCAATTAAGCACATATCCTCCAAAAATTGTCGTCTTAAAGCCATATAAAAATAAACACATTCGTGTATTTACTTAACCTATATATATATTATATATATATATATATATGTGTGTGTGTGTGTGTGTGTGTGTGTGTGTGTGTGTGTGTGAAAAATGTAAATGAATCCGACAATATGTTGAAGAATAATAAGTGAGAGGGAACATTAGGAAATGTAAGGATGATTTATTGATATTTGAAACAAAAATCTATTGTCGCCGCTCATTTTGATTTATAATGTACAGTATCGAACATAAATTTCAGACATGCAACTCTTATCTCTGTGGACAAAACAGATATAGACTGTTGATTTATTTAAAAATTGATACGAGAAGGAAAATGCAAACACAAAAATAAAGTCATACAATTTTTTGAAAGGCAAAAAAAATTTTTAAATACTCCCCCCCCAAACCCGCCAACAACAACAACAAAAAACAATCACATACAACACCTTAAATATTGAATATCCCGTTATTTTAAGCAGAAACGTTGTTTTTTTTAAATGATAGGATTTAATTTTTTGTGTATGTATATTCATATGATATGAAGGTTTCCCCTGACGATGAACTAACGTCGAAAGTAGTTGAGAACAAAAAAAATAAAGCATAAAATAAATATTTCTGTTTCACTTTTTGTTCATATATATATATATATATTATATATATATATATATATATATATATTAATAAGTCATCCACAGATACGTAGTTCGGCGTTTCACGCCTCATCAGTGTGGCTAGACACAACTATCTTTGACTAGGGTCAAACTCAGACTGACCGTATGGTAGTCCGATATTTTATCCCCTCGTACACTGACAGCTCTCGTGGGGACTGGTGTTTTAAAACTATTATGTACATAGGTTTGTTTATGTATTTTATGGTCACTGAGAGATCATATTTCCGGGGAAACGATCATTGCTTATATGCTTAGTGAGAGTTAATTTAGATTACCAATTAGAGAGCTCATAGCAAATTTATGGCAGCATATATTAATAAGTGATCCACAGACAGGTGTTTTCGGCGTTTTCACGCCTCTTCAGTGTGGCTAATATATACATATATCTATCGATAATAGAGATTCGTTCCGGTTTTTGTCTGTAACAAAAATTATGTCACTGCTTACGTCACATTACCGAAATCGTCATAACATAGAATACATACACTCAAAATTTGAACATGCAACATTTAGACAGTCCTCATTGTTTTTAAAAACAAAGTTTTAATAAATACATGACTGGTATTATATATCTATCTATAGTTTGTTTATTTTAATACGTATTTAAAGTTTACATTTCAAATTGTTTTATTTTTTAATCCTTTAATGAATTTGATGATTTTACTTACTTAGGGTACAAACTCGCTGACATTGAATTTTTTTTAACTCCTACCCTCAAGCAATATGTTTCAAAAATCTAATTTTTACATTGCCCGGAGACATTTTTTTTTTTTGTACTAGTATATATAATGAACAAAAAGTTATGGAAGTGAGGACATGAAGTCAATGGCGCTTGGTAACTGGCCATTGTAGCATATGTGATTTCGATCCAAGACTAGTTTTTGGCAGCTCAATGTCAAATCACATCCTGTTTATAGAATTTGTATTTATAAATAACAACTATGGTGGGTGGGTGATAACTACTTTCTGGGGCAACAACATTTTATTTCGTCAACCACTTCACATATCACCAGATGGCCCCCAAGATTGTTCTGGTCCACTTGGTAAGGGATCCTTACTAGATTTTCGAGAAGTCTCAGTATATCGAGTTATAAGCTCGACATACACATACTAAAAAAAAAAGGAAAAGAATGTATTGAAATTAATATCAAGCAAAAAAAAAAAAAAAAAAAGAAAAAAAGAAACGTAAACAATTCATTATTATAACAATAAACAGTAAAGTCGTCGTCGTCGCAGGCGGCATAATGTCGGTATCAGCCAATCAGCGAGGAGTCAATCCACATTTCACTAGCGCTAGACCAAGGGAGATTATTTTTGCATCATAAGGTGGAGCACAATACCTACCATCAGCTCCTTACTTTACCGCACAGATGCCTGTGCTACTCATAACGCTGAGTTGGCGAGGGTCGGTATCGAACTAGGAACCTTGTGGTTTCTAGCCGAACGCTCTACCGACTGAGCTAAGTCGGCCCTTATACAATAATACCAATAAAAAAACAAACAAAGCAACAAAAAAAAGCAATAACGACCACGTTGATTCGTGGCATTGATACGGGTCATCTTTAAATGAAAGGATTTTAAGGTGACCGGTGATAACCCCAAGATTACTGATATGGAGAGTCGATTTACTAACGGTTGTATTTTTAACAAGTCGGTGCGTTTTGAAAATAAAGGATTTCTATCAGCAGACACAATTGGAGCTTAAATTGTACGTTTTAGGGATAACATGATATGATGACTAGCGATGAATTGAAAGAAAAGAACGGTACTAAAACGTTTGGTATCATTGATATGAGCTTTTTATTGAGCAAATGTTAATTCAAGGATCACAAACGCGCGCACACACACAGAACTATATATATATATATATATATATATATATATATATATATATATATATATATATATATATATATTTGTGTGGTGTGTGTGTGTGTGTGTGTGTGTACGTGTGTGAGTATGTGTGTGGTGTGGCGGGGAAGCCGGTGTCTCACGTGGCATTCGTGCAGCAGATCGCGTAAAAGCAAATCTGAACTCCTAAGCATCTGCGTGCTCACCAAACTGCTTGTAAAAATGGCCTTCTCATGTTAAGAAGTGTCACACACACACACACCACATATATGATATATATATATATATATATATATATATATATATATATAGTCATCCACAGACACCGGTTTCGACATTTTTACGTCTCTTCAGTGTGGCTAGACACAGCAAACTCCTTTTAGCCGTTAGCGAAACCCGACTGACTTTTCATCATTCGGTTCCCTTAACCCTCTGCCATCATATAATATATATATATATATATATATATATTTATATATATATATTATATATTCGTTGGTTTCTAAATCCCTGAACGAATTCCACCTTTTTTAATTCTTTTTCTTTACGGATTACCTGTATGCTACTATTCCATAACAATATTTATATATATTATATATATTATATATTATTGTTATGAATATAGCATACAGGATACTATTCCATAACAATATATATATATAATATATATATATATATATATATATATATATTATTGTTATGGAATATGCATCAGGTAATCCGTAAAGAAAAAGAATAAAAAAGGTGGAATTCACTCAGGGATTTAGAACCCAACGAATTTACGAAAAAAGTTACAATCAACGAATTTCTGGAGTATAACATTTATTTAAATAATAACAAGCAGATGAAAAACTAAAATAAAATGAATATTACAAATAAAAGAAAGGGGTTATACATAAAATATGTGAGTAAAGATTTACAGAAAATATGATTAAAGCATTAAAAAAACTCATCTGCCTTGATTGGGTAAAATGCATGCGTTGTCTTCACTTGTGATTTTAGCTCGCCAAAAGGTCTACAAAACCGCGTCTCGCCTGTCATCACTCTAAATTTTTTGCATTTTTTTTAATTAGAAAAATAACACTTAACTATTTAAAAACATAGTAAAATAGAATCTGACGAATTTTAATGTTTTAATGTTCATTTATTTTATATAAATGATATTTTCCATTGACGTAATAAATTTGGAAATTTAATTTGTTTCACTGACCGTATTAACAGAAGCGTAACTAATGCTCGCTCATATTTCAAATGTTAACTCTCAACACAAAGCAAACAATCAACCGAGTGACAGCTCGTAGTTGGACAACTCGTAAGTTGGACACTCGTGAGTCAAGTTACCAATGTATTTCAAAATAAGATATCAATTCATTTTTATTTTCTTATTCTCAGTTAATTTTTTTAATGACACTATCTTATGCTCGGGTTTTTATAAAAATTATTTTAAGACTGTTCCTCGCGAACACTGTCACGTAGGCATCATTTATTGTTACTCTTCACCTTTAGGAGGTACTGTTCCAAGAATTAAAATCCTGGGATCAGTCCGACTTGCTCTTCTCAGTAACAATCGCACGCCCATCCGTTTGAAAGCCGAGAACTAGAAATACGAGGGTGAGTAAAAAAGTAATACCATTTTGATTAGGACAGGTATAATTACCAACACAGGAACATATATCATACACCAAAATGAAGCTGGTCCTCTGTAGATAACAACACCACTTCTCCACATGTAAAGAGTGTTTGTGAGGCACACATTACTCCAGTGACGAGAAAGTGGAAATCTGTAGTGAAGAAGTAGCTCAAAGAACAGTCAACAGAATTTACGAGGCGGGATACTGGATCTTATTCGAAGGTAGAACATTGTTCTTGAGAGAAACGTTGACGATGTGGAAAAGTGGGGATGTTATCCACAGAGAACCAGCTTTTTTATATATAAATATATGTTCCTGTGTTGGTAATTAAACATTAGTCCTAAATGAAAGGGTATTACTTTTTGACTCACCCTCGTATAATAAATAGGCCTGGCTGTCGTAACATTTTCTGTCCAAGTCACTGGTCGTTGAGACTTCATATGTCTACTGGGATGCGATAGAATCAACCATTAAGGAGAGAGAGAGAGAGAGAGAGAGAGAGAGAGAGAAGAGAGAGAGAGAGAGAGAGAGAGAGAGAGAGAGGTCTCACTAAAATGTCTGACAAACCAGCGGAAATTATTTTTCTTAAGACAGTTCTCGACATAATGTGTTGAAGCGAACAAGGGCGTGATTACTCTCACAGGTGGTGCCCGACTCTCCGTTATTTAACAAGTTAGATACAGTTTTTCATTGAGGAAAATTGTTTCAGGCGAAAGGACTATTAGATATGACTCTTGTTATTAATATTCCTTTTTGTTTACTCGCAAGGACGCGACAGATGATATAGACAGACTATGTATCAAGAAAAGAAGGAAGAAAAGAAATGTCCAACATTGTTGAATGCTTCGTTGCAACAATTCAGAGACCCAAAGAATATACAAGTAAGAACAAGTAGCAGCCAACAACAGTAATATCAACCGCATGTGTACTTTAGTCAATTTAATGTGTGTCCTCCAGTCTACTGATATTGTTGTTGTTGGCTGCAAGGGCTCTTTTTGATATATTCTCCGGGTCCTTGAATTGTTGCATCTACTCCCTGCATAATATTGGTGAGTCCTCTTTCCTTCCACGTATAACGTCAATTATTCCAGGCTATGTATCATTTTGACTGTTATCAACCTCGGCTGATCTACCCGACCGTGCGCGTATTTCAAAAAGAAAAAGTCCGCATGAAATTACACAAAACACTTTGAACATTTTTTTTATTTATCACAACCCCCATAATCTAAACGAAAATTTATTTCGTTGTAATCACCGTTTGTTTTCCTTTGCTTAAAAAAACTTGATATGGCGATAATGTTTCGTATTTTTCTTTTCAAATTTAATATTTTTTCAAACAAAACAGAAACAAATAAACAACAACAACAAAAAAAAAACTAACAAATAAACAAAAACAAACAACATAACATAACATACAATTAAATAAGTAGTGCCAAAAAGAAAAAAAAAAGAAAAAAATCTAAACTAAAAATCCACCCTGTCAGCTTGGTTTAAAATACTCTGACTCTATCCGCTGTGAAAGGGTAAAAACACCTCCCAAATAGATGTTCTGACTATAATACTAAACTACATCTAATAATGAAACTCTAGTTCTGGATATCTGGAGAGTGTGGAGTACCCCTTCATTACCATAATTTGTGTTTTGATGTAAGCAAAAAAAAAAAAAAAAAAAGAAAAAGCAAAAAAAAAAAAAAAAAAATTTTAAAAACCAACATTTCAAAATATCAACGTACAATAAACGTGATTCGATAAACTCTCAGCATAAAATAAGCCTAGACGGTTGACACGCCATTAAAAATCAATTAATCAACTAGCAAATAAATGAATATTTTATGTCAAACTACAACGAAAGTCGGCCAAAACTAAAGCAAAAGGCGATCTTTAGATAAGACTAAACCCTCATATTGTTATAGCAAGCACCCAACCCGCTCGCCTTGGGTAGGATATGACACAAGGTCACAAGTGTAGGGTATCCAGAATTTTTTATTTTCCCGGAAATAGTAGATCTAAGCAAATTGCGAGGTAGGCACTTGCTGTTTAATTTTTAAATGGACATTCCCTTAAAAAATAAGCTAAAAATTCGGGAGTGCGTATCTTGAAGATAACTTTGTTTTGTTCATAGCATCATTTTTATTTTTAGAGTTATTAATGAAATATAAGTGACAATAGTGTTCAGGCACTAATTTCATTGTCGAGTTCAGAAATTTTATAGTATTACCAGGGTGAGTTCCATTTGTGGGACAGTATACATTTCCACACAGTCACCGTTTCTCCCAATAGCAATGTTCCACCTTCGAATGAGAACATGTATCCCTTTCGTAAAATTCTGTAGACTGTTCTGTGAGACACTCCTTCCCTACACTACGCATTGTCCATATTCAACAGATTTAGCACTTTTAGACTATTATCTCTTCGGCCCATGAAAGAGGGTTTGAGAGGCAAACATTATACCAGTGACGAGGAAGTGTAATCTGTAGTGAAGAAGTGGCTCAAAGAACAGTCAACAGAATTTTAGGGGGCATGGGTACAGGCTCTCATTCGAAGGTGGATCATTGATATTGAGAGAAACGCAGACTATGTGGAAAAGTAGGGATGTGATCCACAGAGGAACAGCTTGATTTTTGATGTTTGATACATTTCCTGTGTTGGTAATTATACCTGTCCTAAAACAAATAGCATTACTTTTTGACTCACCCTCGTAGTTTATTTTCCCGAAAATAGTACATCTAAAGAGCTTGTGATGGTGGCTTCTGCTGCTAAGGGAAATTAAAAATAAGTTTTAAAAATCGGGAGTGCGTATCTTGAAGATAACTTAGTTTTGTTCATAGTATATTTTTTTATTTTTTTTTAGAGTTATTAATGAAATATAAGTGACAATAGTGTTCATGCACTAATTTCATTGTCGGGATCATAATTTTTAGTATTATTTTTTGTCCTTCCTCTGATATCAAACTTTCCAAGCCCTTTCTAATCCTTTTTGGGACTGTTCCAAGTGCACAACTACAATTGGTATAACTTTCACTTCATATTCCATAACTTTTTCAGTTCTCTGGCAAGGTCCAGAATATTGTCAATTTTTTCATTTTCCTTAACTTCACCCTGTGATCTGCTGGCACTGCAAAATCAACCAGTTGACAAGTTCTTTTCTTTTTTGTTAACAATTATTATTATTATTATTATTATTATTATTATTATTATTATTATTATTATTATTATTATTCATTTTGGGGTAATTGCCTGGAATAGGTATTGAAAGACTAGTAAATGGTAATTTTCAACTTAGGTTCCCACTAATTGAAAGATTAGTGCAACCCAATCTTCCAAGCTCTTATTTTTTGTCCTGTAACAGCTTAAGCTAGCTTAGTAAGTAAGTATTTGTAATTCCGTCGTTTGATGTGTTCGCTGATAAAGACGGCAACATGCTAAAATGGACAGAAGATCAAAAGCCAACATTACTTGGGAGACACACTTTATTCTCATTTCATTTCAGTGGTTAGTTTCGAAATTCGTAGATAATATGTCCTGAGTAGATTTGGATTATCCATTTGATCGAATATGTGCGAACGTGCGTGAATGTGGGTATACGGAGGCAGGTGGTGTAATGGTTACTGTCGTAGGAAATGGACACAGTGAGATGAGTTCAAATTCTGGATGAGGCTGTTTGCATTTCACATAGTGATAATACCTTTGGGAAAGGTGTGTATCCCTCTATTATCCCTCCGCTAGTGAAAAGGGATATACACACTCGCTGTCTGGCTGATACCAACATTAGGCACCCAATCGACTTTACTTCGTTTTTATTTCTTGCTCTAACCGTACTATAACATCAAAAAACATTTGTATGATAACGACGAATGCAAATGTAGAGCACCAAAAATCCACAGCCCCATACTGTATTTAGAATACATCAACTGCACCTCTGCAGAGGGGTAAGACTCTCCCAATGGGGCCAACTTTTGGTCGTGAGTGGTGACCTGTGATGCTTAAGGACGGAACCCAGATGGCTAAGCAGTCCATAACATGCAACACTCCTCTTTGGCCCTTACTTGGGCTAGACGGTCGGTTGGTCACGCCAAGCCCTAGCACCTATATGATTGCCCCAAACCTATTGCTCTTATATCAAGCGCCGATACTTTTTATCATATATGTGCGAAAAGGCTGTAGCTGAGGGTCTCATTGTTTTAGGAATGGTGAGGTTCCAGTTCTGGAGTTCTGTGGAAGTACCCCTTCATCAACATTGCTTCCAGGTCCACTCTGACCCGGAGTTTTACAACCCGTTATCTATGGGTTAAAAACATGAGCTTATAAGAATAATTGAGTATCCATTAAGAATGTATGTATTTCAAAACTTATTCAGCATTAAATGGACCACTGAGGTTGATATGACCTAAAACAAGCCAAAAACAAAACAAACCAAAATAAAGAGTTCATCCAGAATATTTAATTGTAATAATGTATGCAACACTAGTCCATTTATTGACTGGAAAGCATATATTAATTTACCACATTGATAATTCTTTGCACCTCCAATACTTGACGTCCGTTGTTCACATTTCCCTCCCCTACCGATAGTAACCACAATAAAACGTGAGTACACCACTCTCCGTGCCACTAGGAAAATGCCTTGACCTTGTCTCTCGGTCATAACAATTTGTTTTTTTTCTTCTTCCTACTAACTGTGGCATTCAGCACAACAAAAACAAAACACTCCCCAGCTTGTATACTCTTTATCATAACATGACCAGCTGTTACGAGGCAGTAGTTGTCATTCTTGTTTTCTGGTCTGGTTAGTATATTCCTTGCAATCGATGGAAGCAGAAATTTCTCATCAGTAAGTAAATACGACGGTAAGTAAAAAAAGTAATGGCCATTTTGTTTAGGTCAGTACAATTACCAACACAGGAACATGTATCATACATCAAAAGAAAGCTGGTCCTATGTGGATCAATCCCTACTTCTCCACATGATCACCGTTTCTCTCAATGGCAATGTTCCACATTCGAATGAGATCCAGTATCTCTGCCCCGTAAATTTTATTGACTGTTCTTTGAGCCACTTCTTCACTACAGATTTCACTTCATCGTCACTGGAATAATGTTTGCCTCTTAAACCCTCTTTCATGGGTCGAAGACATGATAATCTTAAGGCGCTAATATGGTGAGTATAGAGGATGCGTAGTGTAGTGAAATCAGGAACGGTGACTATGTGGAGAAGTAGGGATGTGATCCACATAATGAAAATTAAGCAGTAAACATATACTGCTGGAGTGTGTAGACTTTGATCTAGTTCGAATAAAATACGACCAAGCGAATAATTTGAAAAAAAAAGAAAGAAAAAAAAGACTTTTGACAAAAATAAGACCATCCAGGATTTTACATTTCCTAAAAAAAGTGGGGTTGTACTAAAAAATACGAGTAATTGAACAATATTTCAAAACTATACATATATACATGTTTTTCTACCTGACTGTCGCTACGAATCAAAACAATAGGGATTACAAATGATCCACCGTGGTTGATATGCGTAAAACAAAACAAACAAACAAACAATTTAAGTTATTTATAAATTTCATCACGAAATCATGATGAAAACGCTTATCTAAACTTTCAAAATGTGACTAGAATCTGTTGGATTAAAATGTTTTCTAGCTTGCAAACCATTCTACCCCCATCTTTAGAATCCTATTAAATCATGGAACAAATTCTGTACTATTAAAATTAACTGATTTGGAGTGTTACAGGGTGAAAAAGCTTAAAAGTCAATTCACATGAGCTTTCGTTTACACAGACAAAACAAGAGGAAGAGTAGAAATAAGGAAACTTTATGTGTCGATGAAAAAGTGAACAATTCATTATTTACTAAAATAAAATTTCCCCTATTACTATGAGTTTCCCAATTTCTGCTTTTTCCCTTTTTCGTTACGATTATCTATCACAATTCCAAACGAATTACTCCTGACGAGATGTTATTTTCAAGAAATTATATACGGACACAGAATCTATTAATAATGGAGATTGTCTGTATTTCTGTCTGTAACAAAAACTACGTCATAGCTCTACGTCACAGCTTACGTCACAATATTCTTATGCTATATACACCCAAAATTTGAGTAAGTAATTTAAAAAAATGTTTTTTACTCTCATCCTTTTCTTTTTACAGCAACAAGAAGTTAACCAAAAAGTTTATAAATAAATAAATACCTACGATTTTGTGTAAAATTGATATGGAAAATATTCAAAATAATTGTTTAATTATTAAATGCACGCAACATTTTATTTGAGAGGGACGGGGCTCAATTTTCATTTCAAATTGTTTTTTTGTTTTTTTTACTCCTTTAATAAATATGAGGATTTTGCTTACAAACCTTCTGATATTGAATTTTTAACTCCCACCCTCTCAGGCAATGTCTTTCAAAAAATGTTTTTTTACAACGCCCGGAGGGTGTTTTCTGGTGCTAGTATAGTTAATCCAAGCCTGAAGAAGATAGCAAACAATCTGAAACTCGTGTTGCTGACCTAAAAAATAAATCTTTTATAGAACATAATTTTTTGGTAATGACCGACGGTAGTCAGAAGGAACCAATAGAAAAGAGCTTTCGATATTCTTATACATACACTATTTGAGGTGAGTGGTGTAATGGTCTCGTCGACCCGAGTTCAAATCCTGGAGGAGGCTTTTTGCATCTCACAAAGCACTAATACCCATGGGAAAGGTATGCATCCAACGAGTGTCCCTCCAGCTATACGTAAATAGTAGGGCAGACTGGGCTCTTTATTCTTGGTTAAGTAACCAGTCTAGGAGAAGGAAAACTCTGAATGGAAAACTCTATGTGTGTGCATATATATATATATATATATATATATATATATATATATATATATATAAAACATTCCCACGACTAACTCATCTGCACTGTTGGATGCATATATATATATATATATATAATATATATATATATATATATATATATATATAATGTTGTATATTAGGAAAAATGAAAAAACACAGGTTTAAATAGGTTAAATGGCGAGTTTATTGGCCGACGCTGCAGTGTTTCGATCTATTAATTAGATCATCTTCAGGGCATTTGTTGGTATATGGAAGGTGATGATAACTTATTTATCACAGAATAACGAGAAAAGCGATGGTAGTTATGTGTTATTCAGTTTAATTTTTTTTAAAGTTTGAAAGAAGAACGGTTTTGAAATTGACGTCAAATATTCTCTCTCTATATATAGTGTGTATATATATGCGTGAGTGTATGTGTGTATGTCTGTGTCTTTATGTATATGCATATATAGATTTTATACATAAATGTGTAGACGCTAATAAACCGAGATGTAGATAATTTGTGTGAGCTAGCGACCTACATAAGTACAACATGTCGATGTTAACTCGATATAAAGGGGCAGAGATTTGTTGCTGTAGCCAACGACTGACACAACATTTAAAATTAATCTACGCATTTGATTAAGTGGCATTTTTTAATTTGTGAACATAACTTCAATTGGTTAACATTAAAATCTACCTTTTAGCCCTTCTCTGCCGTGGATATAGTCTTTCAGCCAAAGAGAAGTGCTAATTTTCACGTTCTTACGAACAACCTTGAAATCTTTGAAATCTTTACATGTTTCACATTTCATACAGTGTAGCTTTTGGGATAGAAACACGGAGAAAGATCTGGGGACCAACATTTTTACACGTAGAATTAATTTGTGGGATTGTGCGGTCAGGCGATGCGAGGCGACGGGGTAAAAAAAAAAAAAAAAAAAATTAAGATTTTTTTTTAATTACAAACGAGTGTTGTTGTTTTTTCTTTCTCTCTTTTTTTTTTTTTTTTCATTATGACATTCTGTAAGATGAAAGTAGCGCCAGTTTCGCCGATCGAACGTTGATTGGATGTTTTTAACCACGAGATTTTTAGAAAAAGAAGAACATGAACATTTTTGATATGTTGTGACGTACATAGTAAGTTTTTTTTATTACGGTCTCGCTCCGTCCCAGCTACTCATGCAAGGGAAGATATACTTACGTACATTCACCAACCCACACATACGTACAGATACACATGCAAACACACACACACACACACACACACACACACACACACACATATATATATATAGTTTATATGTTCAAACAGACGCAAACACATATATATAGCCCACATGTCTATAAACTTACACACACACACATACACACACACACACACATATATATATATATATACATATATTATATATATATATATATATGTGTGTGTGTGTGTGTGGGTGTGTGTGTGTGTGTAGTTTATACACATATGGACTATATATATGTGTGTGAGTGTGAGAGTGTGTGAGCATATAAACTACATGTATGTAGGTATATATATATATACATTATATATGTTTACACATTTATAGTGTATATACAAATACATATTATATATGTATACACACGCATAATTATGTATATATGTATATATGTACATCAATATATATATATATGTATATATATAATATATAATATATAAACTATAAATATATTGGCATATACTATATATACATACTACATACTATATGCATATATGTATATCAATATATATATATATATATATATATATATATACACATTATATATGTTTTACACATTTATAGTGTATATACATATGCATATTATATGTGTATACACGCATACACACGCATAATTATGTATATATGTATATCAATATATATATATACATATATATATATATATATATAAACTATAAATGTATTGGCATATACTATATATACATATATATATAATTTATATGCATACACACGTATATATATATATATATATATATATATATATATATATATACTTATGCGTAATATATATGTGTGTTCAATATGACCTATGCATGTTTATATATATATATCTATATTTATTATAAACTATATATATATATATATATATATATATATATATATATATATATATATATATAGTTTATATGTTTACAAATATATATCTTATATATGTATGGATTATATGTATACACATATACAGCCCTATATATATATATATATATATATATATATATATATATATATATATACAAATACATATATGTATATACATGTGTGTATTAGTTTTCATTGTAGCACGTATTTAAATCAAACAAAATGAATATTTGAAAATGTGTGGGTATACATATAGGCATATATAGATGTATATTACTATATAAGTTACAGGCTTTATGTTAATGAACTAATTACATTTTATTACATCAGTGGTCCTTGAGGTAAAACAGATGTGACAAGTCGAGGTTATACGAACATTTGGCATGCATAAAAGCTGAACAGTTCAGAGCACTAGGCTTGTTTTGCGGTTGTAATAGCTACACTATTAAACATTTTTTATGGACACAATATGACTCAGTTTGTTGTCTTTAGCTCTATTAGCACAACATTGATATCCACAAACTAGTTCATATTAGCCTCTAGAAATATTGGCAAAACTTTTTTTTCAAGTATTATAAATCCCATCTTAAAGACACCAATCAAATGCTAATAAGCTTGGCACCTCACGTGATGTAATGGTTGGCAAGCGCTATTTGCAGATGATTGTTAGTGAGTTTGATTCTCATTTGGCGCCCCATACTTTTGGCCTTGTGCCACATCTAAGCTTAACTATATAAAATGTTCTAGCGCTAATATCCTTGGGAAAGGTATGAATCCTACTCTCCCTCCAGCAATGGGTAAATAGTAGGGCAAACTGGTGTCTTTAACCTTGGTTAGGCAACCGGTCCAGGAGAAAGAAAACTCTGAATTCAAACCTGCTGAACTCCGCTTAAGAAATTGATCTTGTGTCGCATCCTGCTAGTGCAGAGGGGTTGATAGATAGATATATAAAATGTTCTAGGGAACATCACGTGGTATTACACTAGCAAGCTAGATTCGCAGGCTATTGTTAGTGAGTTCGATTCTCATTTGGCGCCCCATACTTTTGGGCTTGTCCCACATCTAAGCTTAGCTTAGTAAATAACTATATGCTAATAAGCTCCCGTGATGACTAATTCGACGGTGACCTAGGCGACACAGATTATTTGTCGGTGCATTCCTCATCATCATCAGGTTCCGCTGACAGCATGGATTCCTATAACTCTCTATCGCCACCCGTCCCTCGTATCATCCCCATCAAGTCGCGTAGACAGCTCGGATTCTCATGACTCTCTACCAACAACGCTCATGTGAGATGACCAGAAGAACTTTCTTAAGGAATTGTACGCAATAGAATTATACCAACCTCTGTGATATAATGGAATAACCCATCTTACCCGTAACTCAGCAGTGATAATGGTGCTAGCCACTATTTAAGTACACACAGATCACTCTATGTGGGACTTATGTGAAGGACTCTCCTCATAATACTCCCGTGATTGACCACTCGGTATAAAAGGTCATTACGATATAATAGCGTCACAGACTGGATGGTACACAAGGTCCATTTTTAAGCGGATTACAGCTAGTTTGTATTCAGAGTTTTTCCTTAACCTTGATTGGTTGCCTTACCAACACTAAATAACCGAATCAACCCTATAGCTGGGGGGGGGAAGACGGATTCATGCTTTTTTTCCAGGAAATTAACGCGAAGTGAAACACAAATATTGCCAATTCCATTTCTTGCAACGACGTGTTACATTAAACTCACCTCCGTTTACTTGTTTGTTTGGTTGGTTTTGTTTTATTTTACGGCATATCATCCACGGTGGGTCATTTAATGCCGGCAACGTTTTGAAATATTCGTAGAGATAGTTTGGAAGAACATTTTTTAAATTCAATTTTTTTAAAACTAACTTTCTATTTAACCATATGGAACCCTAACAGGTACTACCACTCCGGGTCAGAGTGGGCCTGGGAGTAATGATGATGAAGGGTTGTTCCATAGACCTCCAGAACTGGAACCTCACTATGTTAGAGTTTAACGTCGTTCTCAGGACATGTAGACCCTCAGCAAACACCTTCTAGTACCCATATGATCAAAAGGGTTGGGGATTGTCATAAGGGTAGTAGGGTTGGGGCAATCATATAGGTGCTAGGGCATGACGTAACCAGCCGATTGAACGGGGGGCCTCTCCGACCGACCGTCCAGTCTAAGTAACGACCAAAGTGGAGTGTTGCATGTTATTGACTGCTCAGTCACCTGGGTTCCATTCTTAAGTATCATGATTTGCCACTCACGACCAACAGGTGGTCCCATTGGGAGAATCTTACCCCTCTACAGGGGTGCAGTCTGTGTATTCTAACGTCCCAGCCGAGAGGGCAGCCGTTTAATTGTAAACATATTATTTATATTTGATAGGAATACGTGAAACCATGTAAGTGTGTACATATCATTTCTATTATGATGAATATATTTGAAGCCATAGATCAGTGTGCCTATATTTGCATTATAGGATGCGCGTGGTTTAATGGTTAAAGTCATGGGAAATGGACTCGTCGCCCCGAGTTCAAATCCTGGACGTACTAATTGCATTTCACTTAGCGCTAATACCCTTGGGAAAGATGTGAATCCTACTCTCCCTCCAGCTATGGGTAAATAGTAGGGCAGACTGGGCTCTTTAACCTTGATTAGGCAACCGGTCTAGGAGAAGGAAAACACTGAATTCAAACCTGTTGAACTCCGCTTAAGAAATTGACCTTGTGTCGCATCCTGCTCGCGTGGAGGAGTTAGTAAATATATATATATTTGCATTATATTATTTGAAACCGTGTAATTGTGCTCGTATTCTTTCTATGATATAAGAACATTTGAAACCACATAACTGAGTGACATTTATTTGTATTAGATAAGAATACTTGAAAGCATATAACTGTGCCAAATATCTATATCATATAAAACCACTTGGAACCATTTAATTATGCACATATTATCTCTATTACATCGGAATTTTTGAAACCATATTATTCGTATTAGATAGGAACACTTGAAATCATATAAGTGTGCACATATTATTTCTATTAGATTGTGATATATGTAACCATATAACTGTGTGCCAATTATTTGTATTATATATGAACACTATAAACCATGCAATTATGCACATATTATTTGTATTAGATAGAATCGAACTGGCAATTCAGTAGTAAGGGATATGCGAGACTAACTTTCGAACCATTAAACAACGATAGGACAGCCAAGTCCTTACCCAACCCATTGGATACGGGTAGAATGTGACACAAGGTTTCAGGTATGGGACCACGAACGAGGATCGAATTCGTTTTTAGTAGTATCGGATATGCAGACTAGCTTGTTAGCCATTACACCATGGGAGGAAGGTCTTTTTTATCCAACCTTTTCCTCAACGGGTGGGATGTAACTCGCATCCAAAGGGCATCCAGCGTGGATCGAATTAGCTATTCAGTAGTAATGGATCTGCGAGACTCACTTGCTAACCATTACACCACGATGGGACACCCGTCCAAGTGTATATTGGGTTACGTGTGCAGACGAGGGAAAGGAGAGCCGAGTTCAAGTTACGTTTGAGACTAATTACATCTGTAACATAAGAGAGGGGGAGAGCCAGGAATGTAACAGTGATGTGTAAACAGCACGGAAAAGTTTTTCAGAGAAATATAAGAATTATATGTAGATTAGAATGGAAAAATTTAAGGATGAATCATCATAATGTCACATGGAAATTTTTCTATTGGTTAAGAACTATTGGCGAAGTGGGAGTGAGGAAGTGTTAGAGGTGAGAATGTGAGTGAGTCTTGTACGATGCGTTGACAGAGCGAGACACGGGTTCTTGCTCTCAGCAGTTGTGACTGGGGGGGGGGTAACAATTTCATGAGAAAAAGAAGTGGCCTTGTGTTATCCCTAAAACTATAAATGTCAGAAGGCAGTCCCCAGCATTACTCCCAGGTCCACTCTGGCTCGGAGTGGTAGTACCTATTCAGATCCCATTTATGTGTTAAATAGATATTTCTAAAAAGAGTTTTAAAAATTGGTTTAAAAAATTGAATACCCAACAAGAATGAATAAAACAAAAACGTATTTGGCATAAAATAACCCAAGGGTTGACATGCTATAAAACCAACCAACCAACCAACCAACTAACTGGCAAGCCAATGTGATTTCAGAAGAGGTTGTCAAAACGAGTTCAAATTCACTGTTACTGTGAGGTTTCACTTCTAGAGCTCTAGTGAGTGTGAAGTACCCCTTCGTTGCCATTACTCCCAGGTCCACTCTGAACTGGAGTGGTAGTACATGTTTGGGTGCCTTCTATTAGTTAAACAGATTAAAAAATGAGTTTTAAAAAATGTGTTTAAAAAATTGAAATACCTAACAAGAATGAATTAAAAAAGTCTTTGGCATAAAATTATCCAAGGGCCAACATGTCGTAAATCCAACAAACCAATCAACTGGTGTTACATAATTTATAGGTAGCTTATGAATTATGTACGTACGGATATATTTTTGAATCAAAGTTCGTTAGATTCAAAATAACGGGGGTGGAGTAAAAAATTATTTTAACCATTATGGTTATGATTGACTTGTGGTGACATCCGCTTGAACCCCCCGAAAAACGCGCCAGTAGAAACGTGTGACAATTTTTAGTTTAGTTTAGTTACGACTAGTCACTCGTCGAGAGAAGAAGTTCTTTCGAGATGTCGCTTCTCAATCTGTGCGGTTTTGGGCTGGGGTTGTTTGATAAAAGCTTTATAGAAAAACAAGTCTTTGTTGTTAATTAACAAAAAAGAGTCCGCAAACACCCAGCCCGAACAAGAAATTAAGAAATCAAGCTACAGAATCAGCCCTGAAGAATATGGCGTCCGACGAGTTAGCAAACAAAAGAGAAAACAGGTAAGACCAAATCTATCATCCTCTCACCATCTCCACTTAGACCCTCACTTTGGCTAAACGGGTGGTCGGAAAGGCCCCCTCCGATCAATCGGCAGGTTACATCAAGCCATAGTAGTTATATGATGGCCCCAATTCAATTGCTCTTATTGCAAGCCCCAACCCTTTTTATCATATGGGTACTAGAAGGTGGTGGCTAGGGGTCTTCATGTCCTGGTAATGATATTAAACTCTATCTGATGGTGAGGTTCCTGTTCTGGAGGTCTGGGGAATGTGGAGCACCCGTTCATTACCATTGCTCCCTAGTCCACTCTAACCCGGGGTAGCACTACCTGTTTGGGTCCCATCTATGGATTAAATAGAAAAATATGAGTTTATAGAAATTGATTATCATTAAGAACGAATTTATTTCAAAACATTTTCGGTATTAAATGACCCACTGAGGTTGACAGCTACTCTGTCTGTCTGTCTGTCTGTCTGTCTGTCTCTCTCTCTCTCTCTCGCCATTTTTATACCCTATGTGAGGGGTATATAAAATTGACAAGCCATGGAGGTTTGAGCTTATCAAAACTTGGACAAATTCTCTCCTACTGTAACTGTATAATATGCTCCTACCTTTCCGTTGTTATTTGGAAATGAGATACTGATATGTTTACAATACAAGTTCGCAAAGATTAAACCGCGAAATGGTATCCTCAAGGACGAAAAGAATTGTAATAAATTGCTTTAAAAAAAAAATATCTACTGGTACAAAATCTGATAGAATTTGTAATGTCTGGTTTGAAAAGGAATATTTTGGATAATTTGACATTAACAGATTAATCAATCTGCTCTAATTCACGAAACATTTAGATAATATACACACACACATACAAACACACACACACACACACAAACACACACACACACACACTCACACATATATATATATATATATTATTTCTCTTGGGACTATTAATTTTCAAGAAATTCATTTTAAGTGTAAAAATCTAATTAAAAACAAATTTTTCACGCATAGATTTCCGTACGTATACATAAATTACGTATATAAGTGTGTCTCCTTATGTATAGAAATATATCCAGATTATATCTTAATGTTTATATACAGGCCGACAAATAAGAGAGAGAGAGAGAGAGAGAGAGAGAGAGAGAGAGAGAGAGAGAGAGAGAGAGAGAGAGAGAGAGAGGGCAAATACGAAATTGTATCATATATACGTTTATATGTGTAATTGAGTGTGTGTGTGTGTGTGTGTGATTTTGTTTGGTTGAGTGTGTGTGTATATATATATTATTTATTATTTTTTATTTACATGCACGAGAGGAGACACGTGTCTTAACGTATATATATATATACACCCATATATATATATAATATATATATATATATATATATATATATATATATATATATAATTTAATAATACATGAGCTGAATTCAAACAAATTATTTTTAAAAAAGAAGGAAATTTTATAAATATTCTGCATATGAAATCAGGTAAAATTATCTTTAATTCATTAATTTAATTTATTCCTGTCTTCAATCTCATAATCACTTAATTTTCTTTTTAAATCTTATTGATTAACCGGAGTGAAAAAAACTGACTAAATGATGAAAAATAAATTCAAATAAATTCTATAAAAATTATTCACAAATTTTATTTTTCACTTTTCTAATATAAAATAAAAAGTTAGAACATAGAACAACAAATTCATGAAAAAAAAAAATAACATATACCACAATAGTTATTATGCAAAAAGTATAAAATATATACGTATACATCTTGACTATTATTGGACAGACATAATACTTTGTTTAACATCAGGCCTTTGAAACTATTGATAATTCGGTAGAATCTTATATATAGTTACGATATACATAAATATACACATAAATGTCACGATTATTATTGGATAGAGATAATACTTTATTTACCATCTGTTAATGATACTATTGATAATTCTGTAGAGTCGGTCTAATATATATTTACACCTCGCCGACAAGTTGAAGCGACAATTCTCCCAGGCCGTAGTCGTATCAGTGTTGTTGTATGGCTACACTACTTGGACCTTGACGAGGCACCTGGAGAATAGGCTGGATGTGAGCTGCACAAGGATGCTGCGTACGATCTTGAACAAATCGTGGAAGCAACATCCCACAAGAAAGCAGCTATATGGCCACCTGTCCCCTGTTACACAAACCATCCGAGTAAGACATGCCGGACACTGCTGGAGAAGTAAGGATTAACTCATAAGCGACGTCCTAATGTGGAAACCAGAATATGGACGTGCTAGAGTGGGTCGTCCAGCAAAGAGCTACATAGACTAGCTCTGTGCGGGTACTGCATACTGTACGGAGGACCTCCCGGGATCTATGAATGATAGGGATGGTTGGCAAGAGATTGTCATAGATATCCTCGCTGCCGGTGTGACATGATGATGCATGAAATATATACGTAGATGTCAGGACTAATATTGGAGGGAAATAGTACTTTATTTAACACCAGGTTTTTGATAGGAGTTGCTTTGTGACTTTAAAATTTAAATGAATCACCTAATTATGACTGGGGAATCCCTGTGGCGTAATGACTAACTTACTGGACTACGACATTGTAGTAAGGGAGCTCTAATTACGTTCCCTTTCGGTCTAATACCCTTGGGAAAGGTATGGACTTTCTTATCCTCCAGCTATGGGTTGAATAGTGCAACAACCCACGAAGATTGATATGCCATTAAACAAAGTTAAACCCTCGAAATGAGGACCCAGCTATAGGTTTATAGTACCACTATTGTTCTTCTAAAAAGGGTGACACCCCTTCATCATTTCTCCCTGGTCCACTCTGCCCCTGAGTGGTAGTACCTGTTAGGGTCCCATCTATGGGTTAAATAGAAAAATGTATTTATAAAAAAATTGTTTATCCATTAAGAATTGATTTATTTCAAAACTTTATCGGCATTAAATGACCCACTGAGGTTGATATGCCGTAAAACAAAACAAACCAAACCAAACCAAACCTAAAAAGGGTGACATTGGCATTAGATAACCTATAATGTTTGATATGCCATTAAACAAGGAAACCAATCAATGATAATATCTGAATGAATGAATAAATAGATACACAAACCCACGAAATGAGGACCCAGCTATGGGTTGTATGTATGATGACTTTGGGATTCAATAACCAAAGTAAGTTGATATGCCATTAAACAAAGAAAGCAATTCAAGCTGAAAAGATTCGCTTTGTGAGTTGGAAAACAAATCCTATCAAGTTGAAAATTGTAACTGAACTGGTGTACCACGGGGGTGGGGTGAGGCCGAAAGAGATTGAAAATAAATAATTATCAAGCGCTTCCCTTTAAGTTCCGAAAGTTCCGGAGAATATGACTGTGCTCCAGATCACTGGAATACTTGGAATCATCCCAAAGACTCTTGCGATAAAGATCCCGGTTGAATTAAAGATCGGAAGAAGTGATTGCGTGTCTATTGAAGTCGGTAAGAACAGAGAAAGTGCTGAAGATTCGAGGGGACTTAGGATTGCTGCCAGAAACCTCTGGCTTAATGATTCTAATAATAATAATAATAATAATAATAATAATAATAATAATAATAATTGAGACTATGCAGAACACAGCAGCTTTGAAATCGACGAAATGTTGAGGAGGGTGGTTGGGATTATAGCATAATTACTATCACTTGGTTCATAATGACGACTAGCACAAACCTCTGGTTGATATATACATGGTGATGTTAACGATGATATTAAAGTCTAATTTCTCGCTCAATTCCTAGTGGATAACCGATCTCTTCCAATCGAGCCTAGATTCTTACTTCCTCTAGGCTAGATTCCTGCACTATTATTATTATTACCATCATTATTTACTCCTTTTGAGTTTTCAAACCACCCAAATTACAGCACAGTTACGATTGGCTAGAATACTCAGAAGAGTCCTGGAGATATGAGGAGACTTGCTGTCACTCAAAATCCAGTGAACCACCGTCTACGTCAGGAGTGAAAAACTCAATAATAATAATAATAATAATAATAATAATTAGGCAAAAAATTTAAATTTGACCATACAACAAAATGGTATATGCATAAACCAGAATCTGTTCTTGAGAACGAAACGCATAAAATTCTGAGTGACAGCAAGTCTCCTCAGGTCTCCATGACTCTTCTGAGTATTATGGCAGATTGCAGCAGTGCAGTGTTTTTAATGGCTTCAATCCTTCCTCTGATTTCCAAACTTTCCAAACCCTTTTCCAATCCTTTTTGGGACTGTTCCAAGAGCACCAACTACAATTGGTATCACTTTGACCTTCATATTCCATAACTTTTTCAGTTCTCTGGCAAGGTCCAGGTATTTGTCATTTTTTTCATTTTCTTTTAGCTTCACCCTGTGATCTGCTGGCACTGCAAAATCCACCAGTTGGCAAGTTCTTTCTTTTTTGTTAATCAACACTAGGTCTGGTCTTCTTGCTGGAATAAGATGATCCGTTTTGATTTCAAAGTCCCAGAGAATTTTATGCGTTTCGTTCTCAAGAACAGATTCTGGTTTATGCATATACCATTTTGTTGTATGGTCAAATTTAAATTTTTTGCCTAATTATTATTATTATTATTATTATTATTATTATTATTATTATTATTGAGTTTTTCACTCCTGACGTAGGCGGGGTTCACTGGAGGTTGAATGACAACAAGTCTCCCCATGTCTCCAGGACTCTTCTGAATATTCTAGCTAATCGTAACAGTGTTGTAATTTGGGTGGTTCCTCATGTTCCTCAGCTTTTTTAGTTCTCTGGCAAGGTCCAAGTATTTGTCTTTCTTTTCGCTTTCCTTCACTTTCTCTCGGTGATCGGCTGGGACGATAAAATCCACGAGATGACAAGTTCTCTTCTTGTTAATCAACATTAGGTCTGGTCTCATAGCCTGAATTAGGTGATCCGTCTATATCTCAAAGTCCCACAGAAGTTTGTGCGTCTCATTATTCAGAACAGATTCAGGTTAGTTTTATGGTGAAAATTTAATTTCTTGCACAATTCCCAGTAAATATTCGTTCCCACCCAGTTGTGTCTAGTCTTGTACTCTCTTTGTGCTAATTTACTGCATTTGCTTATTATATGATTGACTGTTTCGTCTTTTTCTCCACATATTCTACACTTACTAATCTTATCTAATTTTGCTTTTAGATAATTTGTTTATGAGAGATTCAGTTTCTCTCTTCGGGTTTCCCCTTCTTAGCCATGTCCATATCTTCTCATGTACGATCTGTCCAGTTTGTCTCTTGAAGTGTCCATATAGTTGCTGTTCTTCCCACGTCTGTTTTTTGTTATATTTGTGCTCGTCCATATGTTGCAATTGCCTTTTCTGTCTGCTTTTATTAGTCTTTCTTTGCTCTTTTTAGTATATCCATCGAATTATGGCATCTACACAATCTTAAATGCTGGCCAAACCTTTTCCTTCTTCTTTTTTTGATACATATAGTCTGTCTGTGTCGTCTCTCGGGTGTAATGCCTTATGCATTAAGTTTCCTTGTCTTTTAATCCATCTGTTGGACCTCCTCTCTTATCCATTTTAAGAATAGTCTAGAATAGCTTACAAAGGGGACAGCCCAGGTGTTTGTGCCCCTGATGAAATTTCTGCTGCAGAGTTTAGTTTCTAGAAGGTTTCTTGTCTTTTTCAGGTACTCTTTTCTTACTCTTTCTTTCATCTCTCTTTGATGGTGTCCGCTTCCAGTACTCGCTAGTATTTGTAATTTTCCTTTTCTCCAAGTGTCTTTAATTCTTCCTGATTCGGTAATTTTATTCCTTCCGTTGTTTGGTTTTTCCTTTTTTTTTTGGACGATAGCACTTCCGATCACTCCCACCTTCCAGTGATAATTTTTCTAATTTAGCTTTTTAATTAATTTAGACAGTAGTGAACTCAGAGTTATTTCTTTTTAAAGACTTACTTATTGTTTTTGTGTATGTGTGTGTAAATATTTTTAAAGAAATATTGGGAGGGAGTTCTCGAGGCTGACGAGGTGGGCTGGGCAGGGAGAATAGTTGGAAGCATACCTTTCCCAAGTTGATAAGCGCTAAGTGAAATGTGAACGGCCTCGTCCAGAAATTGAACTCGGGTCGGCGAGTTCATTTCCTACGATGATAAATGATTAGGGTTATGAAATAGCTTTGTCCGAGATCAGAGTGTAGTATCTATTTCACATTTTTATTCATTTTTTGCCTTCAGATGGAACGTAGCAAAATATTTATATATATATGTATATATATATATATATATATATATATATATATATATATATATATCTGCCTCTCTGCCTCTCTGTCATTGACTCTCTCTATTTCCATTATATCTGTTTATACTCTCTGTCTCTGTTTCTTTCTCTCATTTTCTCTCTCTTTCTTTCTCTCTTTCTTTCTTTCTTTCTTTCTTTCTCTCTCTCTCTCTCTCTCTCTCTCTCTGTTTACTCTCTCTTTCTTTATCTCTGCCTCACTCACTCCCTCCCTCTCTCTCTCTCTGTCTCTGTTTACTCTGTTTACTCTCTCTGTCTCTCTGTCTTTATCGCTCTCTCTATCTCTCTGTTTACTCTCTCTGTCTCTCTCTCTGTTTACCCCCTTCTCTCCTCTCTCTCTCTCTCTCTCTCTCTCTCTGTTTCTGTCTGTCTGTCTGTCTGTCTCTCTCTCTTTCTCTCTGTTTACCTTTCCTGATACTCGCTTTTCCTTTTGTTTTTAACTAATATTTTTCTTTGATTCTTTACGGTCTCTTTTTAACACCTTCTATCACATAATTTTTCCCTTTTTTTTTTTCTTATCTGATTTCTTGCCGGATTTCTTCTCTTTTATAATTCTCTCAAACATTTTACACTTGTTTCATTTATACTGACGATTCTGACCCTCCACCAAAACCACCCTATGACCCCACAAAAAACATGGTAGAAGAAGAGTGTTACCTTGGTGAGCGTGTCAAGTGGGTATTTGTCTTTGTGTTATATATCCCTTAACATCGACTATATATATATGTAAGGGAGAGAGAGAGACAGAAACAGAGATGCAGACACACACACACACAAACACTCAGAGAGAGAGAGAGACAGAGACAGAGACAGACAGACACCGAGAGACAGAGACAGAGACACACACACACACACACACACAGAGAGAGAGAGAGAGAGAAGAGAGAGAAGAGAGAGAGAGAGAGAGAGAGAGAGTCAGACAGACAGAGAGGAGAGAGAGAGTCAGACACAGACAGACACCGAGAGACAGAGACAGAGACACAGAGAGAGAGAGAGAGAGAGAGAGAGAGAGAGAAGAGAGAGAGAGAGAGAGAGAGAGAGAGAGGAGATAGGATGACAATGAGGGGGATGATAAATTAGTTCTTACTTGTTCTGCTTATTTCTTGTCTCTTCCATTCGGCTTATTCGGTGGATTGTCTCTCTGGATTAATTTCTTTCCTGTCATCTTTTGTTGTAATGAATTAACAAGACTTGGTTGTTTTTCTTTAAGTCTTTATTAAACAACAACCCCAGCCAAGGAACCGCGCTGATTGAAAAACGACATCTCGGTGAGACTTACTTTTGCGTCCACTCACTCTGAATTTCTCGTCGCAACTAAACTACAAACTTAAAATTGTCTCACGCTTCCAGTCGTGCACTTCCGGACGATTAAACGAATGTTACCACTTGTCAATCATCGGCAATGGTAATTTTCCATTTAACTCCCGTTATTTTGAATCTAAAGAACTCTGATTCAAACATATCTAACTACAATACGTACAAAATTCATAAGCTACCTATGAATTATGTAACATTTGTCAAAACCAATGTTAAACTGACCATGAGTTATAATTTACCTTCTTGTGAATGAAGGGTTAGAGTGTAATTGTTGGTTGAAAATGTACTACATAAATGTCAATTTCTGTTTGTATGTGTATAACCAGTTGGCGGTTATACTCGTGATCCGATCATGATAAAACTTTACATATACATCAAGCTAATATTCCGGAAGATAACAGGACTGCCTAATTGGAATTCAATAAATACACCCGTTAAATAATAAGGTATGTGGAAGTCATAAACACACCTGTTAAATAATAAGGTATGTGTTAGTCAGCGTTTGACGTCAGTGGTAGGTTGACGTATTAAGAATGTGGAAAATTGAAGATTTTAATAATGGAAATAAAACCCCGTATGGTGACGTGTGAACAACTGACCTTGGTCTCTGATTGGAGAGAACAAGGCGAAAAACGAGAGTGTGAGACTGAAAGAGAGTGCGAAAGAAGAGTTTTCGAAGGAGACGGATGCAAAAATTGAGAGAGTCTGCTACTGAGTGTTTGGAGGGACAGATATAAGATGAGGGTCTGTCCTCTTCGATGCCATTTACTTGGGTTAAAATAAATAAAATAAATGAGGTGTGAAAAAAACCCAGCATCAAAGAGTCTTGTGTTCGTTAAGTAAAAAATAACAATGAACGCAGAGACAGAACAAACGCAAAAGAAATCAAATAGTTGCAAACTCGGAGAACATATAGAATGGCAGCCAGTCCAACAACAGACCCAGCTATTCTGATACAGAATAGCAGATAAACGACGGTTAATATTCCATTGAGATCAACAGATAAGCATAGAAATGAAATTACATACACGGGTAATTCCATGTCAAATCATCCAGGCCATAGTCAACCATCCCTTCAATTTTTCTTAAATTTTGTCCAGGCGTGGATAATGTTCGACAATCCACAAAATTTGAGCTTCCAATTCTAAAAATTGGCGAATTTTTCTAAACTATTTTCCTCTTTAAAATGAGTTCTAAAGCTTTCCTACTTAAAAAAAAAAAAAATTGGTTTATAAAAGCATTTTGACCACAGGAACCCAGAAATGCTATTAAAAAGTTCTAAAGTTAACCAATTTCAAGTTATTAATGATTTCCGATTCGCAAAATTTTAACTGATGTTGTAACTTTGGTTCTGAACAAAAAGCAAACTATCTTTTTGATACAAATAATATTGAATATTTGTGAAATCATAATAGAAAACAATGTTATATGTGCATGCCATATAAGGATATTGATTTTGCTATGAAAAAATCGGAAATCAAATTGATGGGGTTGGGTGACAATTTTTACTTTTTTTTCTAGAGGATTTGATATGGAATTACTCACACTTCAATCCGATGCTACGTTACATATATTCAATTTGATGTTTAATTACAACATAAAACTCCTTAATTGATCCCGTCACATAACACACTAGGTTGTGATTGAAAATCGGATAAGGGCACCTAGGTTCGCTAACATTTTCAGGGACACTCTAGAAACACCAACTTTCTCGGGTATTACCGGGTACTGCAGACTGTCTATTTAAATGTATTATACAATATCAAAGTTAACATAATCATATATATATATATATATATATATATATATATATATATATATATATATATATGTGTGTGTGTGTGTGTATGTGTGTGTGTGTGTGTGTGTGTGTGTGTGTGTGTGTGTTTGTGTTTGTGTGTGTGTGTGTGTGTGTGTGTGTGGAGATAAAACACGGGATGTTGTACGGGATGAAAGTTTATTACTGGTGGGGATGTCGACACTATAACGTTTCGGTCTATCTGACCTTCTTCGGGACACGAGCTGAGTTCTTGTGTTGAAGGAGTCCTCTTACTGACGACTGTCTTTCGGTCGTGATTGGGAGGGGGTGGTCAGCTGCTGCTGATGTGGTGTGAATGTTTGCGGTGGTAGTAGAGGTCTTGTGTGGTTGTTTTCCTCACATATATATATATATATATATATATATATATATATATATATATATATGGGTATTTGTGTGGTTGTTTTCATCCCAGATATATATATATATATATATATATATATATATATATATATATATAGTTTTTTTTTAATAAAATAAAAAATAAAATAAAATAAAATAAAATAAAAAATAAAATTTTATTTTATTTTTTATTTTATTTCATTTTGTTTTAGTAGATTCTAATTCTTTATTCTAATTTTAATTCTTTTCTTATTTTAATTTAATTTATTTCATTTTATGAGATTTTATGAGATTTTATTAATCTTAATTATTATGTTTTATTCCTTTACCTTATTGTTATTATCATTATTATTTGTTACTTTTATTTTTATTTTTATTTTTATTTTTAATTTCAATTTTAATTTTAATTTTTTTATTTTTTATTTTTTATTTCTATATTATTTTGTTATCTTTATCTTTCTCTTTCTTCTTCTCTTCTTTTTTTCTTTTTATTAATTTTAGCCTTTAAATTCTGCTCATTTTGTATATACACTCTTACAACTATTTCTCCAAGGAATCTGCCTCAAGCTAAGCCACACCTTATCCAAAACATAGACCCCCCCGCCTCATCCAAAGAAACTAACCCCACCCATTCCAAAATAAGACACCAACCCTCCCTCCCCTAAATTGATAGATATAAAAGAGATGTTACTTTGGGAAATTCTCAGTAAGAGTCATGTTCTTGTGATTACCTGAAGATGCTATTAATACGGTTGAAATAAATTATTGTAATGAAGCAAGTTTAGAGTTTTTCTTCATTTACTATTATATATATATATATATATATATATATAATATTATATAATATATGGAGGAAACCAACCTCACAAAACCCCTACTACCTCCGCAAACATTATATATATATATATTATATATATATATATATATATGTGTGTGTGTGTGTGTGTGTGTGTGTGTGTGTGTGTGTGTACCATTATTTTATCTCATTTCCTATTTATTCTTAGGTAGTATTGAATTAAATATTTATTCGAAATAATAACTTTTGATCTCCATAGCCGGTCTATCTATTTATCAACTAATCGAGTATAATATTAAATCTCTGTAGCTGTTTGTTTGTAACTGAATTATTAACTCGTTGCCTACATTAAGCCGCTCACGGTGGTTCCCCTACTAATTTGATCTTATCGTGAGCCATTGATTGCATTAATAATACGACTTTATTTGAAGAGAAAGAGTCCTTAGGTGAATAGATAGTGAGCTTTGAAGTACATACAGGTAAAAACACCAAGAAAATTTGGTACAGACGCGGGGAAAATTTGGTAAGAGAAGAATTAAGAAAACAAAACATGTCAACAGAAAATCTTTGGTTATTTCTTAGTTGAGTAACATGAGTGACCCAGAAAAAACAGAACCCAAATTATTTATTTATTTTCCCATTAAACTAACACTAAACCCTAATCATAACCCTAACCCTAAACCCTAAACCCTTACCCTAACCCTTGTTGGACTTAAACTTAAAAAAAAAAAAATTTACAGTTTTATTACAAAATTTGTGGGTTTTGTTTTTCTAAGTCACTCTGTAATATTATGTTACTCAACTAGGGGGTTAGGGTTTAGGGTTAGGGTTTAGGGTTAGGGTTAGGGCTAGGTTTTAGGGTTAGTTTAATGTGAAAATAAATAATTTGGGTTCTATTTTTCTGAGTCACCCGTTATATCATGTTTCTCAACTAGGAAATAACCAAATTTTTTTTTATTATTATCCTCTAATTCTCTTTTCATCATCAAATGAATAACATTGTTTCCCGGTTTCTAATCTAGGATTTTAAAAAATATGCCATTCTAATTTGTGGGTCTCTGGTTTTCATTTTACATTTAGTGGAATCATAGGTATGACTTGATTTTGACCACCTCAGATTACTGCAGCAAAGATAAAGAACTGCAGGGGGTCACAAAATACAAACTTGACACTAACTGGGAATGGGCAGTGAAAAACGCCAGGTCTATTCATACTGGGGGGGGGGGACATAGAAAGTTTTGTTGATTTATTAGATAACTTTATTTTTTGTCCGGTGATGAAAGTGAAATTGATTTTGAGTTAGTTCAGTTGACCGGTAGCTAAGTTATGAGTACTTTCAGATCTTACACATACCACTATATTTATCTCCCTTGTATTTCACTCTTTCGAAATCAACCGAAACAAGTAGTATATGATGGCGAGTGAGCGAGTGAGTGTGTGTGTGTGTGTGTGTGTGTGTGTGTGTGTGTGTGTGAGAGAGAGAGAGAGAGAGAGAGAGAGAGAGAGAGAGAGAGAGAGAGAGAGAGAGAGAGAGAGAGAGAGAGAGAGAGAGCATGGGCGAGGAAGACAACATAAATGTACTTCACTGTCATTTTAAAAGCAACCCAAAGGAAAAAGTGTATAGGAAGATGATGGAAGGAAGAAATTTGGAAACGAAATAATAATTTCCCTACAACAAACCAAAGACTTGCTGACCAAGCAATACTGATCCTAAAGAAAGGTTGGTTTTCTGATCTCGAGATTATGGATATTAGTGGGCAGGTAAGTAGGGAGGAAGATGCCAAGAGGTATCCCCGGGACTAGAGGAAATACCACAAACTATCAATCAAAACATCACAGAGAGAGAGAGAGAGAGAGAGAGCAGCAGACAGAGAGAGAGAGAGCAGCAGACAGAGAGAGAGAGAGAGAGAGAGAGAGAGAGAGAGAGACAGAGAGAGAGAGAGAGAGCAGATAGAGACGATAATGAGGGGCTTATAAGGGGCTGATAAATTTGGTTCTTACGTGTTTTCTCGTTTCCTTGCTAAATCGTCGACTCCATATTATTCAGGGTTGATACTTACTCCAGTGGGCTCTGCTGTTGGGATTTCTTCTGGGGGTTGATTTCTGCTCTGTTCGGCTGGGTGTCGCGTATTCTTGTTTGTTAATTAATAAAGCAAGACTTTGATGTTTTTATAGCTTTTATTAAACCAACCCAGGTCAAAACCGCTCAGGGAGAAGCGATACCTTTCAAAGAACGTCTTCTCTCTGTGAGTCTCTGGTCGCAACGAACTAAAAACCTGATTTTTGTCTCACGCGTCCTATTGGCAGTTTCCGTAAGGGGTTAAGTAAAGGTCACCACAAGTCAATCATAATCATAACGGTTAAGGTAATTTTCCACACCTATTTTGAATCTTAAACGATTCAATTCAAATATTTAGCTACAGTACTTACATATTTCATAGGCTATCCATGAATTATGTAACAGTATATTATTGCGAAAAGCATATAAAGTGTTTTTTTTATTTTATGGCTTGTCAACACTTTGCGAGTTATTTAATACCAAAGCCACTCTTGAAGAAAAACATTAGAGGTACTATCCAACTCAGAGCTGGCGGGATGATGAGACGGTTCATACCTTTCCCAGGAATATTAGGACGAAAGTGAACGTAATAGCGTGACTGAAGTTTCAACTCACAGCGATATCGCAGTCCATAACTTCAGCCACTACGCCACGTTGACTCCAATAGTATAATAACAAATCTAGCCGAAGAGAACCAAAATAATCCTTTTTTTTTAATCTTCTTTTTTTTTGTGGATAAATCTTAATTTGCGAAAGAAAAAGAAGAAAGAAAGGACAATAAAAAAATGAATAATATATATATGGCCGGGTTAGCTCAGTCGGTAGAGCGTTCGGCTAGAAACCAGAAGGTTCCTAATTCGATACCGGCCCTCGAAAACTCTGCGTATGAGTAGCTCAGGGATCTGTGTGGTAAAGTAAGGAGCTGATGGTAGGTGTGGCGCCCACCTCAGACGCAAAAACAATCTCCTTGGTCAAGCGCTAGTGAAAAGGCGATAGATTTCCTTGCTGATTGGCTGATACCGACATAGGCCGCTCCGACTTATATATATAATAATATATATATATATATATATATATATATAATATATATATTCATGATTATTTTAACTTTGATTTTGTATAATATATTTAAGTAGACTAGCCGCACTACCCGATAATACCCATTTTAGCTCAATCGGTAATCGCAGATTTCCGGGTTCGATACCGAAGCCAGCCATCTTAGTTCACGAGTAACACAGCTTGGGTAACATGATCTGTGTCGTAAAGACTCTAGAAGCTGTCGGTCGGTGTGACGCTCCACCTCAACAAAAAAGAGTTTGCAAAAAGGGGATGTAATTCCTCGCTTTACTTACTTATTAATATTACCGTTTATCATATTTTATGTTCTATGTAAAAAAAAAATTTACAAAAAATTTAAAAAAAGACAATAAAAAACAACAAACAAAAAACAATTGATGAAGAATTTAGACGAATATTTTTAATTTTTTCTTTTTTGTAACCTGCCATCAATTAAAAAAAATGTTTACATTTTATTTTCATGAAACGCATATTTATTACTTGATAAATGTGTTTATTTTCTTAATACTCACATAATCTATTAATAATGGAGATTTGGTCTTAATTCTTCTGTAACCGAAACTACGTCACTTGGTACGTCACATTACCCAAAATCGTCTATACATAGAATAAAGAATAACCTTATATCATAATCACTCAAAATTTGAGTATACAAACTTAAGCAGTTTTTTTAAGCAATTCTTAATAAATACATGCTTGGGATTGTATATTTGTTTTGTTTTATTTTGACATATAGTTCAAATTATCTAACGTATAGAGTTTTACGAGAAAATTATTTACTAACAAGGTATATTATTTATTTCAGTATTAAGAGGTTAAATAAAAAGTTTACAAATAAATAAATATCTATGATTTTGTGTAAAATTTACGTGTAAAATATTCAAAATAATTATTCAGTCAATGATTAATAAGGGCATGCAGCATTTTATTTGAAGCGGACATAACTACGTTTCCATTTCAAATTGTTTTATTTCTTTTACTCCTTCAATAAATTTGATGATTTTACTTACTTATGATACAAACTCTTTGATACTGAATTTTGAACTCCCACCTCCTCAGGAAAAATCTTTCAAAAATGAATTTTTACACCGTCCGGAGGGGTTTTTTTGTTTTCATATTAGCATTGGTGTTCCTCTATAAAATTGTTAATTTCATTTTCGGAATTTATTTATGCAATTATTTTTTAAACATTTTTATTTGAGATAAAAATTAGATCCAATTTATTTTTATGTCTATTACCATTCAATACGTTTTGAATTAAAGACAAAGAAATCATACTTGTGATCTAATCCCCTACCCGGGTAACCCTTCTAGTATCGTATAACTTTTGAAATAACAGTAAGATTTACACGGATACATATACTTCACTTTAATCTGGGGTGATATATCTTACTCCCAGCCAAAACACATAGATACTACACTTGTTACATGATGAATAGGATCGCCTATTCATTTTGTAATATAATCTAAAAATATTTAAATTCTGGAGAAGAGTCATGGAAATTTATTTGGGTTCAGATAGGTATGACAGGCAGTCGCTGACCCCTGATTGACTTGTAGCATGGCATTCTTATTGGTTTGTGGGAAAACTGCTGAGTTGATTTGAGACCGTCGGCATGGCCAGACGCAAATATGGTTTCCTTTGAGTTCTTCTCCGTGCGCAGAAGAATGTTGGGTCTTGGGAAATAAAAACACCAAAAATAACAATCAAAGTCTTCCGCTTCATTATTAAGTATAAAAATGGGTGCGGATAGATTCGTTGACACGAGACGAAATATCGAGACTACACCAGAGACGGATGAGGAAGAAGAGTGAACTCAACCCAACCCGATCATCGAAAAGGTTATATAGCAGAAATAACACACCACACACACACACACACACACACACACACACACACACGCACAACATATATATGCATATTATCATAATGGAGATTGGGTGTTTGTCAGTCTGTAACCAAAACTATATTACTACTTAAGTCATAATTCCCTTTGTTATTTATGTCACATACACCATGATATTATTTTTATTTAAATCTCAATTATTTATGAAATAGCTTTACAGTCTAATATTTTGACCATATCTACATACTAATAACATGCAATTGCATTTATATATACAACAAAACAGTAGTTTACAGTGTGAACGGGAAAGCTAATTTGCATATTGATATTAAAAATTTGGTTTTGATAAATATTTGCTTGGTATTATTGATTTCTAATTGTTTAGTTTTATCTTAATAAATATGAGCAATAATCTCGGGAATGAATCTTAAATGAAATCCATTAACAAGAAGAAATAACTATAATGTTATTCTTTGCTTCCTAATTTAATTAAATAGTTAAATTAGGAAAATTTCGTAATTAAAGACCGGAGTGATGGAAGAGTTAATTTCAGTTGTTCTATTTTTCAGTTATACACCCCTCGGTTTCAAATCGTTTTATCTGCATTATTATTTCATTTCATTAGCCTTTCTAATATAATATATATATTAACCAACCTTTCTGCATGAGCAGGATGTGCACAAGGTCAATTTCTTACGCGGAGTTTAACAGGTTTGAATTCAGATATTTCCTTCTCCTAGACTAGTTACCTAGCCATGGTTAAAGAGCCCAGCCTGCCCTACTATTTACCCATAGCTGGAGGAAGAATTGGATTCATAACTTTCCCAAGAGTATTAGCGCCATGTGAAATGCCAAAAGCTTCGTCCAAGAATTAAACTCGCGTTGACGAATCCACTACCCACGACTCTAACCATTAGACCACGCGCCTTCACAAACCAGTCCCCAAATTCTAATTTAATATAATATTTTATTACATTAAAACTTAAATACATACACCCGGATGGTGCATATATTTACTTGTAAGAATAAATAAACCATCTAAGATAATGGTTCTAGATAGATCTAGATCCACATGGAAATAATTCCTTGACTCAGATAAAACAGAGTTCATGTGTTTAAATCATGATAGTGCTTTTTTCTTCTTCTCCTTGTCATCGCCGTTGTAGCGTAATTATAATGGACTACGGAGAATTTGGCGATTAAAGAGAAAACGGTAATCGGATTTCTGGAGAAAGAGAAGAAAAAGAAATAAGAACAAAAAGAGGTTAAAGTTAGGAATTGTAAACACTCAATGGGTGCCAGCCATTGACTGACCAATGACCCCTGAACTAGATTTAAAAAATAAAAATGGAAGTTTTAGGTTTTCTGTGGAGGGCGGAAACGGATGTGTCTCTTCTCTCACCACCGGGACCACAAACGGAAGAAGAGAAAAATCGGTCTTTTTCGTCTGGGCCTTCTTCTACGGTAGACGAGGGTTTCTTGGGGTCCCACGGTGACGTGTCTAGGCTACCAACGAACGCAGCGCGCATGAACGTGATTTACGATAAAACTGCTTGACCTTACCCTCTATCTCTCCTTCTCACAAAAAAAAACCAAAAAAAAAAAAAAACCCACGAGCCTAGAAAGAAAAACAACCCCTTTTCGACTATACGACTTTTGTAAGTTGTTTCTCTGAGCTAACGACTAATGTTACAACTCGACCTTGACCCCTACGCAACACTTAACGTTGAGTGTGGAAAGGCTTCCTTCAGTAGACCAGTTCGTATACAACATCAATATCTAATCTAATAAAAGCGATGTCAGCATACACATGGATAAAGCATCGAATGTCGTTGACCATATGGGTATCTAATCTCTCTGATAAATTAAAGCTGTATCCGTGCCAGTACTACATTATAAGTAAAGTCCTCGGGGTGGACTAAAGTCGGTATCAGCCAATCAGCGAGGAAGTCTATCCCCTTTTCACTAGCGCTAGACCAATGAGATTGTTTTTGCATCTGAGGTGGAGCACCAGACCTACCATCAGCTCCTTACTTTACCACACAGATCTCTGTGCTACTCATACGCAGAGTTGGCGAGGGCCGGTATCGAACTAGGAACCTTCTGGTTTCTAGCCAAACGCTCTACCGACTGAGCTAACCCGGCCACACGGATGATAGTTCCAATCTATATTTCCCCCGACTATACACGGATGATATGGAGGCGCGTGGTGTAATGGCTAGTGTCGTAGGTAATGGACTCGTCGATCCGAGTTCAAATCCTAGACGAAGATATCTACATTTCACATAGTGCTAATACCCTTGGGAAAGGTATGCATCCCCCTGCTCTCTCTTGATCTATGGAGGCGCGTGGTCTAATGGTTAGAGTTGTAGGAAATGGACCTCTCGACCCGAGTTCAATTCCTGGTCGAAGTTATTTGCTTTTCACACGGCTCTAATACCCTTGGGAAAGGTATGAATCAAATTCTTCCAGTTATGGTAAAATAACGGGGAAAACTGGGCTCTTTAACCATGGCTAGGTTACCAGTCTAGGAGAAGGAAAACTCTGAATTCAAATTTGTTAAACGCTTAAAGAATTGACCTTGCGTTACATCCTGCTCGTGTGGAGGAGCAGGTAAATATGTATGCACACGGATGATGCATGTTGTTTGAACAAATCCTAGAAAAGGGCACCTTACAAAAAAGCATTTGTATGGCCATTCATCTCTCATCTCGCAAACTGTCCAAGTAAGACCAACAAGGCATACTGGTCACCGCTGGATAAGCAAAGACGAACTCATGCGTCATTCTCCTATGGACTCCTATACATAGACAGACCAGTTTTGGCCGACCAGCAAGAACTTACATAGATCAGGTCTGTGTGGACACTGGATGCATGGATGGCGAGAGGCAGAGACAGTCAAAGAAATTCGTTCTCTCGATACGGCTTGATGATGATAATGACGACAGTGATATTTAAATTTATCTTACAAAATCTAAAAATGTAATTACATGTATTTGCACAACCCGTTCACTACGAACGGGATGTGCCGCAAGGTCAATTTTCAAGTGCAATAAAACTGGTTTGTAGAACAATTCACGTACCTAGGTAGTAATATCTCATCCACAGAAAGCGATGTTAATGCACACATAGGGAAGTCATGGTCTGCTATAAACAGATAATCGGTTATATAGAAGTCAGGCCTCGCCGACAAGTTAAAGTGACAATTGTTCCAGGCCATAGTGGTATCGGTGCTACTGTATGGCTGCACTACTTGGACCTGGCCTAGGGAATAGGCTAGATGGAAGCTGCACATAAATGCTACGTGCGATCTTGAACAAATCATGGAAGCGATATCCTATAAGAAAGCAGTTATACGGCCACCTGTCCCCTATCTCACAAACCATCCGAGTAAGACGAACAAAACATGTCAGACACTGCTTGAGAAGTAAGGATGAACTCATAAGCAACGGCCTTCTATGGAAATCAGCAAATATACATGCTAGTGTGGGCCGTCCAGCAAAGACCTACATAGACCAGCTTTGTACGGATACTGCATACTGTGCAGAGGACCCCCCGGGGTCTATGAATCATAGGGATGGATGGCAAGAGATTGTCATTAATATCCGCGCTGCTGGCGCGATATGATATAAATAAACCAGACTGCCCTGATATGATATAAATAAACCAGACTGCCCTTATATTTGACCCTAGAGGCAGATGAGGTGTTTTCATTCATTCCAAGGGCACTAACGCGACATTAATCAGAACCAACCACGTCTGCGATTTGAACTCAGGCCGTTGATTCCATCACCTACAGCTATAACCGTTACACTGTCAGTAAGTCAAATGAACACTAACCTAAGAAGACCTTTATCAGGATTAGCTTAGTTTACCGCTTAGTTTTCATTACTAATAAAGGTTTTTACCCCAACCCCTTCGCTGCAGGTAGGATGCGACATATGTATGGGGCATCCTGCAAGGATTGAGCTTCACTATGCCGTAGTAATAGATCTGTGCGACTAGGTTGTCAACTATTACACCACAATAGGACACTCGACAATGATAAATGTATGATATATCTAGTAAGAATTCAATTCACAAATACACCAAAATCGTAGGTATTTATTTATTTGTAAACTTTTAGTTAACTATTGTGGACTGAAAAAGGGGCGAGATTAAAAAAATACTTTTTTAAATAGATTACAATTTGGCAAATAATTTTTTTCCATTTAAAGTAATACAATTTTCTAATTAATTTCATAGTTTATATATTTTATTTATTTAAATAATACTAGCAAATATATGCACCCTCCGGGTGCAAGTATTTAAGTTTTAATGTAATGAAATATCGTATTAAATTAGAAAGTCTAATAAGAAGGCAGATAAAAAGATATGTAACAGAGTGGGGGTATGATAGAAAAATAGAAATTAAACTTACTCTTCCATCACTCCCGTCTTTCATTGCTGAATTTTACTTATTTAACTATTTAGTTAAATTAGGAAATAAAGAATAAAATGACAGTTATTTTTTCTTGTTAATGGATTTAATTTAAGATTCATCGAAGAGATTTTGGCTTATATTCATTAAAATAAAACCAAACAATTAGAAATCAATAATACTAAGCACATATTTACTAAAATCACATTTTTAATATCTATATGCAAAGTAGCCTTCCCATTCACACTGTAAACCACTATTTTTTTAATATATAAATACAATTGCATGTTATTGGTATGTAGATATAGACAACACTAATAAAAGGTGAAGCAATTTTATTAATAATTGAGGTTTAAAATATAAATAAAATCACGGAGAATGTGATGTAAATAACGAAGGGAATTGTGACTTGAGTAGTAATATAGTTTCGGTTACAGACAGACTAACACAATCTCCATTAATAAAGATATAGTTTATTTATTACAATTGAAAGGATTCAAACATTGAATTATAAAGAATAGCTTATATCTATTTTATTATTGATAATGTTTCTTTATTCTATGTATTAGCGACTTTGGTAATTGTGACGTAGGCAGCCAGTGACGTAATTTTGTTACAGAACAAAAAACCGGAAGTGAATCTCCATTAATTAATTAAAGACTAGCAAATATATGCACCCCCGATTGCAAGAATTTAATGTTTAATGTAATAGAATATATTAAATTAGAAAGGCTAATGAAACTGAATAAGAAAGCAGATAAATGATTTGAAACAAAGATGTGTGTGGGGGTATATAAGAAAATAGAACAACTGATATATAAAATTTTAATCTGTTCAAGCTAAAAACACCCTAATTCGTTTTTTTTTATTGTTACGTTTTTATTTTCTGGTTTATTTTTTTTTTTTTATAAAAACAATAGATCTGTACTGTATAAAAACATGATAGAATAGAATGTAATGAATTATTAGTTGTAATACATTCTAATATCTTTTTTTATGAATAATATTTTTCTTTGGTGAAATAAATTTGGAAACTTATAAGGTTTTAGTGAACTTATTAACACTATCATATCTGAAGCCCGCTTCATAGATCAAATTTTAGCTCTCAACTCTCAAATTTTAGCTTTCAAAGCAAAAAATCAACCGAGTGACAGCTCGTAACTTGGAAGACTTGTGGGCACTTGTAAGTCAAGCTACTACAGTAGTTGCAAACCCTCACATTGGCATTAAGTAACCCAAGAATTCCCTGTAAAATCATCCAAACTAAACTAGAAAACCGGATAGAGTAATTATATACGAAACATTGCATAGTAGTGCACATAATTAGATATGGTAAAAATTTCGGTGCGAAAGTAAACCCCAGTTTCTTTAAACTTTTATAAAAGAAATTCAAAATTGTAAATTTTCACTTATTTTAACTAGCAAATATATGCACCCTCCAGGTGCTAGTATTCAAGTCTGAACGTAATAGAATATTATATAAAATTAGAAAGGCTAATGAAAATAAATAAAATGCAGATAAAAAGATTTGAAACAGAGGGGTTATAATCGAAAAGTAGAACAACTGAAACTTACTCTTCCATCACTCTCGTCTTTTATTGCTAAATTTTCCCTAATTGAACTATTTAGTTCAAATAGGAAGTAAAGAATAAGATTACAGATATTTTTTCTTGTTAATGGATTTCTTTTAAGATTTTTCCCGAGACTTTTGCTCATATTCGTTAAGATAAAACCAAACAATAAGAAATAAAAGATACCAAGCACATATTCATTAAAATCAAATTTTTAAATCAATATGCAAATTAGCCCTCCCGTTCACACTGTAAACCACTATTTGTTGAATATATATAAATACAATTGGCATGTTATTAGTATGTAGATAAGGCCAACAGTATGATTAATGTAAAATAATTTCATTAATAATTTAAGTTTGAATAAAAATATAAAATCATGAAGAATGTAAGGTAAATAACTAAGGGAATTGTGACTTGAGTAGTGATATAGTTTTGGTTACAGAGAGACAAACTCACATTCTCCATTATAATAAGATGTTTTTCTCAAGCACAGAGCCAAAACTTACACATTTTTTTCTCTGTGAATGTCTTAGTTATAACAATTAAATAAGTATAAAGTCAGCAGTAGCTCATTGTCGATCTCAGCCGAACAGCGAGTGAGTCTATTCACTTTTCGCTAGCGCTAGACCAGGGAGATCGCCTTTGATGGGATGGAGCGTCACACCTACTGTCAGTTTCATGATGTTGCTTTGCTGCACAGATGAGATTACCCAAGAAAAAGAGCAAATTGAGAAATAACGACAAAAATGTGCCACTTTGACAGATACACAGTTTAATAAACAAAATTACCCCGTTTTAAAAAAAGCAAAATAAATAATTTTTTATAAGTGATATTTTAAATTCTTCCGCTTCATGATACAGCAACAATTACGTTAAGTTTTCATTTATTTTTCCGACTTTTATTGAATTTTAATTCATGGATTTAAAAAATGACACGTGAAATTTTGGTCATACCTACACATAAGCTTTACAATACATGATCAGAGATGCTGATACGTATGCGTCCTGTGTCATTGATGCATAATAATCTAAAAGAACGCAGTAAAATTGTATCCATGCGTCCAAGTGTTTTTTTCTTCCCGCACCATTTCCACCTAGCTGTAAATACATTTCAATATTTTCTTGGAAACGAAGTACACTATATGGGGTACAAAGTAGGGGTCAAACGGCTTTAGTTGTTCATAGATTAAAAAAAAATCTACAATTTATTAAGAAACTTGAGTTTGGACTTATCAAATTTCCAGGGGACTCATTCAAATCAAATCCGTGTCTCCCAGGACGCACTAAATTAAAAATATATCAGCATCACTGCGTGGTGTTATAAAGTGGTCACCCAACTAAGAACTGATCAGACTCGTTGCAAGCTTAATTTTGTTGAACTGGTGTGAACCGTTGCTTTTAGATCGTAAAACAGGAAAACATATGTCAAATTCTGAAGAAAAATAAATGATAATCACTGTTGCATTTTGCCGTTGATTGTATTTGAACCCGGGATGCATAGGCCAAATGTCGGCTTTATTTACCGTTTTCCACTAACACTCGGTGTATTCTACGGCCCCAACCGACAGGGCGGTAATCGGTTAGAATGTAGTGTGCTTTGGACAGGAATCGCCTGGCGGAGCTCGGCATTCTCCAGGTCCAAGTTTAAAGCACTCACTCTGGCCTACTATTTACCCAAAACTGGTGGGGGAATAATAAAATTCATACCTTTCCCAAGTGTATTAGCGCGATGCGAAATGAAAACTGCGTTTTTCAGGGTTTGAACTCGTGTAGCCGGGTTCACTTCCTACGAAAATAACTATTACAACATGAGCACCTCCAAATTACCTTAGTTATTTCATGCTCTATCCACGATATTGATTACTCTCTGTCTCTCTGTCTCTGTCTCTTTTCTCTCTCTCTCTCTTTCTCTCTCTCTCTCTCTCTCTCTCTCTCTATATATATATATATATATATATTATATATATATATATATATATATATATATATATCTGTAATTACACGATTACAAGTCTGTAATTACACGATACAAACATTCGCCTGGAGAAAAAGAAAAAAAGGACCAAATCATATGCACCTCCTTCATCGAAATTATCCTGATGATCCGTTAGGATAAACTCCTGTAGATATTCTCTCACTCATTAGTCTTACGTTATATATATATATATATATATATTATATATATATATATATATATATATATATTATATATATATATATATATATATATATATATGAGGTAAGGTAAAAGGAAAAGTAGACAAAAAATAATGACTCAAACCAGTAGAAATAGGAGAGAAATATTTCGTCCTTCTTACGCAAAGAACATCATCAGTCTGACTTTATTGACTTTTCGTTTTTCCTTTTACCTTACCTCATACTATCGGATTTTACTCCAACTCTCCCATCTTCATATATATATATATATATATATATATATATATATATATATATATATATATATATATATATATATATATATATATATTCAACGCACACACACACACACACACACACACACATATATATATATATATT
>CM042144.1:25942682-25952682 GCA_023376005.1 Doryteuthis pealeii
ATTACAAATTAAATTTTTTTTTTCTTCAATTATACAATATTATTGCTCTGTCCGTCTACGACTGGCACTAGGCTCATCGAACTCTCGCCGTGGTTTACCTGTATCACGAAGATTAAAGTACATATGGAATTGATCCTCATTAACTAGAAAAAAAACACACGTATATATATATATATATATATATATATATATATATTATTATATATATTATATTACTAAAGCTGAGCGAATCAACTTTTTCCCTAAAGCTCTTTTACTGTTTAGTCTGATGACACTGAGGATTATTTGAACACAATTCCATTTAAATGGTCGTAATTTTGAATTAACTTAAAAAACTGAGCCGTTCCCTACTTTACACTCTGCTGTCATTCCCCCTCTCTATGTATCTCCTTGATTACCCTCCTCGTTTATATATGTTAGTTTCTCTATTGAGAGCAGAGAGATGCGAAAGAGAGGAGATGGTGAGAATTCGAAATGTATTCGTATGTTAAGTTTCATACATATTAGCGTCAAAAACCTACCTTTCTAGAAAACTTACAAAATGATTTTAATGTTTTGTCCGGCCGTATTATTATTTTTATTTTTTAAATTTGATTCAATTTTGCAAATTCAACTTTCCCTAATCTCAATCATCTACTTAGGAGCTTCAATGGGTATCCCAACGGTTCTCGTTTTGTCTAGTATATATATATATATCATAATTATATATATATATATATATATATATATAATATATATATATATATACTAGACAAAACGAGACCCGTTGGGGATACCCATTGAGCTCAATGCGGTATATATATATATATCATATATAATATATATATATTATATAATAATATATATATATATATATATAGTCAAGAAATAACAAAAGACTTACAAGGAAATTACATTATAGTCTATTTTCAGAAGAGATTAAAACAAAGTGTCTAACTTTCCCGACTCATTCAGATGCGAATCTATATATTATATAAACTAAAAATGTAACATTTAAAACATTTAACTAAAAATTCATAAGAAGACGACAAACTACTTTCATTCCAGTGTTCTTTCTCAAAAAAAAGAGATTTTTTATCTCGAAAATATCAGAATAAAATTACAGGGTTAACCAAACAACACCATTGTTATCTTATATTTTTTCTTTACACATGCATTGTGATTAGCCTTCAAAATCAACTTTCCAAACCAATATATACACAATGCTTTTAAAACTCTCTCATTATTATATATATATATATATGTGGGTGTGCTGTGTGGTTGTGTGTTGTGTGTGATGTGTGTGTGTGATGTGGTTGGCAGAGCTGTGTGTTAATATTCTAAAGAAAAAGGTATCAAAGCAAATTATTAACGTGCGCATTTCCAGATAGATTTATAAGAATTATACATTGATTGCCTTATACTCGGTTATTGTAAAACTACCTAAAATATACAAACGTTAACTACTTCATCTTGTCCGTTCCATATTTTCCCTATTCTTATAACCATTGTTAACTCATTATTGAACCTATTCTCTGCCGACGACGTTTGCAACCATCTTCGTTCGGATCTCTTCTNTGTTTAAACTAACTCATCTTAAACTTAACCATTCTCAATAAATAAAAACTTTTAATAATAACACGTTGAAGTGAATATAAAAACAATGTAAGAACATATATTTAGTTTTGTAAAATACACGCGTGGTAGCAGAGAAAAATAAAACATGTTATTGCAAAAACATGCACATAAAATGAGGGTTGAGTTTAATTTATTGGTAGGAATTTACGCGGAATAGTTAAGGAATTACCAAAAGAGAATGTGTGTGTCTACAATTATCTAAACTTCCGTGTTTCTTTTTAAGAGAGATTCGTAAAAGCTTATAATAAAAGGTTAATTCAGTCGTTTCTATAAGCCTCATTAAATTATTTGGTTGAGATTAGTAACCATTACATACCGTCGGTGCAATATCAAATCTACAGAAACTATGTCAGTATAGCTAGGACAAGGAATTAACAGGTTATTGATCGTATACCAAATCTGATCTCTCTGATAATAAAATATTTATCCAACCCGTTCCCACGGGTAGGGTTTGATCCAATTCACAAGGTATACAGGGCAATTCCAGTGTGGATCGAAATAACTTTTCAGTACAATAGATCTGGCAGAATTGTGATAACATATATATTGTGGCTTCCCATCGTGCTTCTAGGGTTAGCAAGCTAGTCTCGCAAATCCTACGTACGGAAAAAGCCAGTCGGATCTGCACATGATGCACCCATTCTTTCAAACCTTAGTGTTACACTCCTACCCATGGCTAAAGGGTTGGCAATACTACAGTATGTTGATATTGTTATTTATAATGCTGATAGCGGTTCCATTTAGAACAGGGGTCGGCAGTCTTGTAAATACATGGGCAACTCGTCCCTGACATGTCTGGTGAGAAGATGGACGGATCCAATATCTATCACACCGTAGACCTTGTAGTTATACAGTAATGATTTATCACGTGGGGTGGGCAAACAGCGATGATTGTACATTGTATAGCTCTTATAAACCAGATCGCATTCATGGCTTAATTACATACGATTCGCTTTTCACTCAATACTAGATTTGATAAATCAAGGATTATACCTATCTTGGCATATACCTATGCGAGGAATAAATTCTTATCAGAGAAAATAGTACGTGATATGGTGTTTATGAACTTTGTGAACGTTATTATAAATTGTTAAGAAAAATAGCATCTAAGCGAACCGTTCTAGTTTTCTTTGCGGGTCGGGTTTAATATATATATTTCTCTTATGATTATGGATTGCGAGCCGGACTCTGGCCCGCGACCGTAAGTTGCCGACCCTGATTTTAAAATCATTTTTAAATATTGCTTTTTTCTTGGCATTAGTGGTGAGCTTTCTGATGTTCCCATCTTGGGTTGTATCCGATTCATCCGGATATAGCGTAGGTCCAGCAACTTGCAGTATATCTCAAGCCCGTAAAACCTGCAATCATTATGTTTCAAAAGGTACAGTTGGAAGCTGTGGGGATAATAGGTGAGTTGTAGGAGAGATTTTGTCGACCCGAGTTCAAATCCTGCGATGAAGTTGTTTGTATTTTCGCATTCCATTGAAAAATGTATGAATCGCAACTACTTTTCCTCCAGCACAAGGCAAATAGTTGACTGAGGCTGCTTAATCAGGCTCATAGTACAGCAGTTGAGGAGAAGGGAGTACGGACATAAAATGAGGGTTCAGTTTATTTTATGGTAGGAATTTACGATGAAATAGTTAAGGATTACCCCTTTTTTATATGTTTGGTTAGTTTGGTGGTTGGTTATTTTTGTTTAATGGCATATTAACCTTTGTGGGCTATTTAATGTCAAATCTTTTTTTTTTTTGATTTTTCAGCGAGTAGTTTGTGGGTAAATATTTTTGTTCGTTTCTGGTATCTTAGTGTCTAAAATTGATTAAATATTTAAGTTTCCAATTTTATTATACCAAAAAAATATCACTTATAAAAAAAAACAAACATTGAAAAATAATTCATTAGAGTGTTATTTTTCTTATTAAAAAAACGTAACAACAAAATTAGGGTGTTTTGGACGGCTGAAATAGAACATGAGATTCATTTGAATGGGGAAATTGATGTGATATACAGGGAATTTGAATTACGAGAGGAACGAGATCGACTTGTAATTCAAGATACCATTGTACTTAATAATCTATACATATATAAGGGCAGTTGTGTGCATGTATGTCCGGAGGAAACTATAGAAATAAAACAATTAATGACAAAGTAAATATATATATATATATACATTGAATATCACCAGAGCTTACTTTTTGTGCAAAAAATAATGAAGATTTTGTTTATATTCATGAAGATATTTACAAAATGGGATGTAAATAGTAAGAAAAGGGAAAGTCATTGGTTGCGGTCGTGATTAAAACATAAATCAATTATGTAAAACCAAAACAATCAATGGATCTGCGAGACTAACTTTTTTATTATACCCCTCTACATAGGCAACGTCGGATAGCCGATTCTAGTATATCATAAATATACACAAATTATTTCTATTAAGAATAGTTATTTGAAGGTATAATTGTTTTACTAAGGATTATTATCATCATTACTAGCCAAAAAATCTTGAAAAGAATTGAAAAGATTACTAGAATTAAATACGAATATAGAAAAAGATTACACTTATTTTCTAATTTATTCTAATTGATTTCAATTTAAAATTATGCATAGGATTGCTTTTAATACGTTAGAAAATAAAACAATAATAATAGAAATCAATAAAACCAAGTAATTATTTATTAAACACGGTTTTATTAAAACTGGTATGCAAATTATTCAAACCATATATTATGTAAACATTCAGTTCTTAATGATATATAACACATTGCAGGATTGTAAACACATTAATGATATGGGCTGTTATGAGATAAATCTATCTCAGCTCGACCATAATAAAGATATTGTTTATAAATAAGATGCTGATTAAATAGTGATGGTCTAATAGCCATTGGGAATATAACGTGAATAACTAAGGGAAGCGTGACGTTGCTGGTGACGTAGTTTCGATTGCAGACAGACTGACATAAAACCTCCATTATATTAAGATTATTATAATTAGTTACTTGAAATTATAAAATTATTAGTGTTAAATAGTCATTATACTTAAAACTATATAACAGTGTGCAAACAAATGAATATTATTAAATAATGTACTTATTTCAATATAATTAATTAGTTGGTTCTATTTACGGGATGTCCACACTTGGGTTATGTCAACCCTTCCTGGGTTATTTTATGCCGAAGACGTTTTGTTTTATTCATTGTTGATAGGTATTTAATTTTTTTTAAACAATGTTTAAAACATATTTTAAACTCATTTTCTTTCTATTTAACATAAAGATGGAACCATAACATGTACTAACACTACAGTTCATAATGAACCTGGGAGTAATAGTTATAAAATGGTACTCTACTCACCCAAAGTTCTAGGATTGGAACTTCACCATTAGATGCAGTTTAACGTCATACACCGGACACTAAGACCCACATCCACCGCCTTCTAGCATATAGTTGATGTCATTACTTAGTTAAATATTTAACTAAGTAATGACAGCAACTTAGTCAAGTACAAGGCAGGGACCGATGAGATTATTTAGATCAAAACCATTTGGTGAATCGATTATTCTGGACATTCATTGAATTTCCTTCACATTTTCACCCCTTTTAATGAATATATATATATATATATATATATATATATATATATATATATGTGTGTGTGCGTGTGTGGTGTTGTGTGTGTGTGTGTGTGTGTGTGCGTGTTAAGTCAGGTTGGTTACTGACAGTTTCTCGCCTATACTATTCTAAAATCATTTGGCAGTGAAAATCCTATCAACGAGAAACTATCAGTAACCAATCACTGTTGGCTCCATGTACCCACTACCATAACTTAGATATACATGCTCTATCAATTATATTGAGTAATATTTACTTATAAACATAACTCACTATATAAGTTAGGGTAGTTATTACATGCTCTATCCACAATATTGGGCACTATTTACTAATAAAATATAGCACACGCTATATCAATATTAATAAGTTACATACAGAGCAGTCTATGTCCATAACCTTGCTGATGAGACCTAATAGGTCGAAATGTACATTCAGGGATTGACATTTTCTCGATTCGGTTAGCCATATATTTGAACATATATGCCCGCCTAAATTCATTAATTATTAACTATTAATTTTCAAATTAGTATGACTTCAATTAAGCACATATCTAAAAATTTTGGCTTAAAGCCATATAAAAATAAACACATTTGTTTTATTAACTTCATATATATATAATTATATATATATATATATATATATATAATATATGTGTGTGTGTGTGTGTGTGTGTGTGTGTGTGTGTGTGTTTCAGATCGAATATTGTTATAAGATAAATCCCTGAAACTGATGACTTTTCCGGAATTTTTTGTTTGTTTGTTGAATGCGAAATTCAAATCTTCTTTTCGGTTCCAGTTTGGTTTCCTTTCGATTTACGTTTGTGTTTAATTTCTCAAGTCAAACATTTATCTGTAGATTATAAAACCAATGCAAAATAATACTCTATCAAAAAATGAAGACAGAGACAGAGACAGAAACAGAGAGAGAGAGAGAGAGAAGAGAGAGAGAAGAGAGAGAGAGAGAAGAAGAAGAAAGAGAAGAAGAAGAAAAGAAGAAGAAGAGGAGAAAGAGAATTAAAAGAGAGAAGAAGAAGAAGAAGAAGAAGAGAAGAAGAAGAAGAAGAAGAGAAGACAGGAAAGATTAATAATAATAATAATAATAATAATAATAAGAAGAAGAAGAAGAAGAAGAAGAAGAAGATTGGTTTGGTTTGTTTTGTTTTACGGCATATCAACCTCAGTGGGTCATTTAATGCCGATAAAGTTTTGAAATAAATCAATTGTTAATGGATAATACAATTTTTTTTATAAATACATTTTTCTATTTAAAGAAAGAAGAAGAAGAAGAAGAAGAAGAAGAAGAAGAAGAAGAAGAAGAACAGACATAAGAAAGATACGAATATTCCTGTTTCTTTGAATTATGTGAATAGTTTTCGGCTTCATTTACTGATGTCGTGTTGAAACGGCCCAGTTGATGTGTTCGGCTAATATTAATTTGCTATCAGGTCCAATCACTGTAAAGATGTGAATGGAAAATTATCTCGCATCAAACTGTTTCATGCTTTTCTTAAAGAGATACAGAAAAGCACTCAATGAGCAAATGCTAGCACCTGCCCACTCCTATACACTAATTCTCTTATACAGTGTTATGCATATGATTTGCGAAGGAGTCTGGACGTGCGTGTTTATTCGTTTGCACGGGTAGATATTATTCGCTTAATGTATTGTATATACAGAATAATCTCTCATCAACGGACCCCCACTAATGGACTTCGGATGCAACGGACAAAATTCTACAGGCAACAAAAAAAAAAAAAACAAAAAAAACAACTTACAAATGTAAGCGATGTATTTCATTAGTTCACAATTGACTATGCGAGCACTGAAGAAAAAATCCATTTCCACTAGTCAAACAGGGTAAATAAAGTTGTAACGTACATTTTAATATTTAAATAAAGGTTATCGTATTTTTTTAAACCGCTATTATTTCCTTTTAGAGATAAAGAGAGACCGCTATTCAACATCTACAATCTTGACGATAAGCCTCTTAAGCCAGTAGAACAATTCACATACCTAGGTAGTAACATCTCATCCACAGAGAGCGATATTAATACACGAATAGGAAAGGCATGGCTAACCACAAACAAATTATCAGTAATATGGAAATCAGATCTCACTGACAAGCTAAAGCGACAATTCTTTCAGGCTGTGCTTATATCAGTACTGCTGTATGGCTGCACCACCTGGACCCTAACGAAGCGCTTCTTGAACAAGCTAGATGAGAGCTGCACAAGAATGCTGCGTGTGGTCTTGAACAAGTCGTGGAAAGAGCACCCTACAAGGAGGCAGCTGTATGGTCACATGCCACCCGACACACAAACTACCCGAGTAAGACGGACCATGCACGCGGGGCACTGCTGCAGAAGCAAGGGCGAGCTCATAAACGACGTTCTCCTGTGGAAGCCAACTCATGGTCATGCCAGTTTGGGCCGCCCAGCCAGGACCTACATTGACCAACTATGTGATGATGCTGGTTGCTGTGCTGAGGAACTCCCAGGGGCGATGAATGATAGGGAAGGTTGGTGAGAGATTGTCATGGATATCCGTGCTGCCTGTACGACATGATGATGATGATGATGATGATGATGATGATATATATCTGAGAGTAAAGTTAAGCCCGAATGAATCCTTATTAAGTGGGTAATCGCTTACTACAAAAATGTTGTAATCATCACACTTAGACAATGTTTGCTTGGGATTTTCTTTTTTTTTTTTTTTGTTTTTAGATTTAGCAATGTTAAATGAAGACTGTTGTGCCATTATGTTTTTTGTTTATTGTTTTTTTTGTTTTTACAGCTTATCAACTTTGGTGGGTCATTTAATGCTGAAAAAGTTTTAAAAATTCGTAGCGATAGTTTCGAAGAAAATTTCTAAACTCAGTTTTATAAACAAATTTCTATTTACCCCATAGATCGGAACCTAATAGGTACTACCACTCCAGGTCAGAGTGGACCTGGGAGCAATGGTGATGAAGGAGTGCTCCACATTTCCCAGACGTTCAGAAATTGAACCTCCCCATCAAATAGTTTAACGTTATACCCAGGATATGAAGACCCTTAGCCATAGCCTTCTAGCACATATATGATAAAAGGGTTGGGGTTATCATGAGGGCAATATAGTTCGGACAACCATATAGGTGCTAGGGCTTGACGTGAGCAGCTGATTGATCGGAGGGGCCCTCTCCGACCTCCCGTCTAGCCTAAGTTAGGACCAAAGTGGACTGTGGCATGTAATGGACTGCTCATCAACCAGTATTCCGTCCTTAAGCATCACGGGTCGCCACCCACAGCCAACAGGTGGTCCCGTTGGTGGGCCGTGCCGTTATGCTTGTCGACGTAGGAAGAGGACTCTGCAATTTGAGTTCAAATCCTGAACGACGCTGTTTGCATATCCCATAGCACAAATATCTTTGGGAAAAATATGAATCTAATTATTCTCTCCCAGCCGTGGGTAAATATTAGGACATACTAAGCTCTTTAACATTGGTAAATCAATGTATAAGAATACGAACGAGTTGTATACTTGGAATATGGTGGGCTCAGCCAGGCTATTCCTACTCAAGAAACGGTACATGAGTAATGCTTTTACAACCAAAATCAGCGTACGGGACATGTGAAACAGTGAGATATATAAACCCATAACAGATAAAAGGCAATTTTTTTTAATAGCTGTAATTCCTGGCTTCATATAATATTCCTTACATAAACTAGAATAAATTATCTAATATTAATGGTATAATTTTTCCCAAGACATACAGAGGGAAATATTACGGAATACCCAAAACGAAAGGAAAGAATTTCAATTGTAATTAAAAGAGAAGCCAGAATAATATTAACACTAAGCTTTATTCTACTTAGTTTAAATGTAGAGATACACCTGGTATGATAATCAGCTTTCTTATATACAAGACGAATTCTTTTTCCTGAAAAAGACAGAAATAATGGGACGAAACTAAAAAAGTATTGTTCAATAAATCAATCGATTTTAACAGCAACCCATGAAGTTTGAGAATAGCATTCATTGTTAATATTTATATTTTTATGTAGTGGTTTCTTGAGACTTTTTCATATGGTGCTATCTAATGAGAATATTTTTAAATAGATCCATCTGATCCATAGATGGGACTCCGATAAAATAAGAGTGTATCTAAGAGTTATAGCAATGAAGGAGTATCTCTCACTTCCCTGATGTTCAGAACTGGGGCCTTACCATTCTTTGAGGGATAGTATTTTTAGCCTTCTGCAGGGATACAGTCAACGTATTCCACGCTCCACCACGGTGGTATTGTTCCTTAAAGTTTATGTTGAAAACAAAATCAAATCAAATCGTGGCGTTGTGGCTAAAGTGCTGGATTGCAACATCCAAGCAGTGAGTTCGAATTCCATTCACGCTGTTACGTTCCCGTTCGAATTAATACCCTTGCGAAAGGAATAAAACCCCTGATCCCTCCGGTTAAAGATTAAATAGTACAGTCCTTCTACAAGGATAACTTTGGCATTAAATAACCTACGAAGTGTTACATAATTTATAGGTAGCTTATGAATTATGTACGTAATGTAGTTAGATATTTTTTCATTAGTTCGTTAGATTCAAAATAACGGGGGTTGAGTGGGAAATTACTTAGCCGTTATCACCATTGGCAAGTAATAACCTTTTATTTGACCCCTTGAAAAACGCCCCAGTAGAAGCGTGAGAAAGAAGTTTTAGTTTTAGTTTAGTTGCGACCAGTTACTAGCTGAGAGAAGACTCTGACGTCGGCTCTCAAGAGT
>CM042144.1:25965182-26005182 GCA_023376005.1 Doryteuthis pealeii
GTATGCAAAAATAATTTTGAAATATGTCTATTCCTTTACTAATAAAGTAAGTAAAGACGACCTAATGTCGGTATCAGCCAGACATGAAGAGAGTCTATACCCTTCTCATTAACGCTAGACCAAGAATATTGTTTTTGCGTCTGAGGTGGAGCGCCACACCTACCAGCAGCTCCTCACATTGCCGCATAGATCCATGTGCTACTCATTCGCTGAGTTAACGAGGGCCGGTATCGAACCTTGCGATTCCTAGGCAAGTGCTAAACCGGACCTACTCAGAAATTCTAACTTTGATGCGATTAAAACCATTCGTCCGTTCCATATCAGTCATTATCTTCCTCTGTCGGTCCAGAAATAGCAGATTTTGACATCTGATGACCTCCAGTAATTTCAAATGACCTCGGAGGGGAATCTTGGAGTTCACGTTGCTATTTGGGTTGAATTACTAATCTATAGAGCAATTTGCGTAAGGAATACACACCTTAATGTTCATAGATATTTGAACGATCATAATTTCTTACTTATTTCCTGAGATTGCATGAGACGTTATCGTTTGTAAGCAGTGAGATGAACTTAATTGGCTGACACCCCCCCCCCAATTAGAGGGCACCCTCACGTGGTATAATGGTTAGAAAGCTGGGCTAGCAGACCGTTGTTATTGAGTTCGATTTTTCGCTGGGTGCCCCATAATTCTAGCCTTTTACCCCAACTGAGATAAGGTTAATAAATAATACTTCCCAATAGCAATGTGACTTGCTCATTTTAACGTCCTTGCGAGATTCCAAACAAGGTATTAGATTGATAGGAAAAAAAAAAACTTATTTTTATTCGACTGTTTAAATGCAGTTCTTAGTAATATTTATATGTCACACGCATGCGTCCACACTTGCACGCACACACACACACCTTTTCTCTCTCTCTCTCTCTCTCTCTCTCTCTCTCTCTCTCTCTCTCTCTATCTGTCTCTCTGTCTCTCTGTCTCTTTTTCTCTTTCTCTCTTACACATACACACATAATTAATCTATCTATCTATCTATCTATATATATATATATATTAGTCTATTGATATCTATTTCAGTGTTTTCATATTTTTCTTAATCTTTTCACATCTATCTATCTATCATCTCTCTCTCTCTCTCTCTCTCTCTCTCTCTTATATATATATATATATATATATATATATATATATATATATATTATATATATATCAGTCTGTTAATATCAACCTATTTGTTTATTCCAGTCTTTTTATATCTATCTATTTATCTATCTAAGCGTAATTTTAAATGTCGCAAGGTCCTTTCATACATCGATTTATATTTGTATATATGAATTAGAGCCAGTTCAAAGTAACTTCCTATTACTAAATTAAATTAAATTAATAAATGATTTAAAAAATCTTTCGAATGAAGAAAAACTTACCAAGTTTGGTATATAGACGAACAAGAGGAGATATGATTGAAGTCTACAAATACATATATTACCAACCCCTCCGTACGAGCAGGATGCGACACAATGTCAATTTCTTAAGTGGAGTTCAACAGGTTTGAATTCGGAGTTTTCCTTCTCCTAGACTGGTTACCTAGCCATGGTTAAAGAGCCCAGTCTGCCCTACTATTTACCCATAGCTGGAGGGAGAATTGGATTCATACCTTTCCCAAAGTCTACAAATATACCCATGGATTTTATTCAACGAACTTTGATCTATTAAATGTTGCTAAAATATCAATACCAGGGGTCATAAATTAAAAATCTTTAAAAAATTTGTAAAGCAAACGCTAGACAGAATTATTTTACTAACAGAGTGGTGAATACATGGAATAAACTACCATCATCAATAGTGAATGCCCCATCTCTGAACTCTTTTATGGCAAGGTTGGATAATCTGTGGAAAGATTATAACTATTCGGTGGAATTAATATGAATGTTTGGAACATAAGGAACAGCTGACTTGTCTCAGACCTAATATACTAGCTGAAAAAGATATTATTATTATTAGTTTTCCACACCTACCGTAGATGGTGGTTCACTGGAGGCTGAGTGACAGCAAGTCTCCTCAGATCTCCAGGACTCTTCTGAGTATCTAGCCGATCCGCAACAATGCTGTATTTTGGATGGTCTCGATTTCTCTTCTGATTTCCAGTTCACCCAAAATCTTTTCGAGAGCTTTGGGGATTGTTCCAAGGGCACCAATTACAATTGGTACGACCTTCACTTTCATGTTCTTGTTCTTGTTCATGTTCTTGTTCTTCTTGGTGTTCTTCTTCTTATTAGTATTATTAACAAAGAAGCAAAAATTGAGTAAGTCAGATATAATTGCATATCATACAGACGCACTGATACGAATACATGAACACGCACACAGAGAGAGAGAGAGAGAGAGAGAGAGAGAGAGAGAGAGAGAGAGAGAGAGAGAGAGAGAGAGAGTAGTGACTTCGATTCTTAAAACCTCCCCATATTTTTTAGCATTTTGTAACAATCTAATGTAGATTGAATGAATTATCGAAGTTAGTTTGAATTTAGCAAATTCCGCATTCAAAGTTTGTGACAAAGTGTCGTTTGATATTATAGCAGAAAAGTTTTTCCTGCAAATGTGATAAAACGTTAATACTGAAATGAATTATAGAATATAACAATTCATCAACAAAGTAGATAACTGAAATCTCAGTTGAACAGACGTCTTGTTCATGAATGATTAGTAACTAGAAACGGCTACCTAGCGTCACCTGGATAGAGGGGGGGGGGGCAGGTGTATTGTTTTACTTTTGAGATTCACAAATGCTGGACATTTTTAAGTAGAATTTCAAAAATTTTTTCTATGTATATTTGGATTTTTATAAATATCTTTGAATATAAATCAAATCTTCATAATTTTTGCACAAAAAGCAAGAACCGCTGATATATAATGTGTATATATTTTTACTTTGTAAAATTCTAGCAAGGAATGGTGATATTTTATAAAAACCAGGTTTTTTCTCATAATTTACCACAAAGACCTGGGTTTTATAAAATATCACCATTCCTTGCTAGAATTATATAAAAAACTCAATATACATCACTAATTTCATAATATTTAGACTAAAATTTCGAAATCATTTTCCTAATTTTAAAAAATCTTAAATTTCTTTCCTTATACTCTTCCTATTTTCCCTTTTCTCTAAGATTTAAAAAAATCCCCTATCTATAGTAAATTACATTGTTCTATTTCCTTTATTTCTTTTGCCACCGTCGTTATCATCGACTTCATCCTTGCATAATATTGTTTTTACTTTCCTCCTATTAATATGAAATAACAAATTTGTTTTATGTTCTCTAACATATTTAAATACTCATTTTGATTTGACTAAAAACAACAATTTTATTTAGAAAATCAGTATAATGACTTCATTAACAAATTAATAAATTAACCACCAACAAATCACACATACGATAAAATTTCTATTAAAAAAAAAAATAAATTAATAAAATCACTCATGCTTTGAAAATTTAGAATTCCACAAAACTTTTCTCCGCGTCAAAATCTGTTTGCATGCGATATGACGTCATTAACCGTCTTTCTCGACCGCGTCTGAACGTGAATTTTTTAAAAAGTTCTTTTTTCGAACATTTAAAAAATTATCCGCTTTTTCCAACGAATTTCATTTCAAATAGGCTTTACTCTGACGAAGGTCGTATTTTCTTTGTGTGGGGAACATTTCTATATTTTTTCTATTATTATTATTTCATTTCATTTGGTTATTTAAAAATAATAATAGTTTGAATAATGTACACATGGATAAACTCCCGACCGAAACACGTGTAAGTAAAATTGATTAAAATATCTTATTTTATCCATTCTATACTTTCTTTCCTTTATTTATTTTTTAACATATTTACTTTGTTGTTAATTGTTTTATTTCGGAGTTTCTTCCGGACATACATACACACCAACTGCCATTTATATATGTATAGATTATATTTTTATATTTATATTATATTATTATAAATAATTTGAGTGTATTTTATTGTATGTGTGTATAAATGTTTTTTATTTTTTGTTTGTTTGTTTGTATTTTTAAAGAAATTGCTTAGTTACGAGTTTTCCCCGAATTCCTTTAATGGTCGTTAAATTCGGGACTGATATTTTGGGTTCAGTAGTTGAGGTCGTCTTTGACTACTGGACTGCTACTTATGGAAAAGAAATACCCAGACCCCCCAGATTTTATCGGCAAAAGAGGGCAAAGTAATTTTGGGGAATTATGACACATGCGGTCCTTTTCTATTTTAGACTTGATGAAAGTCTTTGGTTAGGGAAATTACAGACGTAAAAATGTCAATATTAGGAAATTTTTTAGCAGATTCCAGAATCCGTATAAAAACTAATAAAAATATCTGATATGATTATTCAGACTCTTATCTTTATAGAAAAAATGTTAAAATCTTTTTTTATCTGTTCATTTTTTCAGATTTCATTAAATAATATGGAGGGGGGGAGGCCTCATAAAAAATATTTCCCCTATATATTTTAGGAAAAACCTATTTTAAACACAATTACAACAAACGATGAATAATTACTGAAATTTTCGTGAACATTTTACTGTTCGTTGATTTTTCTTGAATTAAAAAAAAGCTGGTAGTCATAACTTCTTTTGGCTACGTTAAATTTCAATTGATTTAATGGTGCAAAAATAAAATATTATTTTTGTTCATAATTTTTATTATTTCCGTAAGCTGAAAAAAAAAATTATCAGGAGCTTTTTTATGGTTCTTCTTTTGAATGGTCTAAAAATTTGATGATGATATTAATTTTTATTCAAGTTTCATTGTGTTAAATATAGGACAGGGGTAAATTTGATGCGGCAGATTGGACATCCCTAGTTTACTAACAATATTTAAGTTTCCAAATTATGCCAAAGAAAAATATTATTTTATTAAAAAAAACTTTAAATGTTCTGCAGCAGATAATTCATTACATTCTACTTTAATATGTATGTATACAATACAGTGCTATTTTCTTTTAAAAGCGTTACAAAAAATAGGGTGTATTTTGGGAACTGGAAAGGATTAAAGTCATTTAAATTTATTCGTATAGAGAGAAATTGATTTGATATACGAAAGTTACGAGTGAAACGAATTAAACTCATAAGTCAAGTTAATACTATATATATATATATATATATTATATATATATATATATATATATATATATATATATATATATATAATATATATATATATATATTATATATATATAAAGTCGTACCTTCTTACAGACTTAATTCTTTGCGTTCGTATAGATAGATTGATAGATAGATAGATAGATAGATAGATTGATAGATAGATAGACAGACCTATGTACTACGATTTTGTGCGCTCATTTTCATTTTAAAAAACTATTAAAATTGATTAAATCGATTATTTAAGGTCAAATTTTAGTTTTAGTCTAAAATTAGTAACATAATAAGCATAAGTAAAAACAAGCAAAATAATATTACATATGTAATTCATTTAAAAAAACAACATTTTAACAATTAAATTCGCCCGAAAAATGGCTAGGTGAAGATTTATGATGCACTAAAAACCCATTTAATAACAATTTTAACATTTTTAAAAGTTATTTTTAGAAATCAATAACAAAAACATTAAATACACTATATAGAGAAAAATTACTAAACTTTGTTGATATTTATTTAAATGTAATATATTTTATTCGTTCCAAACACGCAGTTCGTAAAACTTGTTCATTTTTAGAAGGGAAACCTTTTATAGGGAAAATGGTTTAGCGTGATATGCTCGTGTCTACGGGTGCTCATAAGTGACGATTCACTAAACCAGAGTGATAAAAAAAAATCCCCCAAATCAAAGATTACCTGATTAGTAAAATTTTCAGTGTAAGGCTTACTTATCAACGAATTCCTTCTTTTAAATTACTGAATCGTTTCAATCAACTGATTCAATGGAAATATACCGAAATTATAAAAAATTACCGTTCGTGCCAACCCATATGCGCCTTTAGAAAAAAATTTATACGCCTAATTAATTGATAAAATTCATTTAAATCTGAAAACGCCTAATTTTAAATAATACATTTCATATTTCAGATTCTAGATTAATAACAAGCCTACTACAGTATTGTTATCTAATAATTTTTGGAAAAAAATCAATTGAAAAGTTAGGCCCCCACCTTTTTAAAGAACAAATATCGATGTCGGAATTTTTTCACTGATAATCTAAAAGACAATTTAAAAAACAACAGAGTAACAAAAAAGTTTCAATCTAAAAAAAAATTGTTTTTTTACATTTATTTTCAGATTTTCGGTATTTGTTTTCTACCAGAGGCGCTCCTTGATTTTTTTCTTCTATTCCCAGCTTCGGTCTTTTGTCTTTTTATTAATACTGCAATTTGTTTCGAAAGTATATAATCCAACCAACCGATATTTTTGTGCCCCACTCCATAAAGGTGGGGGCATAAATTTAAGTGACCTGAAAAAAATCATAAAGTTTTAAATAAAATAACTTGTGCATTATAAAATTCATTCATTGATAAATCAACATTGAACATTTATTTTAATCGGATAATTCCCTGATTTTTGGTATTTTTTTTTTTAATCAGAAGGTTAAATTTATTTTGTAAAATATGTCTGTGATGCCACAATTGGCAGTACCTAGATTGATAGAAAGCTAGATAGATAGATAGATAGAGCCATCACTGAAACTCTTTAAAATAATATTGCCAGATATCTGTAAACAAAATAAAACTTTATGGTTAAAGAACCATTCGGGTGAAACCTAGGTAGATAGTGTCTGACTCGTATAGGCCCTTCTAATCATGCTCTACTTAATGTATTAGGCACTTTGTACATATACAACTTAGAAAGCTCCCCCGGTATTTTTTTCTTTTGGCCACTACATACGGTACAGATGATTATTTTCAGAAAATACGGATGTGCTGGTCTTTTCTTTTCTTTTTTTTTTTTCCCCCAGATGTCAGTTTGAAAATTCTTTTATTTCGAAAAACTAAATTACCTGAGTTTTTTTTCAACACCGGTAGAGTTTAGAAGTAAAAATATTATATATATATATATATATATTATATATATATATATATATATATATATATATATATATATATCACACAAGTTACTTGCAAATCCACGAAGCAAACAAACATATTTACTTCTGGATTTTATTCAACCCGATTTAAGAGTGCTCAATAAAAAAAAGCTAAATATACGTTTTAAAAAACGAATGGCTTAAAATATTCCGACTGCAGTTTCACGCAATAGCGAATCTTCAGGAAATATATATATATATATATATATATATTATATATATATATATATATATATATATATATATATATAAAAAAGTCTGCAATATTTATCTCCTTGCATGAACAAATATATCAGGTGGCATAAAAAAGGAAAGAAATGAGACTATGGAAGAGTAGGGAAATGTGTGTAAGTGTCAGTCTTTAAGTTACATGGAATATATTGATTCCTTTTTATGTCACCTAAAATATTTCGGCTATGGGTTGGGAAGAATCTGTATTAACTCTACTCCAAGTTAAACTTCCCTGATATTTTCTTGCAGTCTTTGGTCCTGTGGTACCAAACCAAAATAAAAAAACAAGAATTTACTAGCAGTAAACTCATTTCCACATCAATTTACCCCAAACTAAATGAAAGAAAAGGAAATCTAGATTTGGGGAGAGGAGAAAGCTTAAAGCCAATACTTTACCTGGGTTTGTCAAATTTCCGTAAATTTTGTATCGTCTTGTTTTATTCAATCTTGATGGGTACTCATTTTTTTTAAAACTCATTTGTTCTATTCAGTCAATTCATGAGACAGGTATTACCTCTCTGAGTCAGAGTGGGTCTGGGAGTAATGTTTCTTGTAAGCTTGGGTCCTGTTAACAATAAAATTATGTTAATGACCAATATTCTTATTTCATTTTTTTTGTGTATGTAAGATCATGGAGAAGGAAACCAAAGAATGTTAACGTGTCATGAACAGTGATAATTATACACGTAATTGTTTTGATTATGGGAAACCCACCCATATAGATAACCGCATTTCGAATTAATCCACTCCTGTGAATAGTCAGGAACATACCCACATGTAGAGTCGTACATTAACACACACACACACACACACGCTGCGAAGATATTTATTAAGCTTAGAATCGAACGTAGGTGGCATTTAAATAAAAAGAATTTTGTATCGTCTTGTAGATCGTTTATGATCATTTTCTCCCGGAATGCTACTATAATTTAAAAAAAGTAATATCTTAATTTCAAGAGAAACAATCGCATAGAAAATTATTTACACCTCCAATATCTCTAATTGTTTGATTGGTATTTACCTGTGAGCTTGATTGGTTGGTCGGTTTGGTTTTACGGCATGTCAACATCTGTTGGGTTATGTCATGTCGAAAACTTTTTTGTTTTATCTATTCTTGATTAGTACTCAATTATTTGAATCTCAATTTTTAAACACATTTTTAAAACCAGATTTGTTCTATTCAACAGACCCTAACAGGTACTACCACTCCGGGTCAGGGTGATCTTGGGAGTCATGTTTCTTTTATGCTTTCGTCCTGTTAAACAATAAAATTATACTAATAGCCTATATTCTTATTTTTTACTTGGTACTGTGTGAAAATTGTGTCGCATAAAAACGATAACATGCTTAACAGGTAAGTCTTACATTTTTTATTTTTTTACCAGCAAAACCAAGAACTAAAACCCTTTCTCTACTAAAGACCTTTTTCATATTAGGCCATTTCACTCATACAACTCTGTATTAGCTCTTCCTTGTATTTTAGTTATTATTTTCCGTAGGTTGGAGGTATTGACGCACACTACCCATCATCTAATAGCTTGAACCCTTCTTTATTCATATACGTGGTGACTGATGGAATGGATGACTGGAACCCTGAATCATGAAAGAGAATTTGTGTCATCATGATCTGCGCCGGCTATCAAACAAGGAGATTATGGTTGCTGACCAATGCTCCCTGAAATCTGTAAAAACAATCAGACATGAACTGGAAAATTGCAATGGAGACTACGAGGCTGTGGCTCGAAGAAAGCAGCATAACAGACGATCTGATTGCGTTCGTACAGCATTTTTTCAGAAAGGGTACCAGGTTGAATTCAGATGCCTACGTAGAGTTGCTAAACACTGTAGATAAGCCATGGATAACAAGGGTAGCCAATGTTAGGTAGCAGGATCGGTCCCCTGCTACACCTCTGGGAAAAGTAAAAAATGGTTGTCGGCGAATTTTTACGACTACACCAGTCCCAATGTTTGGTCTCTGAACTCACCAGATCTTAACCCCATGGATTATTATGTATGTAGCGAGGTTGAGAAAAACACCAATCGCCGTGCTAGTACTACAAAAGCCAGTTAATCGACAGAATTAAGGTAGTTTTTGAGACCCTTCACAGGGAAACTGTAACATCAGCTTGCTCCAGGTTCCGGAGCAGGATTGAGGCTGTGATCGACGATAATGGCGGTTATTTTGAGTGAGACCTGTTGTGTAGTGTAGTGTAATGTCCGTGTCTGTCAAATTTCTTTACAATCCATTAAATTTTGTAGTTACTACGCACTTTTTTTCCGTATGAAACTGTCAAATTTATCCATCTTTATCAGTTATGTAATAAATATATTTAGTACTCTGTGTCGTTTTTACAATCTTAGAAAATAGCATTTAAAATGTGTCCCATCATTATGGTCCATCCTATATATATATATATAATATATATATATATATATATATATTAGTATATTGAGAAAAAAATGAAAAACAGAGTTTTAAATGGTTTAAGTGGGAGTTTTTGGCCGACGCTGCAGTGTTTCGATCTATTAATTAGATCATCTTCAGGGTATTTGTTGGTATATGGAAGGTAATAAGAAATTTTTTATCACAGAATAACGAGAAAAGCGAGTGGTAGTCCTTGTTATTCAGTCTGTTTAAAAAAAAATTGAGGTTTGAAAAAAGGAGACGGTCTGAAATATGACGTCAAATGTTCTCTTTTGCGGTGTATGGGACTGTGTAAGTGTGTGTATCGAAAAGAAAGCATTGTGCATTTTTTAAGTGTGTGGTTGCGTGTGTGTGTGTGTGTGTGTGTGTGTGTGTGTGTGTGTATAAATCTTTTGCGATAAACGACAGCGGAAACAAACCTCAAGGTTGTGTGTGTGTGTGTGTGTTGTTGTGTGAAACACTGAGGCGTCAGCCAATAAACTCACCACTTAACCCATTTAAACCTGTGTTTTTTTTTTTTTTCTCAATATACTACATACCGTCGGATCCACTTCCTTTCTTCACACACACACACACACACACACACACACACACACACACACACACACATATATATATATATATATATATATTATATATATATATGTATGTATATATATATATTCGTCAATTTATAAATTACTAGTATTTTTTTCTGTTCAGGCATAGATAGTTACCGTTTATGAGCAAGCAAATGTATATTTAACTCAAATCGGAGAAACTGAAATGCTTGCTTAGGTCATTAATAAGATTCAATGAAAAATGACTAATTACTTCCGATGTTTCAGTATTATTGAATGGCTTCGTCACAGTCATGCATAGTTAAACATAAAATCGGCAATTGACTTGGTGTACAAAAATATTATTTTAAAACCGGACAACAATGTCTCGATATTGAACTACTTTATTGATCAATCGAGTGTTTTTTGGTTCGCGGAAAAGAGTTTTTTTTTTTTCATTTTATTTTTATTTTTTTTAATTTTTTTTACCAATGTCAGGTACATAAATCCATGGCTGCACGTGTTTATCATGAGTCAGGTAATTGATCAACCTGCGTAACTTCCCATAATGCACACAAAACACACACACACACACACACACACACACACACATACAAATATATATATATATATATATATATATATATAATATATATATATAAATATATACATATACATATATATATATATATATGTTGAAATGAAAAATAAAGGAAAGAAAATGTTGAATGGATAAAATAGGATTTATTTTATTTTACTAGTGTTTCGGCCAGGATTTCAAAATCTATAAAAATGTTACAAAAAATGTTTTTTGGTGGGGACTAGAACGGATTAATGTCATTTCAGTTTATTTCAATAGGGAAAATTGATTTGATATACGAGGAAATTGGGTAACGGGTTGAACAAATTAAACTCGCAAGTCAAGGTACCACTCTTCTTAGGAATGGAGCACTTTCTGACGGTCTTTACACACAAAGCGATGTGTGTATTAAAACAGTTAAAATCCCTTCCCATTCTGAAAATGAAAACAGCCTAATGGTTAAGGTGCCGAACTGACACCCAACGATCGGATTTCAATTCCGGCTGTAGGTAGCTTACAAAATGTCTAGCCACACTGAAGAGACTTGATAAGTCGAAACACGTGTCTGTAGATGACCCTATATATATATATATATATATATATATATATATATATATATATATATATTATTTCTAAACTCAAACGGTGTGAAAAAAAAAATCAAACTGATATCTGGGTAAAAAAAGGAAAAAAGAAAACGCCAACACATCCCTCAGAATTATGCTGAAGAACAATTAGGGTGAAACCTAGGTAGATAGTGTCTGACTCATTTAGGTCCTTATTATATATATATATATATATATATATATATATATATATATATATATGTGTGTGTGTGTGTGTGTGTGTGTGTCTGTGTATGTAGAATCCTAACACTAGTCCCCTTTTTTTTTTGTCATGATTTCCATAACCACGTGTACCATATTAAGCTGGGTTAGTCTTCTCACACAACCAACTTCCTTAATTAACAACCAATGTTATCCTCATTTAGACTGTTTTATTGCCAAGAGTAATGTTTTGGAAACGTCTACAAGGATTAAAGGTTTTCAGGTCGGGTTGGGTTTGGTAGCGCCATCTGCTTGTATGTCTACCCGTCTTTATGTCAGTCTTTATTCAATTTGTATCCGGGATTGAGGGAACGTTGATTGGCTGATTTAAAAAGCCACTAAAAATAGACGTCCGGTTTCACTGATTCCCTGTGTTTTTCACCTGTTCGACGAATCCTTAAAAAAAGAAGCCAGGAGAGCTTTTGTGAATGGGATACTCTTGAAATTCCAGCCGGAAATAAGTTTCTTTTTAAAATAGTTTTTACGAAACCTGATTGGTCAGAATTGACTGATGCCGGCGTTCAATCTTGAAAACATAAACCCTAAAAAGATCTGAATTCATGGGTGGCCATTTTCAAAGAATATTCTTTCTGTTAAATTAGCATCAAGGCATTTTCATTTAATTTGCCTTATTTTTTCTTTTTTCGTCGGCCGATGTGCCCTTTGGTCTTCTTCAGTTGTTTCTGTAGAACTCCGGAGCTTTTTTATGTCGTAATCGTGAGGTTGAAGGTTCAATCCTGACTACAGGCGAAAATAACATAGAATACTTAACATAGCTAAACATTTGTATCCAGTCATGTTATCGTTATGAAAGTAATCTACCCAATGGATTAAATAAAGGGTTCGGTTTGAAGTTCCGTGAAGGTTCCCGATGACGATATAAAGGCACATGAGTTTGACAAGAAGGTTCCCGAGTAAGACAATAATATCCCTGAAGAAGGTCGAAGTGTACATTGGACGAATATGTGTGTATATAACAATAAAGATGAGGAAAACAGTCCGAAAATTTTAAATAATACAAGTTATCAAGCCTCATCTAAAAAATTCAGACAGATACTTTCATCTAATATCAATCATCTTAATTTAACACGCCACTGATCTTTTGGTTAATATGGGTGAGTCAAAAAATAATTTTGTTTAGGACATGGAGATCCATTGGTAGAGCGTTCGGCTAGGAATCACAAGGTTCCTAGTTCGATACCGACTCTGGCCAACTCAGCATATGAGTAGCACAGGTATCTGTGCGGTAAAGTAAGGAGCTGATGGTAGGTGTGGCGCTCGCCTCAGATGCAAAAAAAAACTCCTTAATCTAGCGCTAGAGAAAAGGTGACAGACTCCCTCGCTGATTGACTGATACCGACTAAGCCACCCCGATGACTTTACTTACTTTATAATTACCAACACAGGAACATCATACATCAAAATGAAGCTGGTCCTCTGTGGATCACATCCCTACTTCTCCACATAGTCAGCGATGAAATAATGTTTGCCTCTCAAACTTTCTTTCATGGGTCCGAAGAGATGATAGTCTGGGGCAAACATTATTCCAGTGACAAGGTAGTGAAATCTGTAGTGAAGAAGTGGTTTAAAGAACAGTCAACAGAATTTTACGGTACAGGGATACATACTCTCGTTCGAAAGTGGAACATTGCTGTTGAGAGAAACAGTATGTTGAGAAGTAGGGATGTGATTCACAGAGAACTAGATACGTTTTGATCTGCGATACATGTTCCTGTGTTGGTAATTATACCTGGCCTAAACAAAATGGCATTAATTTTGATTCACTCTCGTATTTTTCGTGATTCTGATTTTTTGCCAAAACGTACTGATAAATCAAGTCATCATATTTGCTTGTATGTTTGTATAATAATTACCGCACAAAATCTGACAAGAATTACCAATTGTACATAAATTCAGTTAATAGTTTCTTTTAGGAATCATCATCTACAGTGGTACATTGACTTACAAGTTTAATTCATTCCACGCATTTTAACCGTTTAAATCAACTGAAATGCCATTAATATACTATGGAACCTTTCTCCTTATTTAGTTGAATTCGTTGGAAATAGTTACAATATCCTCAATTTAAATTAGTTTTTCATCAATCATTGATAATTTTATTGTTGAATTCAACATTTGCACTATGATTTCTAATGAAATTCTGGTAATCTTCAACTTGTGCAAGAAAAATAAAACATTTATTGCAAAAACACGGACATAAAATGAGGGTTCAGTTTATTTTATGGTAAGAATTTACGAGGAACAAGTTAAGGATTACCGAAATTCTTTTTCTTAAGTATATTTTAGATTGCAAACCCCAGCAAAGACATAATTTTATTTAATAAAGAATATTTCAGTGAATTTCAAATCTTCATACATAGACGTTATTTTTAAAGATTTTTTTTGAAGTCCTGATTCTTATGAATGTCTTTTAAAAATTAAAAATCTATTACAATTTTTCTTGTTAATCTTTTTAATCTTTTTTTATTAATAATAATAATAATGATAAATCAATTACTTATACATAATTGTAATATTAATCGTCACACAGTCAGTTCCAACAATAAAACAACAATATTTAAAACTTTAAATACACAACACTTATTATAATTTTTTTTTATCCCCCATACACACCCGCCTTCTTTCTCTTCTCTTACTAGAAAAAAATAAAAAATTCATTTGACGCGTAAATTCCATCTCCCCCTACCTCTTACATATTAAACGCACACAGCAACTCAAAAGTTAAAAGAATATTCCCTTGCCACCTGAAACATACATCGTTTCTCAATGGTAACCTTGAGGTTTGTTTCGCTGTCGTTTATCGCAAAAGATCTATACACACACGCGCAACCACACACCTAAAAATGCACAATGGTTTCTTTTCGATGCACACACTTACACAGTCCCATACTCACACCGTAAAAGAGAATATTTGACGTCATATTTCAAACCGTCTTTTTTTTTTCAAACTTCAAATTTTAAACAGACTGATAAACAAGGACTATCACTCGCTTTTCTCGTTATTCTGTGATAAAAAATGTCTTATTACCTTCCATATACCAACAAATGCCCTGAAGATGATCTAATTAATAGATCGAAACACTACATTCGGCCAATAAACTCACCACTTAACTCATTTAAACCTGTGTTTTTTTCAATCTTTCTTAATATACGACATACCGTCGGATTCACTTCCTTTTCTTCACACACACACACACACACACACACACACACACACACATATATATTATATATATAAGTAAAAAAAGTTAAGTCGTCAGGGCGGCCTAATGTCGGTATCAGCCAGAGAGCTAGGGAGTCTATCCCCTTTTCACTTGCGATAGACCAAGGAGATTATTCTAGCATGTGAGGTGGAGCCCCACACCCATCCTCAGCTCCTCACTTTACCGCACAGATCCCTGTGCTACTCATACACTGAGTTGGTGAGGGCTGGTATCGAACCAAGAACCTTGTGATTCTTAGCCGAACACTATACCGACTGAGCGAAACTACGTCACAGTTTACGTCACATTACCCCAAATTCTCATAACATAGAATAGATATACTCAAAATTTGACCATGCAAACTTAGATGGTCCACATTGTTTGTTAAAATAAGTTTTAATAAAAGTAATTGATAATTTGCTTGAAGCATTGTTAAGTATGTTATAAATATATTAATGATTTGAAGGCAATTACAATGCGTATAAAAATAAAAATAAAAGAAGTTATTTTTGTCTTCTCGATTTCAAAATGAAAACTATCACATAGAAAAATTCATATACTTAGCTTTTATTTTATTTTATTCATTTTTTTCCCTAATTTTTTCTTTTTTTTTTTTTTTTTCAGTTGTAAACAATAAAATGTATTAATTTAATTTGATGGACCAGTATAGTTTTAATAAATACATTTCCGGTATTCTGTATCTATATATCGTTTGTTTTATTTTTATATATATTTAAAGTTATCAAAACAAAGTTCCCATTCAAAGTGTTTTACTTTTTTAATACTTTAATAAATTTGTTGCTTTTATTTACTTATGGTACAAACTCGTTAACATTGAATTTTTAACTTCCATCAGGCAATATATTTCAAAAATTGATTTTACACAACCTGGAGGGTGTTTCTTTTTTTTTACTAGTATATATAATGTCCGATGAAAAAAATCACTCAAAAACTAATATATGTGTGTGAGTGAGTGAGTGAGTGAGTGAGAGAGAGAGAGAGAGAGAGAGAGAGAGAGAGAGAGAGAGAGAGAGAGAGAGAGAGAGAGAGATTACTATTGTATTCAAATGATTTTACTGAATATTAGACTAAACTAGCAAATATATGTACCCTCCACGTACAAGCATTTAAGTTTTAATCAAATAAAATATTATATTAAATTTAGAAAGGCTAAAGAAACTAAATAAGAATGCAGATAAAAAGATTTGAAAGTGAGGGCGATATAATCGAAAAATAGAACAACTGAAACTTACTCTTCCATCAATCCTGTCTTTCATTGCTAAATTTTTCTAATTTAATTATTATTTAAAATAGGAAGTAAAGAATGAAATTACTATTATTTTTCTTGTTATTGGATTTCTTTTAAGAGTTATCCCCAAGATTATTTCTCATATTCATTAAGATAAAACCAAACAATTAGAAATCAATAATACTAAGAACACATTTGAAAATTAAATTTGTAATATCAATATACAAATTAGCCTTCCCGTTCACATTGTAAACCGCTACTTTGTTGTATATATAAATACAATTGCATGTTATTAGTATGTTGATATGGTCAACAGTGGCTTCGGCCTCTGGACCATTGCTATAATTAACAGCGTCGATCCCAGGGGGCCATCCGCCCAGGCAACACCTGCCCCCTTGATATAAAGGGGTAGGGCTGGGTTTATTGCCCAGCGCCTGAGGCGCCCCCTTGAGGGGGAATGCCGACGGGATCGACGCAATTTTTCACCTGCCACCCCATGAGTCACGGCTTGTGGGTGGTCCCACATAAATAGGGCCTTTGTGCCTGACCCGTACAAGTGGGGTACGTGGAAAATATCATGTAGATATGTCCAACATATCGAACTTCCGTTTTCGACCGGAGATCCAGTGAGCTTCGGCCGCTGGACCTTACAATTTAATAGCGTCGATCCAGGCAATACCTGCCTCCTTGATTTAAAGGGGCGTGGCTGGGTTTATTGCCCAGCGCCTGCGGGATCGACGCATTCTTTGTGCCTACCACCCATGAGTCTCGGCTTGTGGGTGGGCCCACATTAAAATGTCCTTGTGTCACCTCCTCATAAGTGAGATGAGAAGCAAATACCTATCTCCGATGGCTTCAGTCGCTGGACCTAACAAACTAACATCATTGATCCCAGGGGTTATCCCCCAGGCAATACCTGCCCCCTCGATTTAAAGGGGTAGGGCTGGGTTTATTGCCCGGTGCCTGATGTGCTCTCTTTGAGGAAGAATGCCGACGGGATCAATGCATTTTTTGCACCCGCCACCCATGAGTCTCGGCTTGTGGGTGGTCCCACGTTAATAGGGCCTTGTGCCTGACCCGTACACGTGGGGTACGGGGTAAATATCTAGCATGTAGATAAGGCCAACAGTATTAATAATATAAAATTAATTTTATTAATGATTGGGGTTTAAATGAAAATAAAATCATGGTGAATGTTATGTAAATAATTACGGGAATTGAGACTTGAGTAGTGATATAGTTTGGGTTACAGAAAAACACGCAATCTCCATTATAATAACAAGATGAGGTTATTTCATATAATTCTAACATAAACAAAGGGGAACTACTTTGATAAATTATTTATTTGTTTTCCCATTAAACTAACCCTAAACCCTAACCATAACCCTAAACCCGTCTTTTTTTCCCTAGTAGATCAATAATCAATTAATTAATTAATTTGTTTATGCTAGACTTATAGGAAATAACCTAAGATGATATGATTCATTGGTCAATATCAAAACAGTATGATGTATTTGAAGTTCTATTTCTGTCTAAAGAAAGCCCATCCTATATTCATTGAGCTGCTTATAACGTAATTTCAGGTAATTCATCTTTCAAAAGTTGTTTCTTTTTAATCATTGTACTTTCGTTTTCAGCCGGATGTATTCAAACATCTTTTCTAAACAATCAATATTGAACTGTAAAATCAATCTGATGATGCAAACTGATGTGTTCGCTGATGCTGATTGGACAGAAAAGTAGACACGTGGACATACGAAATAATGAATAAAGCAATATATATATATATATATATATATATATTATATATGAAAAAAAATGATGAATGAAAAAACAAGGTATTCAGGTGGATGATGTCATTTTTTTATATACGTACATCCTGTCCAGTTTTCATAGTTATATATATATATATATATATATATATATATATATATATATTATATATATATATATATATAGATATAGATATAGATATTATATAATGTTGTTCTGGTTCCAACGGGAGAAAATTCAATATTTTTATAAAAAAAGAAAGATAATATTATCAATCAAAGCCTGAAGAAGATACCAGAAGATCTGAAACATGTGTTGCATATGTAAAACAAAAAGAATTTTAAAAAATTTCTGAGAACAAAATACATTTTGCGGAACTTCTTTATATATATATATATAATATATATATATATTATATATTATGAAATAAATATGTTTAGAAAAACAAACAAATGATATTTATGATATTTATTTCATACTGTCGGATTCACTTCCATTCACTTTTCATATATATATATATATATAATATATATATATATATATATATATATATATATATATATTATATTATATTTTGCTTGAAGGCAATTATAAATGCATGTATCGCATAAAATTCGATAATTATAGAAAATAATCTTGAGTGAATCCCGCAAAGGATGGCTCGCTATGCAGAACACCGTACAGACTGTTTCGACTTTATTAAGTCTCTTCAGCGATGTATACTAACGACTCCCCTCCGACAGGAATCGAACCGGGACTTCACAGGCATAGTCAGAGACCATATCCGTTCGGCCGCCGGTACATAGCGAACAATCCCTGCGAAATTAATCTTGTCAAAGATACTATTACACGCCCCTGCCATAGTAGGTAAGTGGACGTTTATTTAGTAAACAAACCCGGCCGTAAGCTCTTCGGCGAAGTGAATAAGATTTTTGGATGTTTGTTTTATAGAAGCAATGTTGAATAAATTATTATTTATATTTTGCTTGAAGGCAATTATAAATGCATGTATCGCATAAAATTCGATAATTATAGAAAATAATCTTGACAAGTAAAATTATATATATATATATAAACGACAAATAAAGTCGTTTTGATTAACAAAGGTTGCTAACTATCTGCTTAAATATTGAACAGGTCCGTCGCTGCTTAACTTTGATGATCCAAACTGGGACCGGTGCTTTCAGCGTGAATTGACCGTAATATATTTTCGAAGTCAAAATTGATTGAATTTTTGGTTATAAAAGAATCCACCAAGTTTCGAAAATCATTTACTTCCCGAGAAAATTATTTTAAACTTTTATTCAAACTTGGTAAGATGACTCGTATATCATGCCATGAAATCCTGTTCATATCGTTCTTCCGGCCGAATGAATTCTGGGAGCTTACTATTTATTTTATTTTGAATTTTTATGATTTTATTTTGTTTTATTATTATTTTCACTTTTATTTATTTTTCAATCCCGCACATTTCACATAGAACTAATAACCTTCATATAGGTATGAATCCAACTGTTCTTCCCCCAGCTAGGGGTAAATAATAGGTCATACAGGACACTTTAACCTTCGTACGACAAGTTGTCAAGGAGAAGGAAAACTCTGAAGTCAAACTCCTCTTAAAAAATTGACCTTGTGTCGCACCCTTCTCGTGCGGAGGTGTTGCATAAATACATACCTCGGGAAATGTATGAATCCAACTATGAATCATACTCCTTCTATCTTTGCGTAAATAGTAGGGCAGATTTGGCTTGGCTGGCTGGTTATTGAATTTTACGGCATGTCAACTCTTGGGTTATTCATGCCGAAGACGTTTTTGTTTTATTCATTCTTTATTGAGTAACGGTTGTTATTCATACACACGCAATAATATCTATTTAATTATTTGCCTGCTTTAAGCCGCTCACAACGACATCCTACCACTCTGATCCTACGCATACCACACTCAAGCAAAGAACAAAAACTGATGGTTAGTTCATTATAATTGAGCAGAAGGACTCAAATTACTATGATAATAGACTTTATGAGTTCTGGGATGAATAGATAATGAACTTTGAAACATTCCATTGTATGGGTGAAAATTACCATTAAAATTTGGTACAGCTGTGGGCGAAATTTGGTAGGCAAAGAGTTAATAGATGAGCTTAAAAAGATATTTTGTCAGATCTTGCTCGTGCGGAGGGGTTGGTAAATACATCCACACAAAGCTGAGCTATGGCACAAGACTAACAAATATGGAGCAACTAGTAAGTATCGAACTTACTAGTATGTATTCACCAAACCCCTCCGCATGAGCAGGATTCGACACAAGGTCAATTTGTTACGCGGATTTAAACAGGTTTGAATTCAGAGTTTTCCTTCTCTTAGACAGGTTACCTATCCAAGGTTTAAACCCCAGTGTGCCCTACTATCTGTTAATGTCATGGAACAAAGAAAGATAACTTGGGTTATCTTTCTTTAAGAGAACTCTTCTTTTTTAAGAAACCCTTTTCGTGTGCCCATGCGTTTTCGTGAAAAGAGCGTTCTTGGCAACGGTTTTAGACGTTGATAAGTGATCATGGATGTTGAAATAAACAACCTTAATACATTTATTGGCGTTTGTGTTGTTAGCGATGGCTGTCAACTGTCCCTTTTAGCGTGTTTAACACTATCTACCCATAGCTGGAGGGAGAACATATGGATTCATACCTTTCCTAAGAGTATTAACGCTTTGGGAAATGCAAACAGCCACGTCCAGGATCACTCGTCTATGAGTATCGAACTCACTAATAATGGTGAGATAGCCGGGCTCGTTAACCTTACACCATTTGGGACGTCTTGCCCGCGTAGACATCTGGGCATTTAAAAATAGGGGGGGGGGAAGAAAACAATAGATTTCCTTTTAGTGAGAGCGAGCAAAATCCAAATAATACAGTGATTGTTCTTGCATGGATTTCCCACTATTGTAAGAAAATACTTAGTTGTTCCCCACAATCTGCCTCCGCAAAAAAAAAACTCCCCAAAGTATTTTTGTTGTCTTAATTTTACTTAAATCAACAAAGAGAAAAAAAATGTATAATATTCCGCGCAGAAACCAAATCCAATTTGAATATAAAGCTGTGTCTACACGAGTGACACTTTCCATTTGGCTTGATTAGGAAGAATCGAGTGAAAACGTTAGATCTTCATAACAATGTGGGAGGTACAAAAATATAATACAAAACAAATAGGTTATAAAGAGGAAAGAAAAAAATCTCGATTGAGGTAAAAGACGAAAAAAGTAAAAAAAAAAAAAAAAAAAAAAAACAAACGTGGGGATATTTATAAAAATAGAATAACAAATAAGTTATTAAAGAGGAAAGAAAAAATCTCGATTAAGTTAAAAAACAAAAAGAGTAAAAGAAAAAAAAAAGAGAAAAAAAAATAAAGAAAAAAAGAACGAAAAAGTGAAAGAAAAAAGAACGAAAAAGGGAAAGAAAAAAGAACGAAAATGTGAAAAAAAAAGAACGAAAAAGTAAAAGAAAAAAAGAACGATAAAGTGAACAAAAAATAAAGAACCAAAAAATGAACCATAAAAAGAACGAAAAAGTGAAAGAAAAAAAGACCTCTCCCCCCCCCCCCAAAAAAAAAAACAAAGAAAAAATGTAGGGACGGGGTGGTTAAAAGGAAATAAGTTATTAAAGGGGAAAGAATAAAAAAATATCTCAGTTTAATCCAATGGAAGAAAAAAGAAAAAATTGGTTTGATTAGAAAGAAAGGAATGAAAACATTAACTCTTTTCATAACAATGCTGGAGGTAAAAAATAAGAAGAACAAAAACAAAAACAAATTAATTATTAAATAGAAAAGAATAAATTGTTGATTTACTTTTTAAAAAAAAACGAAAAAAATTAAAAGAAAATAGAAAAAGAAAAAGAAAAGTAAAAACGAAAAAAGTAAGAAAAAAAGAAAAAAAAGAAGGAAATCGCAACAGAGAAAAATACTGCATGACTAAATGAATGCAGGTCTATTATTTTTTTTTTCGTTCTTCAGCGAAGAATGTTCGGTTAAGAAACATGTTTACTATGAGTCATTTGACCGTAAAGAAAAAATCGCTGACACTATCTTGTTTACTTGTTTTACGTTCCAAGGATTCGAAGTCTGTGATGTGATTGCAGAAATCGCTAAGAAATGGAAACCAGACAAAGGCTCTTAGTATTCGATTTTCACGTTCAACTTACTTTACTCCCCTTCGACTGCAGCATGACAGAAACAACTTAATCCAAAGCTATCAATCATCCTCTGCAAAAATATCAATTTTACTTTCGTTGTGTTTTTGTACGGAACTGATAAGCTTTTCGATCTTGAGTCGACCATAACATACAGATATGCTAGAAAAACAACGACTTCTAAAACGGCCATGGCTATTATTCTTAGGATAGAAGAAAATTAATAATATTATAACACCAGTGAATAGAGACTGTACTCGAAGACAATCGAATAGGTATAAAGCGGGTCTCAAAATGATGGAGGAATGTTTAAGTTGGACGCGAATTTAAGAGGATGAATGACACTTAGGAAGTGTGTGTTTAAGAAGTTTACAAGGCAGACACGAAAGCACCAATGATTCCCAGCAACGTGTTTACCCGAAATGTCTACAAAACTTTGATAATAAGACCAGAAATAACTACCAAGTACCGGAGCGATGCAAAAATACATTTTTCCAATATAAGGAACAAATTCAAATGTCTGCGGGCTAAATATCTGCGCTAGAAAATTAAACCTCACATTACGTTTAGTAAGACGAGCCGTTTGGATAGGAGTACATAATTATATTTATGCTTCTGTTTTATAGGTTGGTTGGTTGGTTGGTTGGTTGGATTTTACGGTATGTCAACCTTTGGGTTATTTTATGCCGAATACGTTTTTGTTTTATTCAGTTTTGTTGAGTAAACAAATATTTTAAAACTCATCTTTTATTCAATTTAACTCATAGATGGTACCCAACAGGTACTACCACTCCATATCATATATATATATATATATATATATATATATATATATATATATATATATATATATATATATAGGGTATTTTGGCAGCAGGTTATTTAATCAGGTTTTTTATCGACCAAGGAATATTTCTTCTTTAGGTATTATCGGGATGCACATGCTAGAGAATATGTCCCCTATTTTTTTTACCCAAGCGCTTTGAAACATGTAACTATTCGTCCACAGGGGGATTATTTATTGCAGTCATTGTTTGTTTGGGGTGAGTTTTATTCTTTTGGAAGGATTTATTACACTTTTTTGTAGTTGTTGGTTTATTTATTTAGGGAGCGGTATTTCCCACTCATCTGGATCCCGATATACGGAAAAAACAAAACAACAAAAAATTCCTTGGTCTTTAAAAAACCTGCTTAAATAATATATATATATATATACTAGCTAAAGTACCCGGTCCATGACCGGACTAAAATGAAATTTGGATCACCAGGGAGTGAGAGAGAAAGTGGAAGACAGTAGTTAGAGAGGGGGTAAGAGGAAAATAATTCTTGAAACTAAAATCATTGAGAATTTGTATATTTCAGGATTTGTATTTTCTGTTTTATAGTTTAAAATTATTTCATATTTATTATACAACAAATTGAAAGTATTCGTTTGTATATTTGTTTGTTATTGTTTTAAATTTTTTGTACATGACAATAATTCACATTTAGTTCTTAATTGCATGTTGAGTTTAAAAAGAAGCTGAGAATCGAAAATTTAAATTCTTCGTATTGCAATATCTATTTTTGCTAAAACCTAAGATAGTATTATAGGGACCACAATTGATCAGTTTAGGCCATCTTGAATAAAACGGAAATATTTTGTTATTATTTATAATTAATTGATTTTTCATAGAATTTAAAAAAACTCTTATCGTAACTTGTTTTTAGCTACGTTAATTTTCAGTTGATTTAACAGTGCAAAAATGAAAACATTGTTTTTCAATCATAATTTTCATTATTTCCGTAAGCTGAAAAAAAGTTAAATAATCATCAGGAGTTTATTTAATGTTTTTTCTTTCAAATGGAAAAAATTTTTCAAGAAAATATTAATTTTTCTGCAAGTTTCATAGTGTTAATATGGGCGGGGGTAAATTTCACAAGGTAAAATTGGTGGTACTAGTATTTTAAAAACATTGTTTTAAAAACGTTTTGGTGGACCTGATTATCTGGACCCCCCCATCTATTTTTTTCCCCTTCAGTTGATTATTATCGATTACACACCAATCTATCAGATTGAAAAAAAAAATTCTTAAAAGTTCTTTATTATTTGAGTATTCACGGGCTCATTTCCTCGTATAAGTTTATAGTAAATTGATCCCCCATATCGGAACCGCTTGAACGGAACCCAAATTATTTATTTATTTCCCATTAAACTACCTAACCCTAACCCCCCCACCTAGTTAAAATTAAGTTTTATTACAAAATTTATACTAATTACAAAACATCAATTTTCATAAAAGTTCAAATGTCACCTATGAAATCTCTATTTAAACATGTCAATTTTTCAGAACTGAAAAGTTGCACTATAAACTCAGCAATGTTTATTGACTTCACAATAAAGAGTAAAATCATAAAACTTAAAATTTAATTTGTAAGGCAAATTCTGAGGAATATTTTAAATTGTATTTTGAATAATAATTTAAATGTTGGTTGTTAGTTGTTTTGTTTTATCAACTTTTCGGGTAATTTACTAACGAATCATGTCATTTTGATAAACAAAACGCTTACAATTTTTCGTACTTACATATAATTTTTTTTTAAAAATGTTCCAATAACTGGATATTGTCAGATAAACTTGAAATAAATTTCGTCTTACAAATAATTGACTACTTATCTCCAGTTGGGCTTCGACTAAAGATAAAACACCGGATTTTGTCCATATTACAAAATTTATACTAATTGTTTTTGTTTGTTTTTTTTTATCGTGGTTTGAGAAAATAATTAGTTAACGAACCAAAAGAAAAAACAGTTTCTAAGGAAATTCGTCAATCTTATTGTTATTTTTAACCCTTTAAACTCTAACAATAAAAATTAAATAAATAAATTAAAGAATTAAAAGTCATTTTATTCGAATGAAAATCTTAGTTTAATTTATACAAATATGTAACCGTACTTACGACGTAAACTGATTTTCATGATACTGTTCTTTACGGATTAAAATATTTTTTTAATAATGTAACCGTAAAGCGTGCATTTTGATTTTCTACAATTTTTATGCATTACAAAAATTAAAATTAAAATGAGTGTACTGTACAATTTAAGAATATCGACAAACTCGCTGTAAAAAAATAATTAATCTATAAAAACACATACAAATTACATATTCAGAAAGACTAAGAGATTCCGAACTGCCGTATTCGTATTATCGCCTATACGTAGTATTTTTTTTTTTTTTTTAACTCGCTGTAAAAAAAAAATAAATCTATAAAAAACACATACAAATTACATATTCAGAAAGACTATTTCATCTTATTACTAAAGATATAAATATTTTAAAGATTAAAATCCTAAATAGGTAAGAGATTCCGATCTGACTGTTTATAGACTGCATTGCTTGTATCGCAATAATCATAGGCAGCGTGGCTATCCGAAGCCATTTTTTAATTTTTTAACTCGCTGTAAAAAATGATTCAATTAATAAAAAACTCACACAAATTACATATTTTGAAAGAGTATTTTCTTATCTTTCTAACGATATAAAATTATTAAAGACTGGACCATAAATAGGCCATAAATTCGGAACTGAACGGCTTAGACTGCAAAAATTAATTCATTAAAATCAAAACTTCGCTGCTGTTATCGCTTTAACAATAGCAGGCAGAGACAATATTTTATTATCAGGAGGGCTGATATACGGACAGTTCCGCAAATTGGGTGATTTTGGATTAATTAATCGATTAAATCCCTTAATCAATAAAAATCAATAACCAAATTTGGAATTTTTCTTAGTTAGAACGATATCAATGTGTATGCAAGATTTTGAATCTGAGTGACCTCCCGTTTTTTTGTTTTACGTCGACACGTACATACCAAAATCTCTGTTTTATAGATTAGATATATATATATATATATATATATATATATATATATATATATATATATATATATATATATGGGGGAGTGCGTGTATACACGCACACATATACAAAGATAGATAGATAGATAGATAGATAGATAGAGAGAGAGAGAGAGAGAGAGAGAGAGAGAGAGAGAGAGAGAGAGAGAGAGAGAGAGAGAGAATGGGGCTTTTTATCTGACTCCTAAATGAGGTTAGAATGTGACAATAGATCGGCTAAATGTGGAGTAACCCACAGATTCCACGTCTCACGCGGGTCGGTTATGAGATTACTTCGTTTCCGTTGGCACTTCCCTTCATAGTCGTCTTAGGCACCGGGGAATAAACCCAGCCCAATACCTTCTTTTTTTTTATATGAGCGAGCAGATGCTGCCAGGATTGGTAGGTAAGATAATGGAACTAATCTGTTAATTATTTTATGTGCCGAGCAGAGAGAGAGAGAGAGAGAGGAGAGAGAGAGAGATGGGGAGAGAGACAAAGAGAGAGAGAGAGAGAGAGAGAAGGGGGTAGAGAGGAAGATAGAGAGAGAGACAGAGAGAGAGAGAGACAGAGAGAGAGACAGAGACAGAGAGGGCGAGAGAGAGAGAGACAGACAGAGAGGGCGAGAGAGAGACAGACAGACAGAGACAGAGACAGAGAGACAGAGAGGAGAGACAGATACAGGGTCAGAGACAGAGAGAGAGAGAGAGGCGAGAGAGAGAGAGAGAGAGAGAGAGAGAGAGAGAGAGAGAAACAGAGAAGAGAGAAGAGAGAGAAGAGAAGAGAGAAAGAGACAGAGAGACAGAGAGAGAGAGGGGGGGCAGTTTTGCTCACTTCACAATTATAAATTCTTCTTAGCTGGGACGGAAACTTAAGGATTAAATGTAAAATAGTTTGGGTCATACAGAGACTGATAGGTACGCGTCCTGCATATCCATGCATCCATTGTTTTTTTCTTCTCCCACCATTTCCAGCTAACAGTAAATACATTTCAATATTTTATTGGAAACGAAATACACGGTATAGGGTAGAAGGTAGGGGTTAGACGGCTTTAGTTGTTCATAAATAAAAACCCTATAATCTATTAAGAAACTTTAGTTGGGACCCATCAAATTTCTAGGGGGCTCATTCAAATCAAATACGTACGTCCCAAGATGCACTAAATTGAAAAGCTATCAGCATCACTTGTCTTAAGTGAAGCCACACTCTGTTAGGAGGGAAGCAAACACCTTATAAATGAAAAAGGTCTCCGTTCTTTCAGCAAATTGGCAAACCATTGCACATGGGGATTCAAAGTTTATGTACCGAACATATATGTCGGGAAGAGGAGGATGTTCCCTTAATGAAAAAAATTGTGATATTGTAAAATGTAACTGGTATTTCTAAAGAGGGTGTCATTCCTAAAATCAGGTAACTAAGCGAGTACTTGGTACTATTAGTATTTTTGTAATTTAACCATTGTAGTTCTTTTAGTCAATAACAAGATAAATAAAATTATTCTAATTAATTATTATTCTGATAACTCTATTGCAATCTATTAGATTTCCATATGTCACAATTGAATGAACTGTTTTTTTTTAATTAATTTCTAAAATGAATTGATTAGTTAAGTTAAGAATTAGAGTTAATAGAAAAATGACATAATGACACGAATTTTCAAAAATTGAAAAATTTATTGTAAATTATTTCAACACGCCCCCCAAAAACAAAACAAAAAAAAACGCCTTCTGAGCGGTGTAAAAAATTTTTTTGAAAAATATTGCCTATGGTAGGTGGGAGCTAAAATTCAATATAAATAAACTAGATTTTATTCAGTTCAATTCTGAAGAAAATATATTTAAAAAAGAAATATTTTCGATAAATAAATTTTATTTAAAAATGTTTGTCCAATCAATAGATGAATGTCTTATATGTTGTTACGCTCTCAGATCATTTTCTTAGAGATTTGATAAATTTAAGATTTATTAAAGTAAGTATTTATTTATCAAAGTAAAGATTAAATTAATTTAATAACGTTATTTGTTTAATTTTTAAAGAATGAAATAAAATTTATATAAATCAAAATTAAAAGGCTATTTTGATAATGTGATAGCCAATATAATTAAATTTATTAATGAATGAACAAAATATTACTAACTATTAATTACTTGGCTACAATTAATTCAAATAAATATATTGCAGATGAAACATAACATCAGTAATAACAAATAACAACCGTAAACAGTTTTCGCATTAAAAATAAATGTAACCATGTTAGCAAAACTACAATGTGCATCATTTAATGTTGCATACTTAATTTATGAGCATATATAATACAGGCTTATTCTTTATTCTATGTTTTAATGATTTGATTATGAATTAAATACTCATTGATAAACTTTCACAATTGCTGAGGGTATTGTGACTTAAGCAGTAACGTAGTTCCGGCTACAGACTGATAGATACCGAATCTCCATTATATAAAGATTTTATTATCTAGATATATGCATTAATTATTTATACTAGCAAATATATGCACCCTCCGGGTGCAAGTATTTAAGTTTAAATGTAATAAAATATTTAGATTAAATCAGAAAGGCTAATGAAACTAATTAAGAATTCAGATAAAAAGATTTGAAACGGAGGGGTATAATCGGAAAATAGAACAACTGAAACTTACTCTTTCATCACTTCCGTTTTTCAATGCTAAATTTTCCTAATTTAACTATTTAGTTAAAATAGGAAGTAAAGAATAAAATTACTGTTATTTCTTCTTGTTAATGAATTTCTTTTAGGATTTATTGAAGAGATTTTTACTCATATTCATTAAGATAAAACCAAACAATTAGAAATCAATAATACCAAACAATTTTTATTAAAATCAGTTTTTTAAAATATCAATATGCAAATTAGCTTTACGTTACTCTGAAAACTGGTATTTTGTTGTATATATAAATACAATTGCATGTAATTAGTATTTAGGTAAGGCCAACAGTATTAATAATGTCAAACAGTTTTATTATTAATTGAGGTTTAAATAGAAATAGAATCATGGAGAATGTGCCGTAAATAACTAAGGAAATTGTGACTTGAGTAGTAATATAGTTTCGGTTACAGACAGAAAAACACACAATCTCCATTATAATAAGATCATATCTCCCTCTGTATAAATAAATGTCATGTTTGAGTCATGGGTACCAGATACTTATATACAATATCATAATTTTTCTTAAGGCCCCCAGTTTTCGGCATACTAACCCTAAACCCTAACCCTAAACCCTAACCCCAACCCTAACCCCATCTTCTTGTTTCCTAGTAGATCAATGAATAAATAAATAAATATTTATCAGTCAAGAGTGGTTCCCCTTTGTTTATGTTGGATATATAGGAAATAACCGGCAATCCTTAATATGTTGGACGTAATTATCCGACACGCCTTCTTTCATCTTCTCTTCATAAAGGGTCGGGTGTATATCACATATATCGTTTTCCAGATTCACACACACACACAACACACCACACACACACACACACATACGAGGCAGTCTTCCATGTCTATAACCTTGCTGATGAGACCTAATAGGTCAAAATGTACATTCAGGGATTGACATTTTCTCGATTTGTTTAGCCTTACATTTGAACATATATGCCCGCCTAAATTCATTAATTATTAACTAATTAATTTTCAAAATTACGTATGACTTCAATTAAGCACATATCCTCCAAAAATTGTCGTCTTAAAGCCATATAAAAATAAACACATTCGTGTATTTACTTAACCTATATATATATTATAATATATATATATATATGTGTGTGTGTGTGTGTGTGTGTGTGTGTGTGTGTGTGTGTGAAAAATGTAAATGAATCCGACAATATGTTGAAGAATAATAAGTGAGAGGGAACATTAGGAAATGTAAGGATGATTTATTGATATTTGAAACAAAAATCTATTGTCGCCGCTCATTTTGATTTATAATGTACAGTATCGAACATAAATTTCAGACATGCAACTCTTATCTCTGTGGACAAAACAGATATAGACTGTTGATTTATTTAAAAATTGATACGAGAAGGAAAATGCAAACACAAAAATAAAGTCATACAATTTTTTGAAAGGCAAAAAAAATTTTTAAATACTCCCCCCCCAAACCCGCCAACAACAACAACAAAAAACAATCACATACAACACCTTAAATATTGAATATCCCGTTATTTTAAGCAGAAACGTTGTTTTTTTTAAATGATAGGATTTAATTTTTTGTGTATGTATATTCATATGATATGAAGGTTTCCCCTGACGATGAACTAACGTCGAAAGTAGTTGAGAACAAAAAAAATAAAGCATAAAATAAATATTTCTGTTTCACTTTTTGTTCATATATATATATATATATTATATATATATATATATATATATATATTAATAAGTCATCCACAGATACGTAGTTCGGCGTTTCACGCCTCATCAGTGTGGCTAGACACAACTATCTTTGACTAGGGTCAAACTCAGACTGACCGTATGGTAGTCCGATATTTTATCCCCTCGTACACTGACAGCTCTCGTGGGGACTGGTGTTTTAAAACTATTATGTACATAGGTTTGTTTATGTATTTTATGGTCACTGAGAGATCATATTTCCGGGGAAACGATCATTGCTTATATGCTTAGTGAGAGTTAATTTAGATTACCAATTAGAGAGCTCATAGCAAATTTATGGCAGCATATATTAATAAGTGATCCACAGACAGGTGTTTTCGGCGTTTTCACGCCTCTTCAGTGTGGCTAATATATACATATATCTATCGATAATAGAGATTCGTTCCGGTTTTTGTCTGTAACAAAAATTATGTCACTGCTTACGTCACATTACCGAAATCGTCATAACATAGAATACATACACTCAAAATTTGAACATGCAACATTTAGACAGTCCTCATTGTTTTTAAAAACAAAGTTTTAATAAATACATGACTGGTATTATATATCTATCTATAGTTTGTTTATTTTAATACGTATTTAAAGTTTACATTTCAAATTGTTTTATTTTTTAATCCTTTAATGAATTTGATGATTTTACTTACTTAGGGTACAAACTCGCTGACATTGAATTTTTTTTAACTCCTACCCTCAAGCAATATGTTTCAAAAATCTAATTTTTACATTGCCCGGAGACATTTTTTTTTTTTGTACTAGTATATATAATGAACAAAAAGTTATGGAAGTGAGGACATGAAGTCAATGGCGCTTGGTAACTGGCCATTGTAGCATATGTGATTTCGATCCAAGACTAGTTTTTGGCAGCTCAATGTCAAATCACATCCTGTTTATAGAATTTGTATTTATAAATAACAACTATGGTGGGTGGGTGATAACTACTTTCTGGGGCAACAACATTTTATTTCGTCAACCACTTCACATATCACCAGATGGCCCCCAAGATTGTTCTGGTCCACTTGGTAAGGGATCCTTACTAGATTTTCGAGAAGTCTCAGTATATCGAGTTATAAGCTCGACATACACATACTAAAAAAAAAAGGAAAAGAATGTATTGAAATTAATATCAAGCAAAAAAAAAAAAAAAAAAAGAAAAAAAGAAACGTAAACAATTCATTATTATAACAATAAACAGTAAAGTCGTCGTCGTCGCAGGCGGCATAATGTCGGTATCAGCCAATCAGCGAGGAGTCAATCCACATTTCACTAGCGCTAGACCAAGGGAGATTATTTTTGCATCATAAGGTGGAGCACAATACCTACCATCAGCTCCTTACTTTACCGCACAGATGCCTGTGCTACTCATAACGCTGAGTTGGCGAGGGTCGGTATCGAACTAGGAACCTTGTGGTTTCTAGCCGAACGCTCTACCGACTGAGCTAAGTCGGCCCTTATACAATAATACCAATAAAAAAACAAACAAAGCAACAAAAAAAAGCAATAACGACCACGTTGATTCGTGGCATTGATACGGGTCATCTTTAAATGAAAGGATTTTAAGGTGACCGGTGATAACCCCAAGATTACTGATATGGAGAGTCGATTTACTAACGTGTTATTTTTTTAACAAGTCGGTGCGTTTTGAAAATAAAGGATTTCTATCAGCAGACACAATTGGAGCTTAAATTGTACGTTTTAGGGATAACATGATATGATGACTAGCGATGAATTGAAAGAAAAGAACGGTACTAAAAACGTTTGGTATCATTGATATGAGCTTTTTATTGAGCAAATGTTAATTCAAGGATCACAAACGCGCGCACACACACAGAACTATATATATATATATATATATATATATATATATATATAATATATATTATATATATATATATTTGTGTGGTGTGTGTGTGTGTGTGTGTTGCTACGTGTGTGGTATGTGTGTGGTGTGGCGGGGAAGCCGGTGTCTCACGTGGCATTCGTGCAGCAGATCGCGTAAAAGCAAATCTGAACTCCTAAGCATCTGCGTGCTCACCAAACTGCTTGTAAAAATGGCCTTCTCATGTTAAGAAGTGTCACACACACACACACCACATATATGATATATATATTATATATATATATATATATATATTATAGTCATCCACAGACACCGGTTTCGACATTTTTACGTCTCTTCAGTGTGGCTAGACACAGCAAACTCCTTTTAGCCGTTAGCGAAACCCGACTGACTTTTCATCATTCGGTTCCCTTAACCCTCTGCCATCATATAATATATATATATATATATATATATATTTATATATATATATTATATATTCGTTGGTTTCTAAATCCCTGAACGAATTCCACCTTTTTTAATTCTTTTTCTTTACGGATTACCTGTATGCTACTATTCCATAACAATATTTATATATATTATATATATTATATATTATTGTTATGAATATAGCATACAGGATACTATTCCATAACAATATATATATATAATATATATATATATATATATATATATATATTATTGTTATGGAATATGCATCAGGTAATCCGTAAAGAAAAAGAATAAAAAAGGTGGAATTCACTCAGGGATTTAGAACCCAACGAATTTACGAAAAAAAACGTTACAAGTTCAACGAATTTCTGGAGTAAACATTTATTAAATAATAACAAGCAGATGAAAAACTAAAATAAAATGAATATTACAAATAAAAGAAAGGGGTTATACATAAAATATGTGAGTAAAGATTTACAGAAAAATGATTAAAGCATTAAAAAACTCATCTGCCTTGATTGGGTAAAATGCATGCGTTGTCTTCACTTGTGATTTTAGCTCGCCAAAAGGGTCTACAAAACCGCGTCTCGCCTGTCATCACTCTAAATTTTTTGCATTTTTTTAATTAGAAAAATAACACTTAACTATTTAAAAACATAGTAAAATAGAATCTGACGAATTTAATGTTTAAATGTTCATTTATTTTTAATAAATGATATTTTCCATTGACGTAATAAATTTGGAAATTTAATTTGTTTCACTGACCGTATTAACAGAAGCGTAACTAATGCTCGCTCATATTTCAAATGTTAACTCTCAACACAAAGCAAACAATCAACCGAGTGACAGCTCGTAGTTGGACAACTCGTAAGTTGGACACTCGTGAGTCAAGTTACCAATGTATTTCAAAATAAGATATCAATTCATTTTTATTTTCTTATTCTCAGTTAATTTTTTTAATGACACTATCTTATGCTCGGGTTTTTATAAAAATTATTTTAAGACTGTTCCTCGCGAACACTGTCACGTAGGCATCATTTATTGTTACTCTTCACCTTTAGGAGGTACTGTTCCAAGAATTAAAATCCTGGGATCAGTCCGACTTGCTCTTCTCAGTAACAATCGCACGCCCATCCGTTTGAAAGCCGAGAACTAGAAATACGAGGGTGAGTAAAAAAGTAATACCATTTTGATTAGGACAGGTATAATTACCAACACAGGAACATATATCATACACCAAAATGAAGCTGGTCCTCTGTAGATAACAACACCACTTCTCCACATGTAAAGAGTGTTTGTGAGGCACACATTACTCCAGTGACGAGAAAGTGGAAATCTGTAGTGAAGAAGTAGCTCAAAGAACAGTCAACAGAATTTACGAGGCGGGATACTGGATCTTATTCGAAGGTAGAACATTGTTCTTGAGAGAAACGTTGACGATGTGGAAAAGTGGGGATGTTATCCACAGAGAACCAGCTTTTTTATATATAAATATATGTTCCTGTGTTGGTAATTAAACATTAGTCCTAAATGAAAGGGTATTACTTTTTGACTCACCCTCGTATAATAAATAGGCCTGGCTGTCGTAACATTTTCTGTCCAAGTCACTGGTCGTTGAGACTTCATATGTCTACTGGGATGCGATAGAATCAACCATTAAGGAGAGAGAGAGAGAGAGAGAGAGAGAGAGAGAGGAAGAGAGAGAGAGAGAGAGAGAGAGAGAGAGAGAGGTCTCACTAAAATGTCTGACAAACCAGCGGAAATTATTTTTCTTAAGACAGTTCTCGACATAATGTGTTGAAGCGAACAAGGGCGTGATTACTCTCACAGGTGGTGCCCGACTCTCCGTTATTTAACAAGTTAGATACAGTTTTTCATTGAGGAAAATTGTTTCAGGCGAAAGGACTATTAGATATGACTCTTGTTATTAATATTCCTTTTTGTTTACTCGCAAGGACGCGACAGATGATATAGACAGACTATGTATCAAGAAAAGAAGGAAGAAAAGAAATGTCCAACATTGTTGAATGCTTCGTTGCAACAATTCAGAGACCCAAAGAATATACAAGTAAGAACAAGTAGCAGCCAACAACAGTAATATCAACCGCATGTGTACTTTAGTCAATTTAATGTGTGTCCTCCAGTCTACTGATATTGTTGTTGTTGGCTGCAAGGGCTCTTTTTGATATATTCTCCGGGTCCTTGAATTGTTGCATCTACTCCCTGCATAATATTGGTGAGTCCTCTTTCCTTCCACGTATAACGTCAATTATTCCAGGCTATGTATCATTTTGACTGTTATCAACCTCGGCTGATCTACCCGACCGTGCGCGTATTTCAAAAAGAAAAAGTCCGCATGAAATTACACAAAACACTTTGAACATTTTTTTTATTTATCACAACCCCCATAATCTAAACGAAAATTTATTTCGTTGTAATCACCGTTTGTTTTCCTTTGCTTAAAAAAACTTGATATGGCGATAATGTTTCGTATTTTTCTTTTCAAATTTAATATTTTTTCAAACAAAACAGAAACAAATAAACAACAACAACAAAAAAAAAACTAACAAATAAACAAAAACAAACAACATAACATAACATACAATTAAATAAGTAGTGCCAAAAAGAAAAAAAAAAGAAAAAAATCTAAACTAAAAATCCACCCTGTCAGCTTGGTTTAAAATACTCTGACTCTATCCGCTGTGAAAGGGTAAAAACACCTCCCAAATAGATGTTCTGACTATAATACTAAACTACATCTAATAATGAAACTCTAGTTCTGGATATCTGGAGAGTGTGGAGTACCCCTTCATTACCATAATTTGTGTTTTGATGTAAGCAAAAAAAAAAAAAAAAAAAGAAAAAGCAAAAAAAAAAAAAAAAAAATTTTAAAAACCAACATTTCAAAATATCAACGTACAATAAACGTGATTCGATAAACTCTCAGCATAAAATAAGCCTAGACGGTTGACACGCCATTAAAAATCAATTAATCAACTAGCAAATAAATGAATATTTTATGTCAAACTACAACGAAAGTCGGCCAAAACTAAAGCAAAAGGCGATCTTTAGATAAGACTAAACCCTCATATTGTTATAGCAAGCACCCAACCCGCTCGCCTTGGGTAGGATATGACACAAGGTCACAAGTGTAGGGTATCCAGAATTTTTTATTTTCCCGGAAATAGTAGATCTAAGCAAATTGCGAGGTAGGCACTTGCTGTTTAATTTTTAAATGGACATTCCCTTAAAAAATAAGCTAAAAATTCGGGAGTGCGTATCTTGAAGATAACTTTGTTTTGTTCATAGCATCATTTTTATTTTTAGAGTTATTAATGAAATATAAGTGACAATAGTGTTCAGGCACTAATTTCATTGTCGAGTTCAGAAATTTTATAGTATTACCAGGGTGAGTTCCATTTGTGGGACAGTCATGCACATTTCCACATAGTCACCGTTTCTCCCAATAGCAATGTTCCACCTTCGAATGAGAACATGTATCCCTTTCGTAAAATTCTGTAGACTGTTCTGTGAGACACTCCTTCCCTACACTACGCATTGTCCATATTCAACAGATTTAGCACTTTTAGACTATTATCTCTTCGGCCCATGAAAGAGGGTTTGAGAGGCAAACATTATACCAGTGACGAGGAAGTGTAATCTGTAGTGAAGAAGTGGCTCAAAGAACAGTCAACAGAATTTTAGGGGGCATGGGTACAGGCTCTCATTCGAAGGTGGATCATTGATATTGAGAGAAACGCAGACTATGTGGAAAAGTAGGGATGTGATCCACAGAGGAACAGCTTGATTTTTGATGTTTGATACATTTCCTGTGTTGGTAATTATACCTGTCCTAAAACAAATAGCATTACTTTTTGACTCACCCTCGTAGTTTATTTTCCCGAAAATAGTACATCTAAAGAGCTTGTGATGGTGGCTTCTGCTGCTAAGGGAAATTAAAAATAAGTTTTAAAAATCGGGAGTGCGTATCTTGAAGATAACTTAGTTTTGTTCATAGTATATTTTTTTATTTTTTTTTAGAGTTATTAATGAAATATAAGTGACAATAGTGTTCATGCACTAATTTCATTGTCGGGATCATAATTTTTAGTATTATTTTTTGTCCTTCCTCTGATATCAAACTTTCCAAGCCCTTTCTAATCCTTTTTGGGACTGTTCCAAGTGCACAACTACAATTGGTATAACTTTCACTTCATATTCCATAACTTTTTCAGTTCTCTGGCAAGGTCCAGAATATTGTCAATTTTTTCATTTTCCTTAACTTCACCCTGTGATCTGCTGGCACTGCAAAATCAACCAGTTGACAAGTTCTTTTCTTTTTTGTTAACAATTATTATTATTATTATTATTATTATTATTATTATTATTATTATTATTATTATTATTATTCATTTTGGGTAATTGCCTGGAATAGGTATTGAAAGACTAGTAAATGGTAATTTTCAACTTAGGTTCCCACTAATTGAAAGATTAGTGCAACCCAATCTTCCAAGCTCTTATTTTTTGTCCTGTAACAGCTTAAGCTAGCTTAGTAAGTAAGTATTTGTAATTCCGTCGTTTGATGTGTTCGCTGATAAAGACGGCAACATGCTAAAATGGACAGAAGATCAAAAGCCAACATTACTTGGAGACACACTTTATTCTCATTTCATTTCAGTGGTTAGTTTCGAAATTCGTAGATAATATGTCCTGAGTAGATTTGGATTATCCATTTGATCGAATATGTGCGAACGTGCGTGAATGTGGGTATACGGAGGCAGGTGGTGTAATGGTTACTGTCTAGGAAAATGGACACAGTGAGATGAGTTCAAATTCTGGATGAGGCTGTTTGCATTTCACATAGTGATAATACCTTTGGGAAAGGTGTGTATCCCTCTATTATCCTCCGCTAGTGAAAAGGGATATACACACTCGCTGTCTGGCTGATACCAACATTAGGCACCCAATCGACTTTACTTCGTTTTTATTTCTTGCTCTAACCGTACTATAACATCAAAAAACATTTGTATGATAACGACGAATGCAAATGTAGAGCACCAAAAATCCACAGCCCCATACTGTATTTAGAATACATCAACTGCACCTCTGCAGAGGGGTAAGACTCTCCCAATGGGGCCAACTTTTGGTCGTGAGTGGTGACCTGTGATGCTTAAGGACGGAACCCAGATGGCTAAGCAGTCCATAACATGCAACACTCCTCTTTGGCCCTTACTTGGGCTAGACGGTCGGTTGGTCACGCCAGCCCTAGCACCTATATGATTGCCCCAAACCTATTGCTCTTATATCAAGCGCCGATACTTTTTTATCATATATGTGCGAAAAGGCTGTAGCTGAGGGTCTCATTGTTTTAGGAATGGTGAGGTTCCAGTTCTGGAGTTCTGTGGAAGTACCCTTCATCAACATTGCTTCCAGGTCCACTCTGACCCGGAGTTTACAACCCGTTATCTTTGGGTTTAAAAACATGAGCTTAAAGAATAATTGAGTATCCATTAAGAATGTATGTATTTCAAAACTTATTCAGCATTAAATGGACCACTGAGGTTGATATGACCTAAAAACAAGCCAAAAACAAAACAAAACCAAAATAAAAGAGTTCATCCAGAATATTAATTGTAATAATGTATGCAACACTAGTCCATTTATTGACTGGAAAGCATATATTAATTTACCACATTGATAATTCTTTGCACCTCCAATACTTGACGTCCGTTGTTCACATTTCCCTCCCCTACCGATAGTAACCACAATAAAACGTGAGTACACCACTCTCCGTGCCACTAGGAAAATGCCTTGACCTTGTCTCTCGGTCATAACAATTTGTTTTTTTTCTTCTTCCTACTAACTGTGGCATTCAGCACAACAAAAACAAAACACTCCCCAGCTTGTATACTCTTTATCATAACATGACCAGCTGTTACGAGGCAGTAGTTGTCATTCTTGTTTTCTGGTCTGGTTAGTATATTCCTTGCAATCGATGGAAGCAGAAATTTCTCATCAGTAAGTAAATACGACGGTAAGTAAAAAAAGTAATGGCCATTTTGTTTAGGTCAGTACAATTACCAACACAGGAACATGTATCATACATCAAAAGAAAGCTGGTCCTATGTGGATCAATCCCTACTTCTCCACATGATCACCGTTTCTCTCAATGGCAATGTTCCACATTCGAATGAGATCCAGTATCTCTGCCCCGTAAATTTTATTGACTGTTCTTTGAGCCACTTCTTCACTACAGATTTCACTTCATCGTCACTGGAATAATGTTTGCCTCTTAAACCCTCTTTCATGGGTCGAAGACATGATAATCTTAAGGCGCTAATATGGTGAGTATAGAGGATGCGTAGTGTAGTGAAATCAGGAACGGTGACTATGTGGAGAAGTAGGGATGTGATCCACATAATGAAAATTAAGCAGTAAACATATACTGCTGGAGTGTGTAGACTTTGATCTAGTTCGAATAAAATACGACCAAGCGAATAATTTGAAAAAAAAAGAAAGAAAAAAAAGACTTTTGACAAAAATAAGACCATCCAGGATTTTACATTTCCTAAAAAAAGTGGGGTTGTACTAAAAAATACGAGTAATTGAACAATATTTCAAAACTATACATATATACATGTTTTCTACCTGACTGTCGCTACGAATCAAAACAATAGGGATTACAAATGATCCACCGTGGTTGATATGCGTAAAACAAAACAAACAAACAAACAATTTAAGTTATTTATAAATTTCATCACGAAATCATGATGAAAACGCTTATCTAAAACTTTCAAAATGTGACTAGAATCTGTTGGAATTAAAATGTTTTCTAGCTTGCAAACCATTCTACCCCATCTTTAGAATCCTGTTAAATCATGGACAAATTCTGTACATTAAAATTAACTGATTTGGAGTGTTACCGAAAGGTGAAAAAGCTTAAAAGTCAATTCACATGAGCTTTGTTTACACAACAAAACAAGAGGAAGAGTAGAAATAAGGAAACTTTGTGTCGATGAAAAAGTGAACAATTCATTATTTACTAAAATAAAATTTCCCCTATTACTATGAGTTTCCCAATTTCTGCTTTTTCCCTTTTTCATTACGATTATCTATCACAATTCCAAACGAATTACTCCTGACGAGATGTTATTTACAATAAATTATATACGGACACAGAATCTATTAATAATGGAGATTGTCTGTATTTCTGTCTGTAACAAAAACTACGTCATAGCTCTACGTCACAGCTTACGTCACAATATTCTTATGCTATATACACACAAAATTTGAGTAAGCAATTTAAAAAAATG
>CM042144.1:26007682-26037682 GCA_023376005.1 Doryteuthis pealeii
ATATATATATATATATATATATAAATATATGTATTGGCATATACTATATATACATATATATATAATTTATATGCATACACACGTATATATATATATATTATATTATTATATTATATATACTTATGCGTAATATATATGTGTGTTCAATATGACCTATGCATGATATATATATATCTGCTATATATATATATATATATATATATATATATATATATATATATATATATATATTTATATGTTTACAAATATATATTTATATATGTATGGTTATATGTATACACATATACACCCTATATATATATATATATATATATATATATATATATATATATATACAAATACGCATATGTATATACATGTGTGTATTAGTTTTCATTGTAGCACGTATTTAAATCAAACAAAATGAATATTTGAAAATGTGTGGGTATACATATAGGCATATATAGATGTATATTACTATATAAGTTACAGGCTTTATGTTAATGAACTAATTACATTTTATTACATCAGTGGTCCTTGAGGTAAAACAGATGTGACAAGTCGAGGTTATACGAACATTTGGCATGCATAAAAGCTGAACAGTTCAGAGCACTAGGCTTGTTTTGCGGTTGTAATAGCTACACTATTAAACATTTTTTATGGACACAATATGACTCAGTTTGTTGTCTTTAGCTCTATTAGCACAACATTGATATCCACAAACTAGTTCATATTAGTCTCTAGAAATATTGGCAAAACTTTTTTTTCCAGTATTATAAATCCCATCTTAAAGAAACCAATCATATGCTAATAAGCTTGACACCTCACGTGATGTAATGGTTGGCAGGCTCTATTTGCAGATGGTTGTTAGTGAGTTTGATTCTCATTTGGCGCCCCATACATTTGGCCTTGTACCACATCTAAGCTTAACTATATAAAATGTTCTAGCGCTAATATCCTTGGGAAAGGTATGAATCCTACTCTCCCTCCAGCAATGGGTAAATAGTAGGGCAAACTGGTGTCTTTAACCTTGGTTAGGCAACCGGTCCAGGAGAAAGAAAACTCTGAATTCAAACCTGCTGAATTCCGCTTAAGAAATTGATCTTGTGTCGCATCCTGCTAGTGCAGAGGGGTTGGTAAATATATATAAAATGTTCTAGGGAACATCACGTGGTGTAATGGTTAGCAAGATAGATACGCAGACTATTGTTAGTGAGTTCGATTCTCATTTGGCGCCCCATACTTTTGGGCTTGTCCCACATCTAAGCTTAGCTTAGTAAATAACTATATGCTAATAAGCTCCCGTGATGACTAATTCGACGGTGACCTAGGCGACACAGATTATTTGTCTGTGCTATTCCTCATCATCATCAGGTTCCGCTGACAGCAGGATTCCTATAACTCTCTATCGCCACCCGTCCTCGTATCATCCCCATCAGGTCGCGTAGACAGCTTGGATTCTCATGACTCTCTACCACAACGCTCATGTGAGATGACCAGAAGAACTTTCTTAAGGAATTGTACGCAATAGAATTATAAACCTCTGTGATATAATGGAATAACCCATCTTACCCGTAACTCAGCAGTGATAGTGGTGCTAGCCACTATTTAAGTACACATATATCACTCCATGTGGGACTTATGTGAAGGACTCTCCTCATAATACACCCGTGATTGACCACTCGGTATAAAAGGTCATTACGATATAATAGCGTCACAGACTGGATGGTACACAAGGTCCATTTTTAAGCGGATTACAGCTAGTTTGTATTCAGAGTTTTCTTTAACCTTGATTGGTTGCCTTACCAACACTAAATAACCGAATCAACCCTATAGCTGGGGGGAGAAAAGACGGATTCATGCTTTTTTCCAGGAAATTAACGCGAAGTGAAACACAAATATTGCCAATTCCATTTCTTGCAACGACGTGTTACATTAAGCTCACCTCCGTTTACTTGTTTGTTTGTTTGGTTTTGTTTTGTTTTACGGCATATCAACTACGGTGGGTCATTTAATGCCGGCAAAGTTTTGAAAGATTCGTTGAGATAGTTTGGAAGAAAAATTTTTTAATTCAATTTTTTTAAAACTAACTTTCTATTTAACCATATGGAACCCTAACAGGTACTACCACTCCGGGTCAGAGTTGGCCTGGGAGTAATGATGATGAAGGGTTGTTCCATAGACCTCCAGAACTGGAACCTCACTATGTTAGAATTTAACGTCATTCTCAGGACATGGAGACCCTCAGCGAACACCTTCTAGTACCCATATGATCAAAAGGGTTGGGGATTGTCATAAGGGTAGTAGGGTTGGGGCAATCATATAGGTGCTAGGGCATGACGTGACCAGCCGATTGAACGGAAGGGGCCTCTCCGACCGACCGTCCAGTCTAAGTAACGAGCAAAGTGGAGTGTTGCATGTCATTGATTGCTCAGTCACCTGGGTTCCATTCTTAAGCATCATGATTTGCCACTCACGACTAACAGGTGGCCCCATTGGGAGAATCTTACCCCTCTACAGGGGTGCAGTCGGTGTGTTCTAACGTCCCAGCCGAGAGGGCAGCCGTTTAATTGTAAGCATATTATTTGTATTTGATAGGAATACGTGAAACCATGTAAGTGTGTACATATAATTTCTATTATAATGAATATATTTGAAGCCATAGATCAGTGTGCCTATATTTGCATTATAGGAAGCGCGTGGTGTAATGGTTAAAGTCATGGGAAATGGACTCGTCGCCCCGAGTTCAAATCCTGGACGTACTAATTGCATTTCACTTAGCGCTAATACGCTTGGGAAAGGTGTGAATCCTACTTTCCCTCCAGCTATGGGTAAATAGTAGGGCAGACTGGGCTCTTTAACCTTGGTTAGGCAACCGGTCTAGGAGAAGGAAAACACTGAATTCAAACCTGTTGAACTCCGCTTAAGAAATTGACCTTGTGTCGCATCCTACTCGCGTGGAGGAGTTAGTAAATATATATATTTGCATTATATTATTTGAAACCGTGTAATTGTGCTCGTATTCTTTCTATGATATAAGAACATTTGAAACCACATAACTGAGTGACATTTATTTGTATTAGATAAGAATACTTGAAAGCATATAACTGTGCCAAATATCTATATCATATAAAACCACTTGGAACCATTTAATTATGCACAAATTATCACTATTACATAGGAATTTTTGAAACCATATTATTCGTATTAGATAGGAACACTTGAAATCATATAAGTGTGCACATATTATTTCTATTAGATTGTGATATATGAAACCATATAACTGTGTGCCAATTATTTGTATTAGATAGAATGGAACTGGCATTCAGTACTAAGATATGCGAGAGTAACTTTCGAACCATTAAACAACGATAGGACAGCCAAGTTCTTACCCAGCCCATTGGAGACGGGTAGAATGTGACACAGGTTTCAGGTATGGGACCACGAACGAGGATCGAATTCGTTTTTAGTAGTATCGGATATGCAGACTAGCTTGTTAGCCATTACACCATGGGAGGAAGGCCTTTTTTATCCAACCTTTTCCTCTACGGGTAGGATGTAACTCGCATCCAAAGGGCATCCAGCGTGGATCGAATTAGCTATTCAGTAGTAATGGATCTGCGAGACTCACTTGCTAACCATTACACCACGATGGGACACCCGTCCAAGTGTATATTGGGTTACGTGTGCAGACGAGGGAAAGGAGAGCCGAGTTCAAGTTACGTTTGAGACTAATTACATCTGTAACATAATAGAGGGGGAGAGCCAGGAATGTAACAGTGATGTGTAAACAGCACGGAAAAGTTTTTAGGAGAAATATAAGAATTATATGTAGATTAGAATGGACAAATTTAAGGATGAATCATCATAATGTCACATGGAAATTTTTCTATTGGTTAAGAACTATTGGCGAAGTGGGAGTGAGGAAGTGTTAGAGGTGAGAATGTGAGTGAGTCTTGTACGATGCGTTGACAGAGCGAGACACGGGTTCTTGCTCTCAGCAGTTGTGACTGGGGGGGGGGGTTAACAATTTTCATGAGAAAAAGAAGTGGCCTTGTGTTATCCCTAAAACTATAAATGTCAGAAGGCAGTCCCCAGCATTACTCCCAGGTCCACTCTGGCCCGGAGTGGTAGTACCTATTCAGATCCCATTTATGTGTTAAATAGATTTTTTTTAAAAGAGTTTTAAAAATTGGTTTAAAAAATTGAATACCCAACAAGAATGAATAAAACAAAGACGTATTTGGCATAAAATAACCCAAGGGTTGACATGCTATAATTCCAACCAACCAACCAAGCAACCAACCAACCAACCAACTGGCAAGCCAATGTGATTTCAGAAGAGGTTGTCAAAACGAGTACAAATTCACTGTTACTGTAAGGTTCCACTTCTAGAGCTCTAGTGAGTGTGAAGTACCCCTTCGTTGCCATTACTCCCAGGTCCACTCTGAACTGGAGTGGTAGTACATGTTTGGGTGCTGGCTATTAGTTAAACAGATCCAAAAATGAGTTTTAAAAAATGTGTTTAAAAAATTGAAATACCTAACAAGAATGAATAAACAAAAACGTCTTTGGCATAAAATTATCCAAGGGACAACATGTCGTAAATCCAACCAACCAATCGACTGGTGTTACATAATTAATAGGTAGCTTATGAATTATGTACGTACGGTAGTTAGATATATTTTTGAATCAAAGTTCGTTAGATTCAAAATAACAGGGGTGGAGTGGAAAATTACTTTAACCATTATGGTTATGATTGACTTGTGGTGACATCCGCTTGAAACCCCCGAAAAATGTGCCAGTAGAAGCGTGTGACAATGTTTAGTTTAGTTTAGTTACAACTAGTTACTCGTCAAGAGAAGAAGTTCTTTCGAGATGTCACTTCTAAATCTGCGCGGTTTTTGGGCTGTGTTTGTTTGATGAAAGCTATATAGAAAAACAGATTAGAAGATTAGACCTGAAGACATGAGCCGCATCGACATAACTGGGAGGCTTGTGCAGAAGACCGTGCAACCTGGCGCCTCCTCGTCAGGCAGGGAACAAAAAGAAGTGAAGTAGAGTGGAAGAGAGCTGCCACAGAAAAAAGAGCTAAAAGAAAGGAGAAACAGCAGCACCCCCAACACCTACAGGAAGCATCACCTTTTGTTAGCATCCATTGCACCAGAGACTGCCATTCCAGGATCGGTCTGTTCAGCACCTCACGTGGCTGTAAGTGAGTGAAAAAACAAAACAACAAAACAGAAAAAAAAGAAAAACAACAAAACAGAAAAAAAACCCAACAAAACAACAAAAAACAAGAAAACAAAAAAAACAACAAAACAAAAAACAACAAAACAAAAACAACAAAACAAATAAACAATAAACAAAAACTACGCCATCGTCTAAAATAGACGGAAGGTTGCCAACAATATAGAAAAACAAGTCATTGTTGTTAATTAACAAAAACGAATCCGCAAGCACCCATCCTGAACAAGAAATTAAGAAATCAAGCTACAGAATCAGCCCTGAAGAATATGGCGTCCGACGAGTTAGCAAACAAAAGAGAAAACAGGTAAGACCAAATCTATCATCCTCTCACCATCTCCACTTAGACCCTCACTTTGGCTAAACGGGTGGTCGGAAAGGCCCCCTCCGATCAATCGGCAGGTTACATCAAGCCATAGTAGTTATATGATGGCCCCAATTCAATTGCTCTTATTGCAAGCCCCAACCCTTTTTATCATATGGGTGCTAGAAGGCGGTGGCTAGGGGTCTTTATGTCCTGGTAATGATATTAAACTCTATCTGATGGTGAGGTTCCGTCTGGAGGTCTGGGGGAATGTGGAGCACCCCTTCATCACCATTGCTCCCTAGACCACTCTAACCCGGGGTAGTACTACCTGTTTGGGTCCCATCTATGGGTTAAATAGAAAAATATGAGTTTATAGAAATTGATTATCATTAAGAACGAATTTATTTCAAAACATTTTCGTATTAAATGACCCACTGAGTTGACATGCCGTACAACAACAAACCAGACCCTCATCGTCGTCGCTACTCTCTGTCTGTCCGTCTCTCTCTCCCTCTCTCTTCTCTCTCTCTCTCTCTCTCTCTCTCTCTCTCTCTCTCTCTCGCCATTTTTATACCCTATGTGAGGGTATATAAAACTGACAAGCCATGGAGGTTTGAGCTTATCAAAACTTGGACAAATTCTCTCCTACTGTTACTGTATAATATGCTCCTACCTTTCCGTTGTTATTTGGAAATGAGATACTGATATGTTTACAATACAAGTTCGCAGAGATTAAACCGCGAAATGGTATCCTCAAGGACGAAGAATTGTAATAAATTGCTTTAAAAAAAAAATCTACTGGTACAAAATCTGATAGAATTTGTAATGTCTGGTTTGAAAAGGAATATTTTGGATAATTTGACATTAACAGATTAATCAATCTGCTCTAATTCACGAAACATTTAGATAATATACACACACACATACAAACACACACACACACACACAACACACACACACACACACCACACATATATATATATATATATATATATATATATATATATATATATATATATATATATTATTTCTCTGGGGACTATTAATTTTCAAGAAATTCATTTTAAGTGTAAAAATCTAATTAAAAACAAATTTTTCACGCATAGATTTCCGTACGTATACATAAATTACGTATATAAGTGTGTCTCCTTATGTATAGAAATATATCCAGATTATATCTTAATGTTTATATACAGGCCGACAAATAGAGAGAGAGAGAGAGAGAGAGAGAGAGAGAGAGAGAGAGAGAGAGAGAGAGAGAGAGAGAGAGAGAGAGAGATGAGAGGGCAAATATGAAATTGTATCATATATACGTTTATATATGTGTAATTGTGTGTGTGTGTATGTGTGCGCCGCGTGTGTGTGTGTGTGTGTGATTTGTTTGATTGAGTGTGTGTGTGTATATAATATTATTTATTATTTTTTATTCACATGCACGATAGGAGACACGTGTCTTAACGTGTATTATATATATATATAATATATATATATATATATATATATATATACCCCACCCACACACACATATATATATATATATATACCCCACCACACACATATATATATATATATATATATATGGGTGTGGGTGGAGGTGGGTGGTGTATATATATGTGTGTGTGTGTGTGCGGTGTATAATATAATATATATATATATATATATATAATATATAATATATATATATATATTATGTGTTAAACATAAACATATAAGTTTTATGTTTTTGGATATTTTAATAATTTAATTTGGATATCTTAATAATTTAATAATACATAAACTGAATTCAAACAGATTATTCTTAAAAAAGAAGGAAATTTTATAAATATTCTGCATATGAAATCAGGTAAAATTATCTTTAATTCATTAATTTAATTTATTCCTGTCTTCAATCTCATAATCACTTAATTTTCTTTTTAAATCTTATTGATTAACCGGAGTGAAAAAAACTGACTAAATGATGAAAAATAAATTCAAATAAATTCTATAAAAATTATTCACAAATTTTATTTTTCACTTTTCTAATATAAAATAAAAAGTTAGAACAGCAAATTCATAAAAAATACATATACCACAATAGTTGTTAGGCTAAAAGTATAAAATATATACGTAGACATCTTGACTATTATTGGACAGACATAATACTTTGTTTAACATCAGGCCTCTGAAACTATTGATAATTCGGTAGAATCTTATATATAGTTACGATATACATAAGATTTACTCATAAATGTCACGATTATTATTGGATAGAGATAATACTTTATTTACCATCTGTTAATGATACTATTGATAATTCTGTAGAGTCGGTCTAATATATATTTACACCTCGCCGACAAGTTGAAGCGACAATTCTCCCAGGCCGTAGTGGTATCAGTGTTGTTGTATGGCTGCACTACTTGGACCTTGACGAGGCACCTGGAGAATAGGCTGGATGTGAGCTGCACAAGGATGTTGCGTACGATCTTGAACAAATCGTGGAAGCAACATCCCACAAGAAAGCAGCTATATGGCCACCTGTCCCCTGTTACACAAACCATCCGAGTAAGACGAACAAGACATGCCGGGCACTGCTGGAGAAGTAAGGATTAACTCATAAGCGACGTCCTAATGTGGAAACCAGAATATGGACGTGCTAGAGTGGGTCGTCCAGCAAAGAGCTACATAGACTAGCTCTGTGCGGGTACTGCATACTGTACGGAGGACCTCCCGGGGTCTATGAATGATAGGGATGGTTGGCAAGAGATTGTCATAGATATCCTCGCTGCTGGTGCAACATGATGATGCATAAAATATATACGTAGATGTCACGACTAATATTGGCGGGAGATAATACTTTATTTAACACCAGGTTTTTGATATGAGTTGCTTTGTGACTTTAAAATTTAGACTAATCACCCAATTATGACTGGGGAATCCCTGTGGGGGTAATGACTAACTTACTGGACTACAACATTGTAGTAAGGGAGTTCTAATTACGTTCCCTTTCGGTCTAATACCCTTGGGAAAGGTATGGACTTTCTTATCCTCCAGCTATGGGTTGAATAGTGCAACAACCCACGAAGATTGCCATTAAACAAAGTTAAACCCTCGAAATGAGGACCCAGCTATAGGTGTATAGTACCACTATTGTTCTTCTAAAAAGGGTGACACCCCTTCATCACCATTGCTCCCTGGTCCACTCTGCCCCCTGAGTGGTAGTACCTGTTAGGGTCCCATCTATGGGTTAAATAGAAAAATGTATTTATAAAAAAATTGTTTATCCATTAAGAATTGATTTATTTCAAAACTTTATCGGCATTAAATGACCCACTGAGGTTGATATGCCGTAAAACAAAACAAACCAAACCAAACCTAAAAAGGGTGACATTGGCATTAGATAACCTACAATGTTTAATATGTCATTAAACAAGGGAACCAATCAATGATGATATGTAGATGAATGAATAAATAGGTACACAAACCCACGAAATGAGGACCCAGCTATGGGTTGTATGTATGATGACTTTGGTATTGAATAACCAAAGTAAGTTGATATGCCATTAAACAAAGAAACCAATTCAAGCTGAAAAGATTCGCTTTGTGAGTTGGAAAACAAATCCTATCAAGTTGAAAATTGTAACTGAACTGGTGTACCACGGGGGTGGGGTGAGGCCGAAAAAGATTGAAAATAAATAATTATCAAGCGCTTCCCTTTAAGTTCCGAAAGTTCCGGAGAATATGACTGTGCTCCAGATCACTGGAATACTTGGAATCATCCCAAAGACTCTTGCGATAAAGATCCCGGTTGAATTAAAGATCGGAAGAAGTGATTGCGTGTCTATTGAAGTCGGTAAGAACAGAGAAAGTGCTGAAGATTCGAGGGGACTTAGGATTGCTGCCAGAAACCTCTGGCTTAATGATTCTAATAATAATAATAATAATAATAATAATAATAATAATAATAATTGAGACTATGCAGAACACAGCAGCTTTGAAATCGACGAAATGTTGAGGAGGGTGGTTGGGATTATAGCATAATTACTATCACTTGGTTCATAATGACGACTAGCACAAACCTCTGGTTGATATATACATGGTGATGTTAACGATGATATTAAAGTCTAATTTCTCGCTCAATTCCTAGTGGATAACCGATCTCTTCCAATCGAGCCTAGATTCTTACTTCCTCTAGGCTAGATTCCTGCACTATTATTATTATTATTATTATTATTATTATTATTATTATTATTATTATTATTATTATTATTATTCACTCCTTTTGAGTTTTCACATCAGCATTAGCTAATGGTCTTTCACTAGAGTCTGAGTGACAGCAAGTCTCCTCAGGTCTCCAGGACTCTTCTGAGTATTATGGCAGATTGCAGCAGTGCAGTGTTCTTAATGGTTTCAATCCTTCCTCTGATTTCCAAACTTTCCAAACCCTTTTCCAATCCTTTTTGGGACTGTTCTAAGAGCACCAACTACAATTGGTATCACTTTGACCTTCATATTCCATAACTTTTTCAGTTCTCTGGCAAGGTCCAGGTATTTGTCAATTTTTTCATTTTCTTTTAGCTTCACCCTGTGATCTGCTGGCACTGCAAAATCCACCAGTTGGCAAGTTCTTTCTTTTTTGTTAATCAACACTAGGTCTGGTCTTCTTGCTGGGATAAGATGATCCGTTTTGATTTCAAAGTCCCAGAGAATTTTATGCGTTTCGTTCTCAAGAACAGATTCTGGTTTATGCATATACCATTTTGTTGTATGGTCAAATTTAAATTTTTTGCCTAATTATTATTATTATTATTATTATTATTATTATTATTGAGTTTTTCACTGGAGGTTGAATGACAACAAGTCTCCCCATGTCTCCAGGACTCTTCTGAGTATTCTAGCTAATCGTAACAGTGTTGTAATTTGGGTGGTTTCGATTCTTCCTCTGATTTCCAATTTACCCAAATTCTTTTCAAGAGCTTTGGGGACCGTTCCAAGGTCACCAATTACAATTGATCCACAGTTTTCTCAATTCTCTCGCAAGGTCCAACTATTTGCCTATCATTGATTATTTCATTTCATTCGAGCTTTTTCACTGGAGATTGAGAGACAGCCAGTCACCTCAGGCCTCCAGGACTCTTCTGAGTATTCTAGCCGATCTAAATGATGCGGTAATCTGTATGATCTCGATTTTTCCTCTGATGTCCAGTTCATCCAGACTCTTTTCCAGCTATTTCTCTATCATTTATCATTTCATTTCATTCAAGATTTTCACACCTGCCGTAGACTCCTGGGAACTATTCCAAGGGCACCAATTAAAACGCACGATCTTCACCCTCATGTTCCTCAGCTTTTTTAGTTCTCTGGCAAGGTCCAAGTATTTGTCTTTCTTTTCGCTTTCTTTCACTTTCTCTCGGTGATCGGCTGGGACGACAAAATCCACGAGATGACAAGTTCTCTTCTTGTTAATCAACATTAGGTCTGGTCTCATAGCCTGAATTAGGTGATCCGTCTATATCTCAAAGTCCCACAGAAGTTTGTGCGTCTCATTATTCAGAACAGATTCAGGTTAGTTTTATGGTGAAAATTTAATTTCTTGCACAATTCCCAGTAAATATTCGTTCCCACCCAGTTGTGTCTAGTCTTGTACTCTCTTTGTGCTAATTTACTGCATTTGCTTATTGTATGATTGAGAGTTTCGTCTTTTTCTCCACATATTCTACACTTACTATTCTGTTGCGTCTAATCTATTTTTGCTTTTAGATACTTTGTTCTTGTGCTGCGATTATGAAAGATTCAGTTTCTCTCTTCGGGTTTCCCCTTCTTAGCCATATCCATATCTTCTCATGTGCGATCTGTCCAGTTTGTCTCTTGAAGTGTCCATATAGTTGCTTTTCTTCCCACGTCTGTTTTTTGTTATATTTGTGCTCATCCATATGTTGCAATTGCCTTTTCTGTCTGCTTTTATTAGTCTTTCTTTGCTCTTTTTAGTATATCCATCGAATTATCGCATCTACACAATCTTAAATGCTGGCCAAACCTTTTCCTTCTTCTTTTTTTGATACATATAATCTGTCTGTGTCGTCTCTCGGGTGTAATGACTTATGCATTAAGTTTCCTTGTCTTTTAATCCATCTGTTGGAGCTCCTCTCTTATCCATTTTAAGAATAGGCTAGAATAGCTTACAAGGGGGACAGCTCAGGTGTTTATGCCCCTGATGAAATTTCTGCTGCAAAGTTTAGTTTTTAGAAGGTTTCTTGTCTTTTTCAGGTACTCTTTTCTTACTCTTTCTTTCATTTCTCTTTGATGGTGTTCGCTTCCAGTACTCACAAGTATTTGTAATTTTCCTTTTCTCCAAGTGTCTTTATTTCTTCCTGATTCAGTAATTTTATTCCTTCCGTTGTTTGGTTTTTCCCCCTTTTTTTTTTGGACGATAGCTCTTCCGATCACTCCCACCTTTCAGTGTTAGATTTTCCTAATTTAGCTATTTAACTTATTTAGACAGTAGTTATTTCTTTTTAAAGACTTACTTATTGTTTTTGTGTATGTGTGTGTAAATATTTTAAAAGAAATATTGGGAGGGAGTTCTCGAGGCTGATGAGGTGGATTGTGGAGGGGGAATAGTTGGAAGCATATCATTCCCAAGTTGATAAGCGTTAAGTGAAATGTGAACGGCCTCGTCCAGAAATTGAACTCGGGTCGGCGAGTTCATTTCCTACGACGATAAATGATTAGGGTTATGAAGTAGCTTTGTCCGAGATCAGAGTGTAGTATCTATTCCACATTTTTAGTCATTTTTTGCCTTCAGATGGAACGTAGCAAAATAAAAAGATAAAATAAAAAATAAGACAAGTCCTATTTTGGGGATTCCGATCTGGCTCATATTTCTTCTCGCTTTTTGTCTATGAATTCTATCTGTCTGTCTGTCTGTCTGTCTGTCTCTCTGTTTGCTATCTCTGTCTCTCTTTCTCTCTGTCTCTGTCTCTGTTTGCTATCTCTGTCTCTGTCTCTTTCTCTGTCTCTCTCTCTGCTTACTCTGTCTCCCTGTCTCTGTCTGTATGATTCTCTTTCTGTCTCTCTCTTTTTACTGTCCGTCTCTTTCTGTCTCTTTTTATCGCTCTCTTTCTCTCTCTCTCTCTGCTTACTATCTCTCTCTCTCTGTCTCTCCGCCTCTCTGTCTTTGACTCTCTCTCTTTCCCTTCTATCTGTTTACTCTCTCTGTCTCTATTTCTTTCTCTCTTTTTCTTTCACTTTCTCTTTCTCTCTTTCTTTCTTTCTCTCTCTCTCTCTCTGTTTACTCTCTCTTTCTTTATCTCTGTCTGCCTCACCCACTCACTCACCCCCCCTCTCTTTACTCTCTCTGTTTGTCTGTCTCTGTCTGTCTGTCTGTCTTTTTCTCTTCTCTGTTTACTCTCTCTGTCTCTCTCGCTCTTTATCTCTGTCTCTCTGTTCTCTTTCTCTGTTTACTCTCTCTTTTCTTCTCTCTCTCTCTCTCTCTCTCCCTCTCTCTCTCTCTCTCTCTCTCTCTCTGTGTCTCTCTGTTTTTGTCTGTCTCTCTTTCTCTCTGTTTACCTTTCCTGATTCTCGCTTTTCCTTTTGTTTTTAACTAATATTTTTCTTTGATTCTTTACGGTCTCTTTTTAACACCTTCTACCACATCATTTTTCTCTTTTTTTCTTCTTATCTGATTTCTTGCCGGATTTCTTCTCTTTTATAATTGTATTTACCGCGTACCCCACTTGTACGGGTCAGGCACAAAGTCCCTATTAACGTGGGACCACCCACAAGCCGAAGCTCATGGAATGGCAGGTGCAAAAATTGCGTCGATCCCCTCAGCATTCCCCCTCAAGGGGGCGCCTCAGGCACTGGGCAATAAACCCAGCCCTGCCCCTTTAAATCGAGGGGGCAGGTGTTGCCTGGGGGGATGGCCCCCTGGGATCGACGCTATTATTATAAACCAACCGGTCCAGCGGCCGAAACTCGCCGGACCCCCAGTCGAAACCGGGTGGGGTTCAAACATTTTACACTTATTTCATTTATACTGAGGATTCTGACCCTACACCAAAACCAACCCATGACCCCACAAAAACATGGTAGAAGAAGACTGTTACCTTCGTGAGCGTGTCGAGTGGGTATTTTTCTTTGTCTTATATATCCCTTAACATCGGCTATATATATGTAAGGGAGAGAGAGAGACAGAAACAGAGATGCAGACACACACACACACACACAACATACACACACACACACACAACAACACACACACAGAGAGGGGGAGAGGGAGAGACAGACAGACAGACAGAAACAGAGAGACAGAGGACAACACACACAACAACACACACACACACAGAGAGAGAGAGAGAGAGAGAGAGAGAGAGAGAGAGAAGAGAGAGAGAGAGAGAGAGAGAGAGAGATAGGATGACAATGAGGGGATGATAAATTAGTTCTTACTTGTTCTGCTTATTTCTTGTCTCTTCCATTGTGCTTATTCAGTGGACTATTTCTCTGGATTAATTTATTTCCTGTCATCTCTTGTATTAATGAATTAACAAGACTTTGTTGTTTTTCTTTAAGTCTTTATTAAACAACAACCCCAGCCAAGGAACCGCACTGATTAAGAAACAACATCTCGGTGAGACAGACTTTTGCGTCCGATCTCTCTGAATTTCTGGTCGCAACTAAACTACAAACTTAAAATTGTCTCACGCTTCCAGTCGTGCACTTCCGCAAGATCAAAGGAATGTTACCACTTGTCAATCATCGGCAATGGTAGTTTTTCATTTAACTCCCGTTATTTTGAATCTAAAGAACTCTAATTCAAACATATCTAACTACAATACGTACAAAATTCATAAGCTACCTATGAATTATGTAACATTTGTCAAAACCAATGTTAAACTGACCATGAGTTATAATTTACCTTTTGAATGTAGGGTTCGAGTGTAATTGTTGGTTGAAAATGTACTACATAAATGTCAGTTTCTGTTTGTATGTGTATAACCAGTTGGCGGTTATACTCGTGATCCGATCATGATAAAACTTTACATATACATCAAGCTAATATTCCGGAAGATAACAGGACTGCCTAATTGGAATTCAATAAATACACCCGTTAAATAATAAGGTATGTGGAAGTCATAAACACAGCTGTTAAATAATAAGGCATGTGTTAGTCAGCGTTTGACGTCAGTGGTAGGTTGACGTATTAAGAATGTGGAAAAATTGAAAGATTTTAATAATGGAAATAAAAACCCTTATGGTGACGTGTGAACAACTGACCTTGGTCTCTGATTGGAGAGAAAAAGGCGAAAACGAGAGTGAGACTGAAAGAGAGTGCGAAAGAAGAGTTTTCGAAGGAGACGGATGCAAAAATTGAGAGAGTCTGTACTGAGTGTTTGGAGGGGACAGATATAAGATGAGGGTCTGTCCTCTTTGATGCCATTTACTTGGGTTAAAATAAATAAAATAAATGAGGTGTGAAAAAAACCCAGCATCAAAGAGTCTTGTGTTCGTTAAGTAAAAAATAACAATGAACGCAGAGACAGAACAAACGCAAAAGAAATCAAATAGTTGCAGACTTGGAGAACATATAGAATGGCAGCCAATCCAACAACAGACCCAGCTATTCTGATACAGAATAGCAGATAGACGACCGTTAATATTCCATTGAGATCAACAGATAAGCATAGAAATGAAATTACATACACGGGTAATTCCATGTCAAATCATCCAGGCCATAGTCAACCATCCCTTCAATTTTTCTTAAATTTTGTCCAGGAGTGGATAATGTTCGACAATCCCCAAAATTTGAGCTTCCAATTCTAAAAATTGGCGAATTTTTCTAAACTATTTTCGTCTTTAAAATGAGTTCTAAAGCTTTCCTACTTAAAAAAATTGGTTTATAAAAGCATTTTGACCACAGGAACCCAGAAATGCTATTAAACAATTCTAAAGTTAACTAATTTTAAGTTATTAATGATTTCCGATTCGCAAAATTTTAACTGATGTTGTAAATTTGGTTCTGAACAAAAACCAAACTATCTTTTTGATACAAAAAATATTGAATATATGTGAAATAATAATAGAAAAAAATGTTATATGTGCATGCCATATAAGGATAGTGATTTTGCTATGAAAAAACCGGAAATCAAATTGAAGGGGTTGGGTGACAATTAATACTTTTTTTCTAGAGGATTTGATATGGAATTACCCAGACTTCAATTCGATGCTACGTTACATATAATCAATTTGATGCCTAATTACAACATAAAACTCCTTAATTGATCCCGTCACATAACACACTAGGTTGTTATTGAAAATCGAATATGGGCACCTAGGTTTGCTAACATTTTCAGGACACTCTAGGAACCCAACTTTCTCGGGTATTACCGGATGCTGCAGAAGTCTATTTAAATATATTATACAAATATCAAAGTTAAATAATATATATATATATATATATATATATATATATATATATATATATATATATATATATATATGATTATTATTATATATATATATATATATATATATATATATATAATATATATATATATATTATATATATATATATATATAAAATTCTCTTCGAACATTTTTAAAAACTCTCCGTTTTTCTCCAACGAATTTTTTTTCATTCAAAATAAAATTTCACTCTGATGAAGGTCGAATTATCTCTGTGTACGGAATATTTTTACATTTTTCTATTATTATTATTTCATTTCATTTGTTTATGTAATAATGATAATAGTTTGAATCGTGTACACATAGACAAACTGACCGAAACACATGTGTAAGTGATATTGATTAAATTCATCTTTTATTATCCATTCTGCACTTTCTTTTCTTTATTCATTCTTCCTCATATATATATATATATATATATATATATATATATATATATATATATGTGTATGTGTGTGTGTGTGTGTGTGTGTGTGTGGAGATATGTAGACAAAGACGGGATGTTGTACTGGATGGAAGTTTATTACTGGTGAGGATGTCGACACTATAACGTTTCGGTCTATCAGACCTTATTCAGGACACGAGCGGAGTTCCTGTGTTGAAGGAGTCAGTTCTCTTACTGACGAGTGTCTTCCGGTTGTGATTGGGAGGGGATGGTCAGCTGCTGCTGATGTGGTGTGAATGTTTGCGGTGGTGTGAATGTTTCCATATGGGAGGAAAACACCATGCAATATATATATATATATATATATATATATATTATAATATATATATATATATATATATATGGGAAGAAAACAACCAACAAAACTAACACGCAAACATTATATATATATATATATATATAATATATTATATATATATATATATATATATAATATATATATGTATGTATACCAAAGTTTTATCTCATTTAATATTTATTTTTCAGGTCGTATTGAATTAAATATTTATTCGAAATAATAACTTTTGATCACCATAGCCGGTCTATCTATTTATGAACTAATCGAATATAATATTAAATCCCTGTAGCTGTTTGTTTGTAACTGAATTATTAACTCTTTGCCTACATTAAGTCGCTCACGGTGGCTCTCCTATTAATTCGATCTTATCGTGAGCCACTGATTGCATAAATAATAAGACTTTATTTGAAGAGAAAGAGTCTTTAGGTGAATAGATAGTGAGCTTTGAAGTATATACAGGTAAAAACACCAAGAAAATTTGGTACCGACGCGGGGAAAATTTGGTAAGCGAAGCGTTGAGAAAACAAAACATGTTAACAGAAAATCTTTGGTTATTTCTTAGTTGAGTAACATGAGTGACCCAGAAAAAACAGAACCTAAATCATTTATTTATTTTCCCATTAAACTAACACTAAACCCCAACCCTAACCCAAACCCTAAACCCTAACCTTAACCCTTGTTGGACTTAAATTTAAAAAAAATTAAAATTAACAATTATATTACAAAATTTGTGGGTTTTGTTTTTTCTGAGTCATCCTGTAATATTATGTTACTCAACTAGGGGGGTTAGGGTTTAGGGTTAGGGTTTAGGGTTAGGGTTTAGGGTTAGGGTTAGCGTTAGGGCTGGGTTTTAGGGTTAGTTTAATGTGAAAATAAATAATTTGGTTCTATTTTTCTGTTACTCGACTACGAAATAATCAAATCTTTTTTATTATTATCCTCTAATTCTCTTTGCATCATCAGATGAATAACATTGTTTCCAGGTTTCTAATCTAGGATTTTTAAAAAATATGCCATTCTAATTTGTGGGTCTCTGATTCTCATTTTAGTGTAATCATAGGTATGGCTTGATTTTGACCACCTCAGTTTACTGCAGCAAAGATAAAGAACTGCAGGGGGTCACAAAATACAAACCTGACACTAACTGGGAATGGACAGTGAAAAACGTCAGGTCTATTCATACTGGGGGCAGGGGACATATAACGATTTGATGATTTATTAGATAATTTTTTTCCCCGGTGATGAAAGTGAAATTGATTTTGAGGTAGTTCCGTTGACCGGTAGCTAAGTTATGAGTACTTTCAGATCTTACACATACCACTATATTTATCTCCCTTGTATTTCACTCTTTCTAAATCAAATCCAACCGAAACAAGTAGTATATGATGGCGAGTGAGCGAGTGAGTGTGTGTGTGTGTGTGTGTGTGTGTGTGTGAGAGAGAGAGAGAGAGAGAGAGAGAGAGAGAGAGAGAGAGAGAGAGAGAGAGAGAGAGAGATGGACGAGGGAAGACAACATAAATGTACTTCACTGTCATTTTAAAAGCAACCCAAAGGAAAAAGTGTATAGGAAGATGATGGAAGGAAGAAATTTGGAAACGAAATAATAATTTCACTACAACAAACCAAAGACTTGCTGACCAAGCAAGACTGATTCTAAAGAAAGGTTGGTTTTCTGATCTCGAGATTATGGATATTAGTGGGCAGGTAAGTAGGGAGGAAGATGCCCAAGAGGTATCCCCGGGACTAGAGGAAATACCACAAACTATCAACCAAAACATCACAGAGAGAGAGAGCAGCAGACAGAGAGAGAGCAGCAGACAGAGAGAGAGAGACAGAGACAGAGGCAGAGTAGAGACGATAATGAGGGGCTTATAAGGGGCTGATAAATTTGGTTCTTACGTGTTTTCTCGTTTCCTTGCTAAAACGTCGACTCCATATTATTCAGGGTTGATACTTACTCCAGTGGGCTCTGCTGTTGGGATTTCTTCTGGGGGTTGATTTCTGCTCTGTTCGGCTGGGTATCGTGTATTCTTGTTTGTTAATTAATAAAGCAAGACTTTGATGTTTTTATAGCTTTTATTAAACCAACCCAGGTCAAAACCGCACAGGGAGAAGCGATACCTTTCAAAGAACGTCTTCTCTCTGTGAGTCTCTGGTCGCAACGAACTAAAAACCTGATTTTTGTCTCACGCGTCCTATTGGCAGTTTCCGTAAGGGGTTAAGTAAAGGTCACCACAAGTCAATCATAATCATAACGGTTAAGGTAATTTTCCACACCTATTTTGAATCTTAAACGATTCAATTCAAATATTTAGCTACAGTACTTACATAATTCATAGGCTATCCATGAATTATGTAACAGTATATTATTGCGAAAAGCATATAAAGTGTTTTTTTGTTATTTAATGGCTTGTCAACACTTTGCGAGTTATTTAATACCAAAGCCACTCTTGAAGAAGAGGTACTATCCAACTCAGAGCTGGCGGGATGATGAGACGGTTCATACCTTTCCCAGGAATATTAGGACGAAAGTGAACGTAATAGCGTGACTGAAGTTTCAACTCACAGCGATATCGCAGTCCATAACTTCAGCCACTACGCCACGTTGACTCCAACAATAACAAATCTAGCCGAAGAGAACCAAAATAATCCTTTTTTTAATCTTCTTTTTTTTTTGTTGATAAATATTAATTTGCGAAAGAAAAAGAAGAAAGAATAGACAATAAAATAATGAATTATATATATGGCCGGGTTAGCTCAGTCGGTAGAGTGTTTGGCTAGAAACCATAAGGTTCCTAATTCGATACCGGCCCTCGCCAACTCTGCGTATGAATAGCACATGGATCTGTGCGGTAAAGTAAGGAGCTGATGGTAGATGTGGCGCTCCACCTCAGACGCTAAAATAATCTCCTTGGTCAAGCGCTGGTGAAAAGGCGATAGACTCCCTCGCTGATTGGCTGATACCGACATTAGGCCGCCCCGACTTATATATATATGTATATATATATATATATTCATGATTATTTTAACTTTGATTTTGTGTAATATATTTAAGTAGACTAGCCGCACTACCCAATAATACCCATTTTAGCTCAATTCGGTAATCGCAGGTTTCCGGGTTCGATACCGAAGCCAGCCATATTAGTTCTCGAGTAACACAGCTTGGGTAACATTATCTGTGTCGTAAAGACTCTAGAAGCTGACGGTCGGTGTGACGCTCCACCTCAACAAAAATAATCTCCCTGGTCTAAAGTTTGCAAAAAGGGGATGTAATTCCTCGCTTTATTACTTATTGATATTACCGTTTATCATAATTTATGTTCTATGTAAAAAAAACAAAAAAGAAAAAGAAAAAAAAAGAAAAAAAGACAATAAAAAAACAACAAACAAAAAACAATTGATGAAGAATTTAGACGAATCTTTTTAATTTTTTCTTTTTTGTAACCTGTCATCAATTAAAAAAAATGTTTACATTTTATTTTCATAAAACGCATATTTATTACTTGATAAATGTTTTTATTTTCTTATTACTCATATAATCTATTAATAATGGAGATTTTGGTCTTAATTCTTCTGTAACCGAAACTACGTCACTTGGTACGTCACATTACCAAAATCGTCTATACATAGAATAAAGAATAACGTTATATTATAATCACTCAAAATTTGAGTATACAAACTTAAGCAGTGTTTATTGTTTTTTAAGCAATTTTTAATAAATATATGCTTGGGATTGTATATTTATATAAACTTTGTTTTATTTTGACATATAGTTCAAATTATCTAACGTATAGAGTTTTACGAGAAAATTATTTACTAACAAGGTATAGTATTTATTTCAGTATTAAGAGGTTAAATAAAAAGTTTACAAATAAATAAATATCTATGATTTTGTGTAAAATGTACGTGTAAAATATTCAAAATAATTATTCAGTCAATGATTAATAAGGGCATGCAGCATTTTATTTGAAGGGGACATAACTACGTTTCCATTTCAAATTGTTTTATTTTTTTTACTCCTTCAATAAATTTGATGATTTTACTTACTTATGATACAAACTCTTTGATACTGAATTTTGAACTCCCACCTCCTCAGGAAAAATCTTTCAAAAATGAATTTTTACACCGTCTGGAGGGGTTTTTTTTGTTTTCATATTAGCATTGGTGTTCCTCAATAAAAATTGTTAATTTCATTTTCGGAATTTATTTATGCAATTATTTTTTTAAACGTTTTTATTTGAGAAAAAAAAAAGATCCAATTTATTTTGATGTCTATTACCCTTCAATACGTTTTGAATTAAAGACAAAGAAATCATACTTGTGATCTAATCCCCTACCCGGGTAACCCTTCTAGTATCGTATAACTTTTGAAATAACAGTAAGATTTACACGGATACATATACTTCACTTCTCTTACATATACTTCATATATCTTACTCCCATCCAAAACACATAGATACTACACTTGTTACATGATGAATAGGATCGCCTATTCATTTTGTAATATAATCTAAAAATATTTAAATTCTGGAGAAGAGTCATGGAAATTTATTTGGGTTCAGATAGGTATGACAGGCAGACGCTGACCCCTGATTGACTTGTAGCATGGCATTCTTATTGGTTTGTGGGAAAACTGCTGAGTTGATTTGAGACCGTCGGCATGGCCAGACGCAAATATGGTTTCCTTTGAGTTCTTCTCCGTGCGCAGAAGAATGTTGGGTCTTGGGAAATAAAAACACCAAAAATGATGAGGAAGAAGAGTGAACTCAACCCAACCCGATCATCGAAAAGGTATAGCAGAAATAACACACACACACACACACACACACACGCACACATATATATGCATATTATCATAATGGAGATTGGGTGTTTGTCAGTCTGTAACCAAAACTATATTACTACTTAAGTCACAATTCCCTTTGTTATTTATGTCACATACACCATGATATTATTTTTATTTAAATCTCAATTATTTATGAAATAGCTTTACAGTTTAATATTTTGACCATATCTACATACTAATAACATGCAATTGCATTTATATATACAACAAAACAGTAGTTTACAGTTTGAACGGGAAAGCTGATTTGCATATTGATTATTAAAAATGTGGTTTTGATAAATATTTGCTTGGTATTATTGATTTCTAATTGTTTAGTTTTATCTTAATAAATATGAGCAATAATCTCGGGGATGAATCTTAAATGAAATCCATTAACAAGAAGAAATGACTATAATGTTATTCTTTGCTTCCTAATTTAATTAAATAGTTAAATTAGGAAAATTTCGTAATAAAAGACGGGAGTGATGGAAGAGTTAGTTTCAGTTGTTCTATTTTTCAGTTATATACCCCTCAGTTTCAAATAGTTTTATCTGCATTTTTATTTAATTTCATTAGCTTTTCTAATTTAATATGTATATTAACCAACCTTTCTGCATGCGCAGGATGTACACAAGGTCAATTTCTTACGCGGAGTTTAAAAGGTTTGAATTCAGATATTTCCTTCTCCTAGACTAGTTACCTAGCCATGGTTAAAGAGCCCAGCCTTCCCTGCTATTTACCCATAGCTGGAGGGATAATTGGATTCATAACGTTCCCAAGGGTATTAGCGCCATGTGAAATGCCAACAGTTTCATCCAAGTATTAAACTCGCGTTCACGAGTCCATTACCTACGACTCTAACCATTAGATCACACGCCTCCACAAATCAGTCCCCAAATTCTAATTTAATATAATATTTTATTACATTAAAACTTAAATACATACACCCGGAGGGTGCATATATTTACTTGTAAGAATAAAGAGACCATCTAAGATAATGGTTCTAGATAGATCTAGATCCACATGGAAATAATTCCTTGACTCAGATAAAACAGAGTTCATGTGTTTAAATCATGATAGTTCCATTTTCTCCCCTCCTTGTCATCGTCGTTGTAGCGTAATTATTATGGTCTACGTAGAATTTGACGATTGAAAAGAAAACGATAATCGGATTTCTGGAGAAAGAGAAGAAAAAGAAATGAGAACAAAAAGAGGTTAAAGCTTGGAATTGTAAACATTCAATGGGTGCCAGCCATTGACCGACCAATGACCCCTGAACTAGATTTAAAAAATAAAAATGGAAGTTCCAGGTTTTCTGTGGAGGGCGGAAACGGATGTGTCTCTTCCCTCACTACCGGGACCACAAACGGAAGAAGAGAACAATCGGTCTTCTTCGGAGGTAGACGAGGGCTTCTTGGGGTCCCACGGTGACGTGTCTAGGCTACCGACGAACAGCGCACATGAACGTGATTTACGATAAAACTGCTTGACCTTACCCTCTATCTCGCCTTCTCACCGAAAAAAAAAACCACGAGCCTAGAAAGAAATAAACAACCCCTTTTCGACTATACGACTTTTGTAAGTTGTTTCTCTGAGCTAACGACTAATATTACAACTCGACCTTGACCCCTACGCCACACTTAACGTTGAGTGTGGAAAGGCTTCCTTCAGTAGACCAGTTCGTATACAACATCAATATCTAATCTAATAAAAGCGATGTCAACATACACATGGATAAAGCCTCGAATGTTGTTGACCATATACGTATCTAATCTCTCTGATAAAATAAAGCTGTATCCGTGCCAGTACTACATTATAAGTAAAGTCGTCGGGGTGGACTAATGTCGGTATCAGCCAATCAGCGAGGGAGTCTATCCCCCTTTTCACTAGCGCTAGACCAATGAGATTGTTTTTGCATCTGAAGTGGAGCGCTACACCTACCAGTAGCTCATTACTTTACCACATAGATCTCTGTGCTACTCATACGCAGAGTTGGCGAGGGCCGGTATCGAACTAGGAACCTTGTGGTTTCTAGCCGAACGCTCTACCGACTGAGCTAACCCGGCCACACGGATGATAGTTCCAATCTATATTTTCCCCCGACTATGCACAGACGATATGGAGGCGCGTGGTAATGGACTCGTCGATCCGAGTTCAAATCCTAGACGAAGCTATCTACATTTCACATAGCGCTAATACCCTTGGAAAAAGTATGCATCCCCCTGCTCTCCCTCGATCTATGGAGGCGCGTGGTCTAATGGTTAGAGTTGTAGGAAATGGATCTCTCGACCCGAGTTCAATTCCGGGTCGAAGTTATTTGCATTTCACATGGCGCTAATACCCTTGGGAAAGGTATGAATCCAATTCTCCTTCCAGTTATGGGTAAATAACGGGGCAATCTGGGCTCTTCAACCGTGGCTAGGTTACCAGTCTAGGAGAAGGAAAACTCTCAAGTCAAATTTGTTAAACACTTAAAGAATTGACCTTGCGTTCCATCCTGCTCGTGTGGAGGAGCAGGTAAATATATATCTACACGGATGATGCGTGTTGTTTGAACAAATCCTGGAAAAGGGCACCTTACAAAAAAGCATTTGTACGGCCATTCATCTATCATCTCGCAAAGCGTCAAAGTAAGACGAACAAGGCATACTTGTCACCACTGGATAAGCAAAGACGAACTCATGCGTCATTCTCATATGGACTACTATACATAGACAGACCAGTTTTGGCCGACCAGCAAGAACTTACATAGATCAGGTCTGTGTGGACACTAGATGCATGGATGGCGAGAGGCAGAGACAGTCAAAGAAATTCATTCTCTCGATACAGTCAATAAAACTGGTTTGTAGAACAATTCACGTACCTAGGTAGTAATATCTCATCCACAGAAAGCGATGTTAATGCACGCATAGGGAAGTCATGGTCTACTATCAACAGATAATCAGTTACATAGAAGTCAGACCTCGCCGACAAGTTATAGCGACAATTGTTCCAGGCCATAGTGGTATCGGTGCTATTGTACGGCTGCACTACTTGGACTTTGATGAAGCGCCTGAGGAATAGGCTAGATGGGAGCTGCACATAAATGCTACGTGCGATCTTGAACAAATCATGGAAACGATATCCATCAAGAAAGCAGTTATACGGCCACCTGTCTCCTATCTCACAAACCATCCGAGTAAGACGAACAAAACATGTTAGACACTGCTGGAGAAGTAAGGATGAACTCATAAGCAACGGCCTTCTATGGAAATCAGCAAATGTACATGCTAGTGTGGGCCGTCCAGCAAAGACCTACATAGACCAGCTTTGTACGGATACTGCATACTGCGCTGAGGACCCCCCGGGGTCTATGAATCATAGGGATGGTTGGCAAGAGATTGTCATTAATATCCGCACTGCTGCCGCGATATGATATAAATAAACCAGACTGCCCTGATATGATATAAATAAACCAGACTGCCCTTATATTTAACCCTAGAGGCAGATGAGATGTTTTCATTCATTCCAAGGGCACTAACGCGACGTTAATCAGAACCAACCACGTCTGCGATTTGAACTCAGGCCGTTGATTCCATCACCTACAGCTATAACCGTTACACTGTCAGTAAGTCAAATGAACACTAACCTAAGAAGACCTTTATCAGGATTAGCTTAGTTTACCGCTTAGTTTTCATTACTAATGAAGGTTTTTACCCAACCCCTTCGCTGCAGGTAGGATGCGTCATATGTATGGGGCATCCTGCAAGGATTGAGCTCACTATGCAGTAGTAATAGATCTGTGCGACTAGGTTGTCAACTATTACACCACAATAGGACACTCGACAATGATAAATGTATGATATATCTAGTAAGAATTCAATTCACAAAATACACAAAATCGTAGGTATTTATTTATTTGTAAACTTTTAGTTAACTTATTGTGACTGAAAAAGGGACGAGATTAAAAAATACTTTTTTAAATAGATTACAAATTTGGCAAATAATTTTTTTCCATTTAAAGTAATACAATTTTCTAATTAATTTCATAGTTTATATATTTTATTTATTTAAATAATACTAGCAAATATATGCACCCTCCGGGTGCAAGTATTTAAGTTTTAATGTAATGAAATATCGTATTAAATTAGAAGTCTAATAAGAAGCAGATAAAAAGATATGTAAAGAGTGGGGGTATAATAGAAAATAGAAATTAAACTTACTCTTCCATCACTCCCGTCTTTCATTGCTGAATTTTACTTATTTAACTATTTAGTTAAATTAGGAAATAAAGAATAAAATGACAGTTATTTTTTCTTGTTAATGGATTTAATTTAAGATTCATTGAAGAGATTTTTGCTTATATTCATTAAAATAAAACCAAACAATTAGAAATCAATAATACTAAGCACATATTTAATAAAATCACATTTTTAATATCAATATGCAAAGTAGCCTTCCCATTCACACTGTAAACCACTATTTTTTGAATATATAAATACAATTGCATGTTATTTGTATGTAGATATAGACAACACTAATAAAAGGTGAAGCAATTTTATTAATAATTGAGGTTTAAATATAAATAAAATCATGGAGAATGTGATGTAAATAACGAAGGGAATTGTGACTTGAGTAGTAATATAGTTTCGGTTACAGACAGACTAACACAATCTCCATTATAATAAGATATAGTTTATTTATTACAATTGAAAGGATTCAAACATTGAATTATAAAGAATAGCTTATATCTATTTTATTATTGATAATTGTTCTTTATTCTATGTATTGGCGACTTTGGTAATTGTGACGTAGGCAGTGACGTATTTTTTGTTACAGACAAAAACCGGAAGTGAATCTCCATTATTAATAGACTAGCAAATATATGCACCCCCCGATTGCAAGAATTTAATGTTTAATGTAATAGAATATATTAAATTAGAAAGGCTAATGAAACTGAATAAGAAAGCAGATAAAATGATTTGAAACAAAGATGTGTGTGGGGGTTATAATGAAAAATAGAACAACTGATATACATTTTAATCTGTTCAAGCTAAAAACACCCTAATTCGTTTTTTTTTATTGTTACGTTTTATTTTCTGGTTATTTTTTTTTTTTAATAAGAACAATAGATCTGTACTGTATAAAAACATGATAGAATAGAATGTAATGAATTATTAGTTGTAATACATTCTAATATCTTTTTTTATAAATAATATTTTTCTTTGGTGAAATAAATTTGGAAACTTATAAGGTTTTAGTGAACTTATTAACACTATCATATCTGAAGCCCGCTTCATAGATCAAATTTTTGCTCTCATCACAAAAGCAAAATTCAACCAGACCCGAGTGACAACTCGTAACTTGGAAGACTTGTGGGCACTTGTAAGTCAAGCTACTATAGTAGTTGCAAACCCTCACATTGGCATTAAGTAACCCAGGAATTCCCTGTAAAATCATCCAAACTAAACTAGAAAAAACGGATAGAGTAATTATATACGAAACATTGCATAGTAGTGCACATAATTAGATATGGTCAAAATTTCGGTGCGAAAGTAAATCCCAATTTCTTTAAACTTTTATAAAAGAAATTCAAAATTGTAAATTTTCACTTATTTCAACCAGCAAATATATGCAAGCCACTCTGTGAAAGTCTTCAAGTTTGAACGTAATAAAATATTATATCAAATTAGAAAGGCTAATGAAACTAAATAGAATGCTGATGAAAAGATTTGAAACAGAGGGGTTATAATCGAAAAGTAGAACAACTGAAACTTACTCTTCCATCACTCTCGTCTTTTATTGCTAAATTTTCCCTAATTGAACTATTTAGTTCAAATAGGAAGTAAAGAATAAGATTACAGATATTTTTTCTTGTTAATGGATTTCTTTTAAGATTTATTCCCGAGACTTTTGCTCATATTCGTTAAGATAAAACCAAACAATAAGAAATAAAAGATACCAAGCACATATTCATTAAAATCAAATTTTTAATATCAATATGCAAATTAGCCCTCCCGTTCACACTGTAAACCACTATTTTGTTGAATATATATAAATACAATTGCATGTTATTAGTATGTAGATAAGGCCAACAGTATTGATAATGTAAAATAATTTCATTAATAATTTAAGTTTGAATAAAAATAAAATCATGAAGAATGTAAGGTAAATAACTAAGGGAATTGTGACTTGAGTAGTGATATAGTTTTGGTTACAGAGAGACAAACTCACATTCTCCATTATAATAAGATGTTTTTCTCAAGCACAGAGCCAAAACTTACACATTTTTTTCTCTGTGAATGTCTTAGTTATAACAATTAAATAAGTATAAAGTCAGCAGTAGCTCATTGTCGATCTCAGCCGAACAGCGAGTGAGTCTATTCACTTTTCGCTAGCGCTAGACCAGGGAGATCGCCTTTGATGGGATGGAGCGTCACACCTACTGTCAGTTTCATGATGTTGCTTTGCTGCACAGATGAGATTACCCAAGAAAAAGAGCAAATTGAGAAATAACGACAAAAATGTGCCACTTTGACAGATACACAGTTTAATAAACAAAATTACCCCGTTTTAAAAAAAGCAAAATAAATATTTTTTTATAAGTGATGTTTTAAATTCTTCCGCTTCATGATACAGCAACAATTACGTTAAGTTTTCATTTATTTTTCCGACTTTTATTGAATTTTAATTCATGGATTTAAAAAAAAATGACACATGAAATTTTGGTCATACCTACACATAAGCTTTACAATACATGATCAGAGATGCTGATACGTATGCGTCCTGTGTCATTGACGCATAATAATCTAAAAGAACGCAGTAAAATCGTATCAATGCGTCCCGGTGGTTTTTTCTTCCCGCACCATTTCCACCTAACTGTAAATACATTTCAATATTTTCTTGGAAACGAAGTACACTATATGGGGTACAAAGTAGGGGTTAGACGGCTTTAGTTGTTCATAGATTAAAAAAAAAACTCTACAATTTATTAAGAAACTTGAGTTTGGACTTATCAAATTTCCAGGGGACTCATTCAAATCAAATCCGTGTCTCCCAGGACGCACTAAATTAAAAATCTATCAGCATCACTGCGTGGTGTTATAAAGTGGTCACCCAACTAAGAACTGATCAGACTCGTTGCAAGCTTAATTTTGTTGAACAGATGTGAACCGGTGATTTTAGATCGTAAAACAGGAAAACATATCTCAAATTCTGAAGAAAAATAAATGATAATCACTGTTGCATTTTGCCGTTGATTGTATTTGAACCCGGGATGCATAGGCCAAATGTCGGCTTTATTTACCTTTTTCCACTAACACTCGGTGTATTCTACGGCCCCAACCGACAGGGGCGGTAATAGGTTAGAATGTAGTGTGCTTTGGACAGGAATCGCCTGGCGGAGCTCGGCATTCTCCAGGTCCAAGTTTAAAGCACTCACTCTGGCCTACTATTTACCCAAAACTGGTGGGGGAATAATAAAATTCATACCTTTCCCAAGTGTATTAGCGCGATGCGAAATGAAAACTGCGTTTTTCAGGGTTTGAACACGTGTAGCCGGGTTCACTTCCTACGAAAATAACCATTACAACATGAGCACCTCCAAATTACCTTAGTTATTCATGCTCTATCCACGATATTGATTACTCTCTGTCTCTGTCTCTGTCTCTCTGTCTCTCTCTGTCTCTCTCTCTCTCTGTCTCTCTCTGTCTTCTCTCTCTCTCTCTCTCTCTATATATATATATATATAATATATATATATATCTGTAATTACACGATTACAAGTCTGTAATTACACGATACAAACATTCGCCTGGAGAAAAAGAAAAAAAAGGACCAAATCATATGCACCTCCTTCATCGAAATTATCCTGATGATCCGTTAGGATAAACTCCTGTAGATATTCTCTCACTCATTAGTCTTACGTTATTATATATATATATAATATATATATATATATATATATATATATATATATATATATATATATTATGAGGTAAGGTAAAAGGAAAAGTAGACAAAAAATAATGACTCAAACCAGTAGAAATAGGAGAGAAATATTTCGTCCTTCTTACGCAAAGAACATCATCAGTCTGACTTTATTGACTTTTCGTTTTTCCTTTTACCTTACCTCATACTATCGGATTTTACTCCAACTCTCCCATCTTCATATATATATATATATATATATATATATATATATATATATATATATATATATATATATATATATTCACGCACACACACACACACACACACACACACACACACATTATATATATATATATATATATATATGAAATGATTTACTGATTTTTTTGATGCATATAACTTTATACTTACAAGTTTTGTTGTACAGAATGAAATCCAATTCGCAAACAATTTTCAATTCATATATTCCACATAGGCTGCATTGTTGCATAACAATTTGTCATAAAATTTCATCGAAAAACATCGAGAAGAAAGTAACAGAACAAAGT
>CM042144.1:26042682-26045182 GCA_023376005.1 Doryteuthis pealeii
TTTACTGTTTAGTCTGATGACACGAGGATTATTTTTGAACACAATTCCATTTAAATTGGTCGTAATTTGCAATTAACTAAAAAACTGAGCCGTTCCCTACTTTACACTCTGCCTGTCACTTTCCCCTCTCTATGTATCTCTTGATTACCTCCTCGTTATATATGTTAGTTTCTCATTGAGAGTAGAGAGATGGAAAGAGAGAGATGGGAGAATTCGAAATGTATTCGTATGTTAAGTTTCATACATATTAGGTCAAACCTACCTTTCTTAGAAAACTTACAAAATGATTTTAATGTTTTGTCCGGCCGTATTATTATTTTTATTTTTAAATTTGATTCAATTTGCAAATTCACTTTTCCCTAATCTCAATCATCTACTTAGAGCTCAATGGGTATCCCAACGGGTCTCGTTTTGTCTAGTATATATATTACACTTGTCAAGTTCATTTCTATAAGAAAAAGTATCGAATTTTATGCGATACAGCGTTGTAAGTGCCTTCAAGTAAAAATGTTATATATATATATATATATATATATATATATATAAGTAAAGAAATAACAAAAGACTTACAGGATTAGCATCATAGTCTATTTCAGAGAGATTAAACAAAGTGTCTAACTCTCCCGACTCATCAGATGCGAATCTATATATATAACTAAAAATGTAACATTTAAAACATTTAACTAAAAACGTCACAAGAAGACGACAACTACTTCAGTTCCAGTGTTCTTCTCAAAAAGAGATTTTATCTCGAAATATCAAGAATAAATTACAGGTTAACAAACAACACCATTGTTATCTTAATTTTTTCTTTACACATGCGTTGTGATAGCCTTCAAAATCAACCTCCAAACCAATATATACACAATGCTTCAAGCAAATTATAAAACTCTCTCTCTCTCTCTCTCTATATATATATATATATATATATATGTGTGTGTGTGTGTGTGTGTGTGTGTGTGTGTGTGTGTGTGTATATGTGTGTGTGTGTGTGTGTGTGTGTGTGTGGTTGGGCAGAGCTTGTGTGTTAATATTCTAAAGAAAAAGGTCATCAAAGCAAATTATTAACGTGCGCATTTTCCAGATAGATTTATAAGAATATACATTGATTGCCTTATACTCGGTTATTGTAAAACTACCTAAAATATACAATACGATTACTACTTCATCTTGTCCCGTCCATATTTTCCCTATTCTTATAACCATTGTTAACTCATTATTGAACCTATTCTCTGCCGACGACGTTTGCAACCATCTTCGTTCGGGGTCATTGATCTGATAAGAAGGGTTAACCTCGGCTATAATAAAAATATTCATCCTGACATTCGTTGCAAAAAGCAGGGTTTATCAGCTCGGCACGGGTTAATAGATTCTAGTTATTTTCAGCGTGGTGGGCGTCGCTTTCTCTTTCTTATTTAGTGTACTTTGGTCTATCATTATACTTAAGCGGCTTGTTTTAGATTTGGTTGTCTTCGCTTCGCCATATCTTCTGTGTCTTTTATCAACAGATTAATAGCTGGAGTCTTTCCGATACGCTATTTATATTGAAAACCAATCAGGTGCGTAATAATGGCGAAAAAGTTCCTCTTCGCTCTCTTTATTACTCAAATGATTAGTTTGCACAGGCGTTTGCCCGGATCAGCTCTTTCGTTTCACATCCGAATATGAATTATGTCAAAGGTGAATGGAGATCAGAGAACGAAAAAGAGAGCTTGCCAAGAAGGCTATAATATAAAGGAGAGAAAATGAAGAAAGAAAGAAAGAAATAAAGATAGGGCGAAGGATCATTGAGCAAATGAAAAGCGATGAATAGAAGAAAGAAAAAGAGAAAGAAAGAAAGAAAGAAAGAAAGAAGAAAGAAAGATGAGAGGGCTAAGGTCTCATCAGTTATAGCACTTATAATAGAAGAAAATTAAGAATGTATTCTTATCACTAATGTATTTAATTGCAACATTAATTTCGGTTTGTAAAAATTCCATCATCATCATCCTCATCATCATTAGCAGCAGCAGCAGTAGTAGCAGCAGTAACAGCAATAATAATAATAATAATAATAATAATAGTAACATTTTGTGGAGGCGCAAAGTGTAATGGTTATCGTCAAATGAAAATGGAATCGGTGACACGAGTTCAAGTACTGCACGAGGTTGTTTGCATTTCATATGGCGCAAATACCATAGCCAAAGCTATGCATTACACTATTCACCTTCTAAATAAATAGTATGCCAGACTGGGCTTTTTAACGTTGGTTAGGCAACCAGTCTAGGAGAAGGAAAATACTTAATTGAAACCTGTTAAACTCCGCTAAAAAGTTGACCTACTCGGATGGAGGGGTCGACCAAAAAAGAAAAAGAAAAAGAAAAAAGAGAACTGTTTCAGCAGGGTGAAGATGAAGGAAAACGAAAAGATATACAAATTCCTGTACCTTGCCAGATAATTGAAAAAAGCTGTGAAATATGAGGGTCAAAGTGATACCAATCGTAGTTGGTGCGCTAGGAAC